>BMAV01003996.1:0-372471 GCA_019973955.1 Trichonephila inaurata madagascariensis
TTTTATCGTCATGTTTCCCAAAAAAGAAAAAATGCCTGAAAGTCAAATTGCATGCTCAAAAAACCCAAACTGGCCTCCTATTTTTCCCTTGTTTCAAGTAAAGCTTTGTTCTCTTTATTTTGTGTTTTCATTGATTTGATTTTGTAATTTTTATAAATTTTTCATTTTTCGGTTTTTGTAACTTCATTGTATTTATTTTGTTACTTAATTGTTTCATTTTGTACTCTATTTTTGTCTTTGTAACTTATTTGTTTTTGTTATTTCATTATTTCATAACTACTGTTCCGTTATTAATTTTTTATTTTATTTATCTTATTTTGTTTGTTTTACTTACTTCTGTAAGCCACGTGGGATACTTGCGGGGCACGGGAATTATTTGATCTGTCCTCGGGAAAAATTATTAGTTTTTATATTCAGAGGAGTTTTAAAAATTTGATTGTAATGTAATATAACTTTTTTTTAAAATCATATTTGTTAATCCATTTTATTTTAATGTAATATACTTTAAAAAGTTATGATTTTATCGATTATGAATATGCTTGTCTTTTACTTGGAAGAAATTTCAAAAATAATATTCCCATTTTTCCAAACTCATGTAATCAGTCAAAGCGGAATCAATTAATTTAAATAAAAAAATGAAACTACTTAAAAATAAAACTATTATTATTCTATAATTAAGATTGTAGTAGAAGTTAGAACAAAATAAAAAATTGTATATTTAAATTAAATACTTTGGCTGTAGCAAAAAAAATTATTTTGATTAAATTTTCTTACACGAAGCAAAACATTTTACAAAGAAAGTTTATTTTAGTAATGATAAAAATAATATAAATTATAATTATAATAAACCTGAGTTGCCAACTTATTTGTGAAAAGATACGAACTTGAATTTTTTAAATTTATTTTGAGACAGTAATTAGAAATAAAATTGAAGATTTAAAAATTGCATTAATTAAATAATAAGAATTAGATTTTATATTTGTTGTTCAAATAATTAATTTCATTAAATTATACGAAATTCCTTATTTTAATAATATATAGAGTTTTAGTTTTGAAATTAAAATATATCATGTTTTCAATTTAACATTAGAGAAAAACTTTACTTTTTGGATTTTAATAGAAGCAATTAAAATTAATTTCCTTTTATCTGTCGAATATTTTAGTATTTGATAAAGTAATGTAACAAAAACTGGATAAAAACAATAAAAAATAAAGAATATTAACTGGATATTTAAATAAGAATAAAAAACAAGTATTTTCAAGCATTTTGCATCATTTTAGGAAATACCTGTCTGCAAGAATTTTATTCTGCAAATATTTTCTTTGCTTAAAATGTCTTCTTTATATTTTTGCACATAAGAAGATTTTAAGAAAGAAAATAATCCAGAATTAAAATAACAACAAATTTCTAAATTACAAAATAATTTAGATTTGTATTGCAAAGTCATTTTATTATGCTACTAATGAATTTGATTATTTTTAATTTACTGCATAATCTGGAACAGAACTAGGGCTGTTGGCAACGTATATCGCAATTTCGAGCCTGGGTCAAGTGGCAAGGATGACAATGGCCTGTGGAACTATCTTTTCAAATTTCTATATCATGCCAACGAAGGATCTTTGACCCATGAAAGATTTCACATGTATCCCACAGCCCTTCTACACGGCAGGTTTTCAGCTGCCCTATAACGTGATTCCCCGACGTCATCGCTGTCAGGCTTTCGTGACTATAAACACTCGGTGAACATAACGACACGCTAATAATGAAATATTAGTAAATATTTATCAACTCGACATATGTAAATCTGTACATTTTAGCAAATATTAGTTTATACACAGACGCATGAAAAATTTATCTTGATTTCAAAGATGGTAATTACAATAATGCTTATTTTTAACAAATGAGAAGAATTACATGTTTCGGAAAAATAATTCAGTCTATGTGTTATTTCCCATTCCTAATAAATTAAAGAAATTTTCGTATAACAAAACATCACCGTACAAAGTATTAGGTACGCCATATGTCAAAAACTCGCGTTCGTTTTCCCTTTTTTGCTTCAAAGATTTATTTAGATAAAAAAAAAATTGCGTGTTCGTTATTAAGGAAAATGTTCACTTTCTCTTTTTCAATTCCTACTATTAGTTCACGCCTCCCTATATATATATATATATATATATATATATATATATATATATATATATATCTTGTTCAAATTTTTAATCGTTAATAAAATACTTTTTAATCATCCACTCAAGTTAAAATACATTTTTTAAAACTTGTAGCGGATGATAGTTGATGTTAATACAGTTTTTTCAAATATTAATTCATTAATTAAAAAAATGTTATGTATATATATTAACCTAATAAGGGATTGATTTTACTTTTTTATATTACTTGTTTTGTTTCCTTTCTTTTTTGAAAATAAAAACGTTCGATATTCACAAATCTGTTTTGTGTTTAGAAAGAAGAGTTTTGTGGAAAAAAAATCGGTAAATTTTATATATTTAAAAGAAAAAAGCTCGCAAATTGAATATTCATACTTTTCAACAAAATCCATATATTTATTCATTTTATTCGTAATCGCCATAGTTTGATTAGAAAATTTAAACCAGCAAAGTTTAGTTTTAAATGTCAAAACATCCTTTTAAGAATGAAGAAAAATCGATACATCTGCAGTCTAGCCATTTCAGAATTTTTTGAAGCATTTTCCCAATCTGAAAGTTCTTTTTTTTATTTTTAAAGGATAGCAAAATTTAATGAGAGTAACCGTTTCTTTAAAAAAGATATAAATGAATTTATCACAATTCACTTCTGAAGAAAGCTTTTTTTTCCAATGCCAAATAACAGCGATTTACTTCTAGATGTTTATTATTGTTCGTTCATTATTTTACATTTTTCACTTTTTAAATAGAATTTTTCCTTTGAAGTATTTGTTACATTAAAAACTTACTTATAAAGTTCACATTTACTCCAATTGTTTTGCTTTTAATTAATGGATTCTTTCACGTATCAGTGATATCATTTTGTTAATCTGTGTTTCTTGATGGATTCGAGAATGCGTGTTCTCTTTCTTCACATTTTATTTTCATAAAGTTTAAACGCAACTTTTTTTATTTTGAATTCTGTGTTTGTAGACAGTGTTTGTGTTTTTATATACAGTCATAATTATATTTGATAAGAGTTGAATGTTAAGAAAATCTGAAGTTTACATCATTTATTTAATACTAGTTTGCTTTAAATAAAACTAGGTAGCTATTCAATTGATTTTAATTTATAAAAATTGAATGACATAAATGGTACAGACTTTGATGATGCAATTATGAATTTTTAATATTTGAAAGGAAAAAAAGTGTTTTATTAATGGACATTGCACTTTTTACGGTAACGCTAATTGAATTTTGTGTGCAACTTTTTTTTGTATCCAAAAAATCCAATTAAATATTACAACAAAATTTACTTCAAGGTTAGTGTTTTTAAATCTAAGTTAATAATTAACTATATTGTTTATTTAAATTTTTAATAAGGTGATAAAATAAACGGAGCTGTTTGAATTGGCTTCAGACACATTAATGCTTCTCCTCCAGACTACTTTTAGAACTTTAAACTAGAACTGATGAAGGTTTAGTGTTATTTCATACAATGATTTTATCGAAAGCCCAGTTATTAAACTTCTTTATTAACAGCTAATCTTCAAATTACAGAACATATCTGAAGAAATTAGCATAAACGAGCAATGATATGGAAGCCTTATCAAACATATAGCCTTAGTTATAAAGAATATGCATGCTTAAGACTGTTTACCTAATATCAAAGTATCTGAATCAAACTCTGAAGCAATTTCAGGGCGAAATTTGTTCCAATCTCTGAACAAAAATTCCGGAGGTTGTAACAATATTATATTACATATTAAAATTTAGAAGTATCCTAGAACAAGATAACTTTACTTTTAGAGTTCAATAAAGAATGCTATCTTGCATATTATAATACACATTAGCATGAAGATATTTGCTAATGAAAATAAAAGAATATTTTCTAGTGTAAAATATGTTACATACGCTTAAGGAAATACGCTGTTCTAAATAGGGTAGAAAAATTGAAATGTATAATATAAAGAATGTATAATTTCTAGTCTGGAGAGTATTTAAGCATTCGCGAGCCTTATTCTTTAACACTGCAAAAAAAAGAGTATAAAGGATTAAAAAGTATTATATGATTGTGTTTTTTTTTAAACTCAAACGAAAATAGTTTAATCTAGTAATCTAGTAATCTTGAAATTGTAAGTTAATAAACAGTGCTGGATACCCAATATGCATTAACATGAAAATCATTGTGAAATTTGCATCGTATTTAGACCATGATATGACATGTAAATACCATATTTACAATCAACGCCTATTATGGGGCAACATGTATCACAGTCAAAAAATGCCATATATATATATATATATATATATTATATAAGGGACTTAATTTTGAAGTTTTACTCTGATTACTTTCCTGACGTTACCAAAGTGCGTTCCATTGTTTGAAACGAGAATACAAGTTGCATTAGAGCACATTTCTGAGTTCAGTCGAGGAAATAATTTTGATTATAAGTA
Organism: Trichonephila inaurata madagascariensis; assembly: GCA_019973955.1. NCBI lineage: Eukaryota > Metazoa > Arthropoda > Arachnida > Araneae > Nephilidae > Trichonephila > Trichonephila inaurata. The sequence continues at coordinate 4,600 of BMAV01003996.1, forward strand.
ATGCACTTTATCCTCCTATAAATTCAATAGCTACATCGTGCATAACCATTCAATTTTAGTACTGTTCTCTATTATGAGGAGACAGAAAATGATTGGTTAATGACGCATACCCACAACAGCTTCCTGCTGCACATACGTGATATGTTCTAGTATCAAATCCATCTGCTCTGCTACATATATATAAGGAACCATATCACAAAATGTTTTTCTGCAAAACAATAAGTGCCCATTCATACTATTCGACATCATTTGCAACCCTGTAGAATGTCCACAAGGTAACCTGTGCTACACTAATCTGCATTAAAAAAACCTCAGTCTTTTACCTCTGTTTTGATGTATTGAAGGCTGTGCATAGGCTTTCAAAAGGTAGCACATATTATTTATGGATGAATCCCGCCTCTACTTGCTATACAATCTGCTGGTCTTCCTTTACTTCAGAGCTGGCCTGCAGCCGCATTCCAGCAGGATAATGCGACCATACGTGGCACGCAATAGCTACTTGTTCTCTATTGATTTATGAAATATCTATAGAAAAATTAGGGTTGATTACTGGAGAATGATTGGCCTGTTATATACCATTCAAAGCTGTAAAATGACTAATTTGTTATGGTGTTAAGTAAATGAGGTCTATTTACCCCAGCATAACATCGGAAGTCACATTCATTGAATGCCAGGACGTGTAGTAGAAGGTACTGCCAGCCAAGATTACAATTCAAAATGGTTTTATCATCTTTCTTCCTACCTCGTACAAATTTGTATTTTCAAATGTTTCAATGTATTCAGTTCTGAACTCTGCGCCTGTTCTTGTTGTTTTGGATAGCAAACAGCACGTAGAAAAATTAATGAAAAAAATCCATTATACGGATATTATTTCCTTTTTAAATTATATTTAAATTGGAATTAAAAACTTTTTCCAACCCTCTATTTCCACTGAAAAATATATACAGGTTTTTTAAAAAAAAAATAAAAACAATAGAAGAACATTAGGGAAGGGATATTTTTATTGTTTGCATTATGCTATTTGTCAATCAAAATGGCATCATGTTGATGAGAGTATATCATTTGAATTTTATTATAACCTTATAATATCAGAGAAAATAACAAAACCACAAATAAGCAGGTTCTCGCATTTCTTTGAAAAAGCTTCTTGGACTACTTCATTATGTTTCATATGAGAACTTTCTTGTGAAAGAACAGTACTCTATGAAAATAGGAATAGCTATATAAATAGAAATATAATAAATAGGATATAATACGATACGAGAGATCAGAGAATAATAAGCGGTGGCTAAAAATAAGTGTTATCAGATGAAAAGAGGACGGACTTAATGGAAAATTGTTAATAATAAACACATTGAAATAGAAAAATGCTTAGTGGAGGTTTCCTGAGTAAAATTGAGCCGAAAAGATCAAGAAAGTGGATCTTAATTTAGTTGTTAGAAACTACCAATTTAGAAATCGCAAGGTATACACTTATAACATTTAAGAATTCGTAGAAAGTGATGCTCTCTTCATCACTTTCTACTAATCCTCAAGGGCAAAAACTTTCAAAAAATTGCTTGATTTGAGAACCTCTTTCTATAAAGGAACCGTGACATGCAAAGTAGAGCTACTATTTGAAAATAAGTGAATTAAATTCGGTGAGGAAGATAACAATTATGTGTGTTGATGTTAGATAAGATCACAGTTTATGTTTGAATTGTTCGTGTATCCAGAAAAAGGATTAGGAACTTGCAGTTCAAGTTCAAGGAACTAGCTTAGTATCTGCATTAATACAGTGCTTTCCAAACTTTCAATATTTGCGACCCAATTTTCAGTCATAATCTTCAACACGCCACCCTCATACGACAACTATGTATTGAATGCAATAATAATGTACTTCGACGCTAAAGCTACGATGCAACTTTAATTATAAACTGTACAAATTATCAAAATAAGTATTATATTTTGTATATAACTTTTTATATGACAAACCGATAGAAGCCACTAGTAATTACTATAAACTTGCTTTTAATTCAGTACTGATAAATTAATTATCGAATACTTTTTGCCATACTGATATATTTATAAGTACCTTATATTAGTGCCAATATGTATTTTTTGGTTGCGTCCGAATGTATTTGTTTTACTTAGCTCTTCTGAGAGTAAATTGATAATTGTTTTAAATCCTTTATTTTCGACACGCTCGCCGGCCCCCACGTAGGGTTATTGGTGATTTGTGGGGCACTCCACAGTTTGAGAAACGCAATGAATAGATAAAATATCGTTTCTCTTACTCATTTGTTAGAATACTTAAAATTGATTCTTTTCCATGAAGCTACAAAAAATCATGTACGGCTAGATGGAAAGTGATAAGAATGAAATACTTATATATTTTTTAAGAAAGTTCTTCATTCCCTGAACCCTCACACCATTACGGTAGGAGGTTCACTACGAATTTACTAAATAAAATTTCTGTTAAGTATATGTATTTAATGTATATAATTACTTTTGACACTGAATATTCAAGCATTAAAAGAAAAAAAAACTATTTATTTCCTCTATTTAATTTTTCATTCTGTTCAAAGATGTTACAACTATCGAACATTTTAAAATGGCAAAAGAAAAATCATTACACTCATTAGTTCAACAATACTAGTCTATTACTCTAATTAAAACATATGTTTGTTTTAGTCTATTGATTTTTTCAGGTATGAGAGTAAAGAAGTTCTATAACGATAAAAAAATTTGAAGAAGACTCTTTTATTCCATCAGGCTTACGCCAACATCAAAACGTTGCAACTAGTCTGATGCCAAAAAAGGACTGTTTCGCTAATCCGGCAAAAAACTGCATGAAGGTTACAAAGAATTAGCTTCCAGTGGATTTACAAATGTAAATAAATGTTTGTTTACATAAAATACAAAAATATAGTAAATTACAAATATAAAATTATGAAATTTACTTTTCGAATTATAGTTCAACGCATGTCTGTTTGTTTTTAATTACTGCCAATATGATGTTCTATAACCTTATTACATTTTTGTTTGTTGAGTTGAATATTATTTGTCTCAACAGATTCACACAGGGCAATTGTTTTCTTAAGTGTGCGCAATGTATAATTTTAGAAAATATTTCTTGATGCCTTGTAAGTTTAATAGAAGTTCCTTTAACGTGGGGATCAATTAACATTGGCTAAAATGCAACTGATGTACGTTTTTGGTGATCCTGTACAAATTGATAATGCTGTAACTGAATGGAGAAACCAGTGGGTAAATTTGTCAACGTAAACAAAACCTTCAGGTTAAACACAATTTTATTATCTTAATAGAATTAATACGGTTTCTGTTCTACACCTATCACTGTTGAATTTCTGAATATATTTGTCGTCATAGAAACTTAATACAACATTCGTTAGGAGAGGATCATTTGTTGGAGGTAGGAATTTTAATGCAATTGTTACAAGTTTATGTTTAAGAATCATCTCCCTATTTAGGATTGAGTTAAATATATTCTAAGTCGGTTTTTCTTTCATAATGCAATTGTAAAACAAATTGCTGAGTAGCATTACTGGGATTCTTATTGACATGAAAATGCGACGTATTTCCCGGACCTGTTCGTTCTTGTATTTGTTTATTAAAAGCTGTAACTTAACAACATTATGTTTTGTTCTTAAATGTAATTTTTTTTATTATTTCAGGATAATTTGGTGAAAAAAAAATTCCTTTCGCAAAACAGAAAGAGCTGATCACTATGGTAAGTTAAAAGTAAAGAATACCTTAAATGTTTTGAAAGAATCAAGAACACTATTAAAGAAAATGATAAAAAAAAAAGTTTAGTCATTGGCTTGTTCAAGAAAGCCGGAAACTGTAATTGCATCAAATCCTAATGAATTACAAATGTACATATATATGATGTTTCAAGTCAACACTAAGCTTTTTTAGAAACAGCTTTATTCAGCGAGAAATCTATACGCCTGTCGCTGAGAGAGAAGACGCCAAGTGGAAGTGGCTTTACCAGCACTGTTAAATATCCTTTCTAATTTTGAGTTATATTTTCTAGTTAAAGATGACATATGGGGCTATAAGAAATAATGATATGGGATTATAAGTGTTTTGTTTGGACCATCTGTTCCGATAAATATTTGGGTGTTTAATTTAAGACTCGAAGATGGAACGGAAAGTAAATGTTAAGTGGTATATAAGAAATATGTAATTTAGGACCTAATTTAATTATAACTATATAGCCATCCCTGTCAGAGCACAATAAATTGATATACCCATAGATATATTGAAGTTTTTTTAAAAAAATTCGTATACTAATTTATTATTATTACTGCATAGAAAACTATGCAAAAAATATAAATTTGAACGTTTTAAAAGTATAATTTAAATTTTTATTTAATAATGCTTTTTTCATTATTTCAATACTTTATTAGGATTAACAAATCTGCTACAGATAGAATTTTATTATTAAAGCTTTTCACTTAATATTTATAACACTGAATCTTGCCATATCAGGCTTACTTTTGTTCACACGAACAATGTTCGGAAGCGTTTTAGAATGCTTTTATTTTTTGCATCTTTGGTTTGTCTTGTTCATTAATAATTGAATCATCTTGCTACAATTAATAATGCTTGTATCTTTTTATATTTTAACAGTGAATCCAGAAAACATTGGAACTCAATATATTCTATAGGAATTCGATTTGTACCTATGAACAGAAGCCACACGGTTAGACAAACACAGAATTCATTCCAATTCCATGAATCAGCATGACCTGTTGGTATGTTTAGCGATGCTGCAGTATCCATGTGTGTGTGTCTTTATACGAGATAAAACACAGCAGTGCAAATTCTTTATATTTAACTCTTCAGCGGTCTGCAATGTAAAATCCCGTCATTCCAGAGATGCTTTTTCTGCCTTCAAGCAAGATTCTAAAAGCGGCAGAGCCGCATTTCTGTGCAAAGTATATGGCTCAACCGCTTTTGAACCCCGTATCCGAGGGCAAAAAAATACATGAGGTGCATTTTCGAAGCATCTCCAGAATGGCAAGACTTTACGTGCAGACCGCTTAGAGGGTTAAGCAAATGTAACGAAATTATTTATGTCTGAATAAACATCTATACGAATGTGTACTCATATTATTTTACATTAGTTAAATAAGGACTGCTGTAAAAATATTTATGTAAGTCTGTGTTACGCTGGTCATCATAAATTAAAGGAAAATAAGAAAAATAGAGATAACTTGCCCAAAAGAAGCCACTGAAATTTGAATATGTTGGTAAGTGAAAGGAGCTGAACAATAGTATATAAGGCAAAAGTATTGGCGATACAATTAGAATACGTCAATTGCGAGGAGCATAAAAATGGAAGAGCAAAACTGTAAATGTCGCTGGCGTCAGAGATTAGAAATCTGGTGTAGCGAAATCGTAGCATTGACCTCTAGGCATCATTTGACAGAAAACTGCAATGGCGAGCTATTGAGACTAGGGCAAAGTCGGATAGAAATCGCTAGTTAGCAAAATGTGAGTCTGTGTTTGTGATTTCATAGGATTTGGCTTCAAATTCTAACCACCGATTCGACATTCAGAAGCTTCATCCAAGGTGGGCCACATGCTACCTAAAGTGCCGATAATCGTTCATTATGCGCACGGTTGATTGGAGTCGCAACTAAATCTAAGCTCACGTCCTTCCTCATTGCAAGCTCCAGAAGGTTAGTATCAAGGTCAACCATGCATCGAAGTCTTCAGGAATGTGGCCTTTATGCGAAATGACTAACCATTTGCGTCGCCTTCATGTCACGCCATAGATTGGAACGTTTGGAGAGGCACGTCAGCATGTCAACAACAATTGAACGCGGGATCAATGGAGGGCTGTTCTTTTTGCAGATGAGTCCAGATTTATCTTCGAAAGCGATAGCAAGCGTATTTTCATTTTGAGAGAACCTGGAACTTTTTCATCCATGACATATCCGTGAAAAAGATAGATATGGATCAAGTAGTGTCTGTGTTTGGGGAAGGGGGGTATCTCTTTGGGTGGGCGAACAGACCTCCCCAGCAGGTAAATGTTAAACTGCACCTATAGAGAGCTAAAACTGGTTCGCCCAGGCGACTCCAGCCTAATAGATGATCCTTTCTTGCTATAGGACGATAATACCACACATGTGTCTTGCATCGTGGATGCTATCTTGAGGTGGAAACAATTCAGCGCAAAGAAGTACGCTGACTCCTATCATTCTATTCTAACTTATCGAGCAATGCTTGGGACGTTTGGAATGACATTTAGTTGTTTCAACCTTTCTAGGATCCTACACAGGCCTTTAACTGCCTTGGAAGAGTAATAACTTGCCCTACCTACAAAATTTATAGACCCCATAATTGAGAGCATCACACATCGTTGCATGTCTGTGTAGCTTCTCGAGTGGATCATACCCCATATTAAAGGTATTTTCCTATACCAAACTGACAGATCCTATTTGTTCATTGTATGCATATGCAATTATTTAAAACAGTATAATTGTCTGGGGATTTCCTTTTATGCTATTTTATACCTTCCTAAGCGTTGTATAATGTATATAACAGTGGCGCGACAGCCCATGAGGGCTAAGGTTACTGAGCCCAACCAGTATACGCGACCTTGGGTCCTGAAGGTGCATGAACAGATGTTCCGGTCAGGTGGTCAGTCTAACATGAAACCCCCAGTGTTAAGTTCCTAAGAAAGCGCAGTTCTCATTTATCAACGCACTAAAGAGATGAAAGGCTGAGTCAACCTTGTCCCGCCGGGGTTTGAACCTTGGACCTGTCGCGTGGAAGCGCAATAATATGTATAAGTTTCATTAACTCCTTTTGATAACCTTTTGAGAATCTTCATTTTTGTGATTTTTCTTTTTTATATTTAACTGTATATGAAAAAAAAACCCAAAAATCCTTGCACGGTCTTTGAATTTACAACTATTCATACATATTTTTTATACAACTTTACGATGCATCCAGTATTGAATTTTTTTTATTTATTAATGGTTAAAGCTTCATGTGTAAGTAATGCACCACTATAAAAATAGCATTTATTATATGCCACTATACAAATGGCAATGGTTTTTTCAGTATTTATTTTCCCTAACTGAATATAAAATTGTTTAAAAAGGTTTAACAATAAAATTTTAGTGCAGTGATAATTCTGCACTATAATAGAGAAGCTGCAAAAATTGATATTATTTCTGAATTGCTTAACTTAACGGGTACCAAAATTAGTTTTATACTTCATTTTTTACTATTAAGTTAATTATTTCCCATATCTTTTTCCCTTCCAATGCATTACAACTTCCTTACACTTTCACAATAAAACATTTTACGTTCATTAATTTTCATATGTCACTTGAAAATAAATTTAAACAAAGAAAATTCGTATTACAGAAAGCTAATTATTTTTAAAACTAGAATTTCCATATTATCAGAGATGTAAGGATTTGACTTTAAAAAAAATAAAGCAAAAACTGCAGAATGATCTCCACTAGAAAAGCAAATAGTGTCCTCGAAGGAGCGGAAAAAATTATATTTACAATACCGCAGAAAGCAGCGCTAGGAAAACAGTAAGTCGGTCTATTGATTCGGAAGATATTTACAATTGACATGGAGCACAACGTTTGTCAGAAGGCATCCTTATTTACAGAGGAATTTCAGACTTTGTAGCCCTTTGGAAAAGGGGACGAGTAACAATTGTAGTCGAAAGGGCTTGTTTATCAAATGGTTAGAGTTAATTCTAGTTCTGTTTTAATAACTTTAAACTTCTTAATGATGCTAACATTGCCGTGGTAATGCTACAATAGCTCATTATTTGTCAGTAATTGCTTTGATATAGATTTTCTAGTTTTCAATTTCATTTGTTTTTGGAATAAAGGTAGAATATATATATTAAGTTATTATTATTTTTATTCTAAATTTTTTAAGACCTAGGTACCTCAACGTTAAAAATAACGAATTTTGCTATGGCTATCGTGTACCAGCCGTTTGGAATTAGTGAACATATTGTTCTATGGAACGCCTTAATGTTTCGCAAATTGGTAGTGTAACATTCACCTAAGTGTTATAAAAGACAACTTAGAGTGAAATACATTACTTTCTATAGATCAGTTGTTTTTCTCTTATTTTTGAAAAGCATTTTATTATTTTTTAGAAATCCTGGAAACTTTAAAACGTTTTATTAAAGTGGATATAAAAAAATATATATTTTCAAAATTAAAGAAACAAATCTGTAACTTTACAGAAACAGTCAGAATTTGTTGATGAATTCACTTTATTGCACTGAAGTAAACAAATAGTCGAGATTCGAGAAGACAGGTAGAAACTCCATGCCATAAATTTTATGTTCACGAAATGTCTGGTAAGTAGCGGTTTTAACAAGAATGTTGAATGCAAATTACTTGTTTAAGATTCGAACTCTAATTCTACTGAAGATTTAAATGAAGTAGGCGACTGCCCATTATTTGATATGGTCTACATTTAGTAATGAAGAAGCAGTATATATATATGCAGTGTTCTATACATTGATACTAAGACAGTATTTCTACACATTTAGAGTAAGGAACTAATTCTAATTCTAAATATTTGCAAACTAATTAAGCAAAAAACTTCCTTTAGGGAACTTAGATATACAACTGTTTCTCTCAAAACAAGAGAACGATATAATTATCCAAATAAAATATTCTGAGAGAAATATCTCATACTTACATCTAAGGCTGCACAGAAAAAAATATAAATAACAGGAAAATACTTCACTCAGACAGATATGAGATATATGAACGAGTATTATCTCTTTAAATATTTTAAATTAGATAAAATAAATGATCATAAGTAACAAAATAATGTAGTATCTTGCAGAAAGAAAGGGGGGAAATAATAAAATAATCTACAAATCACCTAAGTCGTAATTTATATGGCCCTTTTTTAAGTTTTTTCAGAATTAAGTTTGGTACTTTTTTATTGCAATTTGCGAAGTATTTTTATTCGGAATTTTTCCATGAAGAAGGTTTTCCTTACGTATTATCTCAAATCTCAGTAAAGCATGAATTTAAGTATTAATTAAGATGACTTGGTACCTAAAAAATGACAGACCTGTCGTTTTTTTTATTATTTAATCTTATTCCTTGCATTATTATCTTTCGATTGATATATCACTCGTGCATGTCAGAAAGTTAGGAGTTGAATAAAACTTCATTTCAAAACAAATTAGGCAATACAGCCACGCCCCCTGTTTAGAAAAAAAAAGATAAAAAATGCGTTTTGATAAAAAAAAAATCTATTTTCTAAAGAGAAATAATAACGATAAAAAAAGAATGTGTAATATATAAAGCAGGATATTACTGAGGCAATACAGTAAAGTCGTTTGTTTTCTTTGTGAAATGTGTTCATGTAAAATTTTTGAATTAAGGCATTTTATACTAATAATTTCATAATTTCAGTTCTTGTTCCTGATATGTTTTTCATACAATGTAATACTTCAATATGTAAGAAAAAAAAAACTAAAATTTCTGTCGTGACAGAAAAAAATTAACATTTTTCTTGAATTTTCTTTTGCAATTAATACCTTCTTAAAATTAATCATTTGTAAAAATACGAAAAAATATGAAAATGCAGTTATTTTCAAGAAATTATATAACTAATACCTTAAAGTTGTATTTTAAGTTTATTTAAGCTTATTATAATTTTTTTTACAGAATTATAAGCTTTAAAGTGGTTTTTTTCAGTTTGTGTTTTTTGAAACATAAGTGCATTCAAAATTCTACTCCTTCCACAACTATTTACCAATCACTTCCATTTTTTTGCTGTGTGTTGCATATAAAGCATATAAAAAAATTAGGGATCCATTTTGCTGTAAACTGAATACTTTTTAAAAAAAATTAAAATGTAAGAGATATTGGCTTTTTCGATGATTTTTAGCATGCATATCAACATTTTATTTTTTTTTTCTCAAAAACGAATTAAGTTATTGTAAAATCGATCGCAAAAGTTGTTTATAACATCTATAAGAATATTCCAAAAAAATTTAAGGACAAAAAATGAATAATTAAAAAAGCAGTGGGATTTTAAAATTTGCCAAATTTTCTTCAAAACATTTAAATTTTTAAAATTGTGTGAATAATATGTGAAAAATTTCATCTCACATCATTTTTTTGAATATAAACATTATATAAAATGCTAAAATATAATTTTTTAATACATAAATAAAGACATTTGTTCAAAGGGTACCAAGTCGTCTTAAGAAGTTGGTGATTTAGAAAACTATTTCATGCTTTGTATGACTGATAACTTATAGAAAAAAAATTATGGATATCTATGCAAACATATATTTTTGTTGTCCCGTTTTGTTTTTAAACATTAAATTCAAAAGTTCATTTCAAACCAGTTGTACTTCTAAGTAGTCAATGATTGGACGAGCTCCTCACCTAAACTTAAACGTCAAAACAGTTGATATCTCTGATCATCCATTCACAGAAGCTCCACTCGATACCAACTCCTTTTAACTGTTTATATCTAAAAAGGAGAGGGCACGACTAAGGAAATTCATTTGGCTACCAGACTTTGTGCACTAGTAGTACTCCTGTAGGGTGTCCAACCCCCAATGTAATAGCACCAAATGGTCAGTCAATTAAGAGAAAATAACTTTCAAAATTCATGCTTAGTTTTTATGCTAATCAATTCCAGTTATCTTCAGCAATGCAATGGCTTGATTGGTAAAGCATCCGTTTACCAAGCGACCAGCCAAGGTTCGAGTAGCGCAAAAGACGTTTTTGTAATATTTTTCAAAATTATTTAATTATATTTACAGTTAAAAATTTATTTAAAAAAGACTTATTAAATATGCATATGATTATAAAACAATTAAATTAATAATATATAATATGAAATATTTATTATTTTTATTATATTATTTATACAATATTTTTTTATAAATAATTATTGTAATATATTTTATATATTATTATAATTTTTTTTTACAGTATTTTATTTATATTACATTTTATTTCATATTTAAAGCTATCTGTAACTAATTTTCATATAAAATATCTTTTAAGTATTTATTATAATATATTTTATAATAAATATTATTTATTAATAATTATATTCATAAAATATAATATAAAATATTTATATAATTACAGTAATTATTTTATTTTTTAAAATATAAAATATAGTTATCTAAGATATCCTTTAATATTTAATATAAACCTTTTTAAATAAATTTATTTAATTGTAAAAATAATTAAATGAATTTAAAAAAAAAAACAGAAAATCGTTTGCGCGACTCGAACCTTGGCCGGTCGCTTGGTAAACAGGTATTCTACCAAACAAACCATTGCATCGCTGAAGATAAATGAAATATAATTCTATAAAAGCTAAGCATGAATTTCGAAGGCTATTTTCTCGAATTGACTAGCCATTCGGCGCTATTACAATGGGGGTTGATCACCCTAAAGGAGTACTACTATTACACGAAGTCTCGTCCCTAAATGAATTTCCTTAGTCGTGCCCTCCTGAATTTTTCTTTTTAACGGAACTCCTTTGCTGTAATCGTATTGGCTAGACATAGCCCCTCCCACTCCCATCACGAAAATTATTTCTACGTTAAGTTTTTTTTGTTTTAAATTTTTACTTTTATCTTATTTTATATTTGTAAAATTTTTCATACCAAAGTATATTTTTCTTTTTTTTAAATTTTATTAGTTATATTTTAAATTTTAAATATTTTTAGAAAAAAGGGCAATTTGGAAACGTCAAAATGTTATCTAAAATATCATGAAATTAGATGAAAGCTCGGAAGAGAACCAAGTGCTTCCGCCCCACCAAACTACAAACTTCTAATTATGTTGTTGACTATCTAACATAGCTTTTGACATAGCATATAGTTGGCAGGGGTCTCATAGTTGTTGACACAGCTGATCATGTTTAAAAACATGATATTTTATTGTAATTTAAAGAAAAATGGAAATAAATATATTCTCCGAATATTAGAAATTCACTAACAAAATTTAAGATGCATTTTTTGTAATTACCTATACATGTTGAAGGCTTACTAACTAATATTTCAAAATGTAAAATATTTTACAAATTGAATTTTGTTAAAAGTATAATTTTAGTTTCTATAATGAGCAGTATCTACATGTATTGGATATTTATAAACATTCTGCTTAATAAACACATTTGTTATTTAAAAAGAAAATTTCTTAAATATTTATATAACCATACATGTAATAAACGATTCTCTGAGAGAAAAGTATAATTCATATACCTTATCACTATCCTGACAAAATTATTCATCATAGTTTCCGATATCTTAGAATGTTTTTTATTATTTTGAATAGTTACCAATTTTAAAGAATTTATATTACTTTAACAAAGAAAATATTCAATTTTTTTCCTTTTGTACTTTAGAAATTCCTTTTAATCATCGGTAGAATCACTCTGAAATTAATTACACTATTTATCTCAGTATGATCCTACTTAGATGCATTCCAGAAATAAATTACAACATTTGTTTCAGTATAATTCTGCGTCGAAATCTCAAAATTTTCTTCTTTTTTTTTTTAAAATTTTTTTTTTATGTGTAAAAGCGAGCGAAAAAATCCTCAGACATAATTTATTTCTATAACGTTTGCGGTTCACCTAAAAGATTTAATAATCCATTTATTTATGTTTGAGAAAGCACACTTTATTGCTATAAAAAGTGTTTAAAAGATTTAAATGCGTAATTTCCAATCAGTAAAGGATTATTTTTATTCGTTGCTTTAATGAGGCTTACTTGATAAGTACCAAATGAATGGAGGATTTAAGTATACGACACCTTTTCTTTTTTTTAATCCGTAATTTGTTTTGAATGATTTAAGGAAAGCTTCATTGGAAAAAAAAAAAAAAAAACAGTAACTAATTCTTTTTTTAAAAAAGTTAATATTCCCCAAAAAAAAAAATTTTCTTTTCATTTTTTTAAAAGGGGGTTTGTGCATGGGTGCACAGGTGGAAAACTTTTTTTTCAGACAAAATTTTTACAGAGTGTCCTGATGTATCCCAAAAAAAACGGGTTATTTTTACGGAAACAATGAATGGAATAAACGATCATTTTTAGATTGAAAGTCACCCAAGGTTTTTTGGGGGGCCGATTTGGGGCGCGTGCAAAATTATTTGAACGTAAAGATCTATTTTATTTTGGAAAATGGGGGCAAATGCCCGGATTTTTTCAACGAAATTTAAAAGTGGGGGGACAGCGATTTTTCGAACAGAAAGAATTGATCCCCCAAAAAACAAAATCTATCACCCAAAGGGGAAAAGCTTTTCGAGCAAACTTGATTTCAAACTGGTAAAATTTCATGTTTTCGACATAGAAGCTTTTGATCGGGGAGGATTTTTTGCCCCGATACGTCCCAAAAACCCCCCTACACTCGTGACTGATTTAAATTTCGTTAACCAAAAAGCACTGCACCTTTTTCTGTCGTCCACATCTTTTAAAAACAAAAATGTAACAAGTTTATCTTGGGTTCCTTGCTTGCACTTTTGGGCTACACCCAAAAAGGGGCCAAACCACGGATGAACGTTTACTAAATTCTGATGGGGACTTCCGAATAATGGCCGTAAATTTTTATACTTTTGGGTACCTTTTTTAGATTCAACATATGCTAGGGAATTTTGGGTCTACTTTAAATGATTATATCTTTTTATAGAATATTTATTAAACAAAATAGGAACCATTAGCTTTCGACACGTTTTTGCAAGCGGGAACAAGTTTTTTTAAGCCTGTATGATAAAATTCAGCAGTTCTGGAAGTGGCAAACTCATTGAATGCCATTTCAGCGTCTCTTGGATTTCTGAAGTATTTCTGTAGGAAGATATCCACATGTTAGAAAACGTGATTATCCGCACGTGAGAGGTTAGGTGAATATAGTGGGTAGTTAAGAATTCCGTAACCCAGCTCGTGCAACTTTTGACGAGTGATCATTGAAACACGCTGTTTAGCATTGTCATGTAAAATGATCGGGCCTTTAATATCGGCTCATGCTGGATGTTTGTGAGACAGTTTCTGGTGCATTTCATCGATTTCATTACAATGTTTATCCGCTATGATGGTTTTGGCAGGTTTTAAAAAGCTGTGGTTGATCAAACTGGCTCAGGATCTCCAAACAGACACTATAACCTTCTTTCGATCGAGTTTTGATTTCGGGAAATGTTGTAATGCTTCATCGGCATTCAGCCACTTCGCTGAACATCTCCAATTGCCTTAAGGAATCCACTTTTTCTCACACTTCACAATTCGATTGACAAACGGATCGTTTTGGTTGCGAAGAAGAAATGTAAAATATGTTTCAAAACGTTTATTTATTTATTTTTTTATCCTCATTTAATTCATGAGGTATCTTTTTTTTAAATTTGCCAATAATTTTTAAGTGACAGGAAGTGGTTGTAGATGTTTCGTCTAGGTCTTCTGAGTAGTCTTCAACAGTATTGCAACGATTTTATTCAACTATCGCTCGTAGGACGTTGTCCACAACTGTCTCTGGCCTGCCCCAGTTTTCATTTGTGAAACTCTCACCTGACTGGAACTTTGAGTACCAACATCGAATAGTATATTCGCTTAGTGAGCCATCTCCAAATGCGGCATTAATGTTTCGTGCAGCTGCTGCAACACTATAATCCCTCTTCTCTCTCTCAATTCATACAAAAATAATACTGTAAAATCTCTAGAATTCATCCTATGATTAAACAAATAAAATTATAGAACAGTTGTAATATTTTAATTAAAACATTATAACCGATACAGAGCAAGATTTATATTTAAAAGGATACATAATGTATAAATATATCAAAAAAGTATTATTAGGAAAAATATCTCAAAGAACCACTGGTGGAAATCTGACATTTCATATTTTACAACCTATTATTTTTTTTTGAATCTCGAAACTATGCATTCCCAAAATTTAGATGTGTTTTTCTCAGAATTTATAGATGCCAGTGCTATTGAATTCTTAAGGCATTTTTAATATTTAAGAATGATTGACTTTATATGTGTGTGCGCGTGCGTGTGTGATCTGTTAAAAGTATTTTAATTTCTCTAAGTTTCATAAAATATCATATTTTCTTTAAAGAATTTTTATGTTCTTCTTAAGCAACAATTTAGTTACAAAGTAAAATTTCGAAATTCAACAAAAATTAGAGTTTTAATTCTACATTGACGTAAAAAGTTTGAACAAAGTAAATTTCTAAAAGATTGTTCTGAAATTTTAGAAATCTAATAAATCTGTTTTACTACTCAAATTATTTTTAACAGAGATAAAAACGTGCGAATAAAGAATAAATATTTTGTATAAATCGAATAAATGCTAAAATTAAAAAAAAAACGAATTTTACGAATATTTTTTTATTTCTCAAAACATATAAATAAAAGCTATTTTGTTGTCAGGAAACGGAATTATATTTGTTTACTTATATGTATGACGAAAGAAACTTTTGAACATCGTGAAAGTTTCTGAACAATAAAATTAATCCTCTAGAATTCAAAAGTATTTCTGTTTTAAGGCATCCTACTAAATCTGGAGACCAATGTTTTAAAAATAGATTTTCGGAAAAATTTTATTGTTTTAAGAAACAAAATAGGTTTTGAAGAGTCATAATCATTAAATAAATAACATGTA
Organism: Trichonephila inaurata madagascariensis; assembly: GCA_019973955.1. Taxonomy (NCBI): domain Eukaryota; kingdom Metazoa; phylum Arthropoda; class Arachnida; order Araneae; family Nephilidae; genus Trichonephila; species Trichonephila inaurata. The sequence continues at coordinate 20,253 of BMAV01003996.1, forward strand.
TAAAGCTTCTTTCTTAAAATATTTCATTTTTATAAAATCTTAGAAAAATTTTCAATATTAAGAAAAACAGCATAAATAAAAATATATTAGTAATTATATAATTTTAATTTCATTAATATACTGCTTGATCCGTCTGAAATGTCACAAACCACAGGGTAAAAAATATTTTAAGAAATAAATATTTTATTGACATTCAAATTTGTCGTCAATGATTTTTCGCCAAAATTACTTTATGTTCTAAGCTAAAAAGGCTGCAAAATATGATTCAATGTAAATATATTTCAACCTCAAGTTTGTTCCAATCTAAAGAACGCATATAACATAAATGTTACAAATTTTATAGAATTTAATTGGATCGTTTTGGAGATGTCCTATTTTTCGTGCACGAATTACGAGTGTTGAGTAAAATTACATCTTTTAAAAAACTCTTTAAAAAATTATTCTTATAAGTTATAAAAAAGCAAATGCTAGAAAACAACTTAAAATTCTCCAGTTTTATATTATTCCTTATTCTACCTCACAATATATATATATATATATATATTTATATAAACATATACTTATACCTTAAGAGGAATATGCAATATTCTTCAAAATATTTAAAAAAAAACATTGTTTGTTTTCCACTTGACTTGTTACTTTACATGACTTTTAACATTTTTTATTTGATTGTTTCTTAATTTAAAAAATTTTTAATGACAAAGCTATAAAAAAGGATTGTACATTTTTTTTTTTGCAAATAAAAATATTAAATTTAAATGATAATTAGTAGTGGTAATTGTAGAAAATATTTTTATGCTATTTGAATTTATATTAACTGCCAAAATTCAACTTAAAGGAATATCACTTACGTTCAATTACAGTTATTAAAATGTGTTACATTTTAAAATTTCACTCTATATTATTTCAAAGTTTATAAATCATCTGATAAATTTTCTATGTTACTGCTCACTGAAATTAATTTAGAAAAGCAAAATTTGTTTTTATTATAAATTAAAACTAGAAAATAATTTATTTATAAATTTATCAAAGCTGTAAGTTTAATTTCTATTCACTAAAGTCACATAAACAAAAATTTATCCAGACTTTTAAGGAATTAAATACTTTTTTTTTAAATTTAAAAATGTATTCATATTGGATTTTATTTTAAAATCATTCAAAATTTTATATACTCCAAACAGTAACAGCATATTAATTTTGATACCCACCGATGCTATAAAGAGCATACAATAAATCTACAAGTATCCTAATATATATATGATTATTTTCATTTCATTAATCATTTATAAATTAAATGCTATTCTTATATGATGTTAGAAGTTTTGTGAAATGGCATAGTTTTGCTTCTAATGTCATTTATTCATTGATTTTTAAAAAATACCTTTACAGCTTTCATTATACTCACGTATAATTTATGATCATTTTATACTCCAGGTCTCTATTTATTGGCGTTAAAAGAATATAGTCTGTGACTAGTATAATAAAGCTGAAAGTATGTCTATTTGTTAAAGAAAAATCAATAATGGAACATGACATACAGTAAAAACCGGTGTATAACATGTACTTTTACTTTCAAGCTGCATTTTTTAGGTTTTAGGTATATTCGCCTTACATCGCGCACCCCCTTCATAACGAAGAAATCCGAAATGTACTTTCGCAATGCTGTAATGTTTTGAATTCATTTATTCCAAGTATTGAGTATTCCATGATTTAGAAAAAGAAATAAATATGGCATACTTTTAGAACTAGATACAAATCTTTAAGTTCAATAAAGTTATGTCACTTCTTTTTAATAAACAGCATTTCGGTATATGTAGAAATCTAATTTTATTTTTAAAATTTTTCTCATCTTTTATTTTTTAAAACTATCTTTATTATTTATCATTTAAATCTCTCGTTACTATTCATTATTTAAAGCTCTTTTTATTCTTTAAAGTTCTTTTTATTATTTATTATTTAAAGCTCTTTTTATTTTTAAAGCTATTTTTATTATTTATTATTTAAAGCTCTTTTTATTTTTAAAGCTATTTTTATTTTTTATTATTTAAAGCTATTTTTATTTTAAAAGCTCTTATTTTTATACCCTGCGTGTAACACACAACCGTAAATTCCGATCTTATTTTTTGCGTTAAAAGTACGCGTTATACACTAGATTTTACAATAAAATACAAATATCCCGAAGAAAATATTCACTCATTTCATGAGTATATGAATTTTTTTAACAGTTAAAAAATATTCAAGCTTAATAAGCAGTCAATTCGTTATTCATAATGTTTTGAAAATTTAGAAAGCTCTCACATTGCTAAAATCCTTTAAAATATCATTTTGCTCTCAGTTTAATAAATGCTATCATATTATTCTAGTTAAAACATTGATTACAATTTCAATATAAAAATAAAAATCATTAATTTTGATGTGTTTTTTTTAAAAAAATTGTAATGTTAAAATTCAGAAAACACTGGAAACAGAAATACAATACGAAAGATAAAACATTTTTTTTTTAATTAATATTGAATTGGTTAATAAATGTTTTTTTCCTTCAACAGAATACAAAGTCTGCATTAATATTTGTTGAAATAACTGGATAGATTTCCGTTTTGAAAAAGTAATTTATTTCTGCATTTAGATTTTTTTTTTCATTTTTAAGATTATTCTTTTTAACCTTTCATATTAAATTAAAGTAAATATCCGTGTCATTAAAAATTCAGTCTAGGTTTTATTTTATTTTCAAATAACATTTCGCTACAAATTATATGAAACAACATGTTTAATTTAAACATACGTATTATTCCTAAATTTTAAAAATTTATTAACGAGTCCGTACCCGTATTTACATTACCTCAGACTGGAATATCGCTTAGTAATTGTTTAACTACGGGCCGTACGTGAATTGTTAGAGTTTTGAAGCCTGATAAAGACACCCATGGAAGGCTACAAAGGATAACTATGAAATTCATTCCGAAATGCAACATTCTTTATCAGAAAGATATAATTTTATTTGCAAATGTTAATAAACCGAGGGAATAACCCATTCAAGCATAAGAGAAAATTACGATTGTTTAATTTAGTTCTAAAATTATTGAAAGATATTTCAATCATTATTATAACATTTCGAATACTTATAACAATACAATGATTTCTCTTAAATGCCATATTGTATAATTATACCCCGTGTCTAGTCCTTAGGGCCCTATATCCAAATTCCTTAAAGGTTCTTTTGGGGCCCCTTAACATTTTGTGAGTTTTTGCTTACTCATTTTGGAACCCCTGAAGTTTGGGGGCCCGTGTCATTGATACGGTGGTAGTTACGCCCCTGAGTTACGCACATTTACGTAATATAATGTTCTGCACTGGCAATGAAAACTAAGATAATTTTTAGATTTTGCCTATTATCTCTAGATCTATGGGGCAGATTTAAATGAAGTTTGGTATGTGCAAAGAACTGTGACATAATGCAAAAAATACATTCAACAGTTGAAATACACACGCATGATTGTGTTTAACACTCATTAATGTCGGAAGGTATGAATCAGTAGTTGCAGAATATAACAAAAAATTGGTTAATAGAGGGTATAGCCTCCTTTTTCCGGTCCGTGGCTCTCTACATATGAAAATACGGCGGGAATATATGGGCAGAACCAGAAAACCGCTGCTTGCCTTCAATGTCTGAGAAATCAACCATTACGATAGTGGAAGCTTTATATTCTGGGCAGACATCACATTGGATGGCCGTACACATCTTTCTATCTTTGCAAGAGGCGTTGTGACTGCTGAGATACAAGAATGAGGTCTTGGAGAGGCCTATATTCTCTTTTCGCGGGTGCAGTTGGTCCTTATTTGATTTTAATGGATGACAATATGAGGCCTATAGAGCTCATCTGGTTGACGAACTCCAGGAAAGTGAGGATATTCCTCAGATGCATTGGCCAGTTAGATCTCCAGACCTCATCCGTATAGAGCATGCCCTTCGAGGAGAGTAATTGCAACTCGTAAAACCTCTCCGAAAACTGTACAAGGCCTGAAAACAGAGTTGATGAACGAGAGGGTTAATTGCCACAGGAACTCCTAAATTCTCTTATTTCTGGTACAAAATCACGGTTTGAGGCCTGTTTATCTGAAAGAGTGGACCATACTCCCTGTCAACCATTTTTTTTATATTCTGCAACAACTGCTGTTCAATACGTTACGAATTTGATGAGTGTTACGTACGATCAGACGTGTATATTTTAACTGTTTAATGAATATTTCTTTTTGCATTATATTAGCCTTATATACATACCAAATATTCTTAAAATTTATCCAGTATTTCTAGAGATAACCGACAAAATCTAAAAATTCTCTTAATTTTGCTCTGCAATATATTTTAAAAATATGATTACACAAATAATGGCGCACAAAATTCAAAATAAATACCGATTACAAATGCTTGACGGAATCTAATTTTTTAAAAATATTTATCAATTTTTTTTAAAAAAATGTTGTACTTTTATATTGCAGTTTGTACTGATTTGTTTGTAATTCGATGTATGAAAACTCAAGCTCTATTAATAATTTGCAATTCGTCCTCCAATAAATCTGTTGAAAAGAAACGTACTATCTATCATCAAACGTATTTCATAGACTTCTTTATGAATTGTGCAAAGTCTGGCTCATGATGTGCATATTTCAAAACGAAAAGAAGAACGAAATTTACGGGTGCATGTTAGACGGAGGAAATAATAATGATAGCATTAAAATAAAGAGATGAGCATAGAAAAAATTAGACTTCTACTAGTATTGAAATATTGATTATTTCGAAGAAATAACATACCTTATATACTTAAAGAGTTTTAGTTCTAGAAGAATACTATTTTTTAAAAGTCTGTGATTATTCTTTGAATAAATGACATCAAAGCATACGAGTATTTCATACGTAAATTTTAGGTTTCTTCGTAAAAATGAGGGTGCACGTTATACGCTGAATATACCTAAAAATTATGAAATCCCTTGAAAGTAAAGGAGGGTATTATATACACCGGATTTTATGGTAAGTACTTTTATTCTTTAGATTTAAACGAAAACTGTGCACCTTTCCAAAATAAACTTTTAAAGCGTGATAAGAACGAAGCATATTTAACAGATCATTAACACATGAAAATTTTTCCTATCAGAGCGCGTAAGAAATTCCATCCAGAATTATTAATATTTTATGAATCCAAATACATCTTCCATTCTTCTTTTTACTCCACTTTTACTTTGTTGAATCTCCATGTATCTTACGTGTGTTGAGGAAGATGAAAATTTCTGTTATTTTCTTTTTCATTAATTGCTTTCTAAGGAATGTTTCAATGTATCCCACTTCATGTTTCGCTTAGTACGATTGCGTTTCTACATATTTAATTTTTAACTTAGTTTTTTCCTTAGATATAAATGTCCTGTAGTGTAAAGGGGAGGAGAAAAGATCTTAAAGAAAGTTTAATTTATTTCGCAAGCTTTTAGATCAAAGTAACAGTTTTATCAATTCTTTCCTTTAGATCTAAAAATTTATTTTGTAGGTGTGTAATCTTTAATGGATTCGGATTATATTGCCCGGCAGAGTGTAAAAGTTTTCTTTTTCTTTTTATTTATACACGCTTAAAATAGTTTATTTTAATTTTACTACAGGGATTTTTTTGTGTATAAAATATTTAACATTTCTTTCCTTGAAATGCAAGTATATTCTGAAATTGTATATAATAATACATTGCCGTTTAATAATATTTTTTTAATTGTTTAGTATCTTCGCCGATTGCTTTTTTAACGAATTAATGAATTTAGAAAAAAATACAAATATATATATGTAAGGATGTGACGGGCTCACGCGTCTTTTCTGTAACATAACCTCTGGGTTCTTTGACGGCCAAGATTAATGGCAAATCTTTTCCAACCCAAATCCAAGAAGTGAAATGCAAGTGTAGATGCAAATAAAATAGCCTTTAAAAGAACAGAAGTTTTAGTAAGCGGGATGGCAATTTAGAGAAAGTTCTGTTTGGAAAAGATAGAAGTGTAATTTGACGGCCTACCAAAGATTCACGGATTCCTAGCCATTACTACAAGGTGCATACTATTGCACGCGTGCCTAACTGTCTCTCTGAAAGTGATTGAACCGTTGCGTGGAATTCAAGGTAGGACAGATTATTTGATATCATTATTAGAATTGAAAATCTTATTAGAATTGAAAGTATGCGGATAATATAATTATTTAGATAAATGATCCAATTGCGCGATCTATTTTAGCTACGGCTACGTGTTTTGGTTTATTCTCACTTAATATATTAGAAATTTAAGTTAAACTCTTAATAAAGTCATATTAAGAATTCTAAAATGTCGATTCATTTCGAGAACGCCACACCTCTAATTCACGCTGACACCCAAAGATATGGTCGCCATAGATCGACCATATCACAAGGATAATTAAATTAGATTAAAAATTAAATTCTCTATCTAGCACTTAACTGATTTTTCCCCACCTCTTGTAGTATCAAACTAATCACCCATTTATTTTTTCCGAACATGTGGCCTGAATAAACATGTCTAATTCCACATCGTTACTTTTAAACAGCTCTTTATGTCAGAAAATTTTAAACTTTCAAAGAGCACTCATAAACCCCGCCGCGATCGATTTTTTTAAGTGTTTAACCCACTTAAGATTTTTCGGTGGCGTTTTTTTTCTCTTTTACATTTTCGCGTCAGATGATGTCCAACTTTGATAGAAAAAAATTTCCCTTTTTTAAAAACAAATTTGTTTCTGATTTTAAATCATGTCAGAAATAAAGCCGGCAGGATCTACCTGTTAATGTTTTTCCCAAATTTTTAACAAAAAAGCTATTCTTAGTGGTAAAAAAATTTTTTTAAATTAAAAAAAACTTCCAATATCCAATTTTTTGGAAAATTGTTTAAGAAATTTTTAAAAGCGCTCCTTATCTCTTTGGTGAAAATACGAAGTATACGAACCATCGAAAAAGTGCTCTAAAAAACGTTATAGGACTCCGTCGAACAATATTTCTCTCTCGTTTAAGGGGGACCGGATTTCAGCGCGAATGAAAGAAAACGGGTTAATTTGAGAAAAACAACGTTCTAAGGGGAAAAAAAAAAGAAAGCGTGAACCCCCTATCCCCGTGAAGAAAGAAAAAATTTCCCTTTTTTGTCAAAAAAAAACCCGTCTTCGCCGGAAAGTCTGCATGGTAATACGGAATAATAGGGGAAGTACCAACATCGAAAAAAAAAATAAATAAAAAAAAATTTTTTTGGTGAAAAATCACAACTAACAACAACATCTGGATTCCCGTTCACCGGGTTTCTGCCCCCTACGATATGGAAGTCATTTAAAATTTATTTTTCCCAAATTCTAACTTCGAAATGACTGAGTTTTGCGGGAAACAAAACAAGAAAGAATAAAAAGATATGATATGATATGAAAAAATTTTTATAATATAGTTGTGTTAAAGGGGAATTTGTTTTATTTTTAAATTTAAGAAAACAAAGTGTATAGGTTTCGTCACCCCAAATTTTTTGGTTTTTAAAAACTTTTAATTTTATCTTAAGATGTCGAATGAATTAACACTTATGATAGAAATTGGTTTTTAAAAAAGGTTAAAAGATATAAATTAAGTTTTTAAAAAATTGACTAATGTCCCTAATACTGGGTGATATTGATTTTTATAAAAAAAAAAAGAAAAGTCACGTTGCATTCTTTTTCTCCACTGAAATTTTTTTTTTTGTTAATTATTTTTTTTCCCGGAAACTTTTTTTGCATGTCTTTTTAAATTTTTTTTTCATTTTAAAATTTTGTGTGTTCTGATATCCCGGCCCATATATCAAATTCACTATTTCTCGAAATTTTTTTCTTAACTTTAAAATTTAAAAAATAATTTAATAAGTGAAGCTTATTTTTGGATATTGTACAGTGGATAAGGGAGAATACAATCATTTTTAATTTTGTATATGTCTTGAAATATTAATAAAGGGCAAATGTGTTTTGGGTTTTTTTTTCACCTCTTATTTTTTTTTCTTATTAGGGATCCCTGAACATTTGTGATTTGATCCGCAGATTTCTCAAAAAGATGTGTTCAAAGTAAGTAATGTGATACAGTTTATATTAGTGAATGTGTTATGTAAGAAAGTCAAGGGAAATTTTTTCTATGAAAAAGAATACTTTTTTAAAGGGTTTCGGAGGGGAAAATTTAAAATATTGTAAAACGATTTGTTAAGTTACAGTGAATATTGTGGAAATTTTTCATAAATACTAAAGAAAGATGATAGAAGGGTCCACATTCCTCCTCACAATTATTTAAAAAAGCTCTTATAGTCTTATAACTCTTATATTCTTTTTTTTTCCTATATTCTTATAATTTTTATACTTTTATATTCTTATAATTTATAACCCTATGAAATAAAATATTGTTTTTGTGTTGGGGAAAATTTCATAAAATTGTTTTACACCGTTTTTATATTATTAATTTTTTATTTTATTAAAGTCTATATTTTTTTTATTTAAAAAATGTATTTTTATATATGCAAAAAGTTGAATATTACTATGATGGCACCAAGTAGATTTTAAAACAAAATTAGTATTTTTTAAAATTTGTATGATACCATGTATTTTATATCTACTATCTTATTGTTTTTATATGATATTATTTTCCCAAAGTAATTTTTTTTTTAAAAATTTCTGCCCCCCTAAAATCAAATCTATTTATGGGGAAAAGGGGGGGAAACGTGATGTCTTATTCTGTGTGGATGTCGAATAGATTTCAACAAGCTAATCTTCAGTTATATGTATGGAAATTCCTTTTCATCAATTAATTTTTTGGAAGTGTCATTACTGTGTTTGCTGTTATAGTTTCATTTATTTTAGAGCATTTTCATTTTAATATTCATTTTACATAAATATTTCTACTGTGTGTAAAATGCGTTTCAAATGATGTTATGTATTGTTTTCTATATGCTGAAAATTGATTAAGTTTGAAAAGAGAAAACCCACGCCATTACTCCCTTTTAAATTGGGGGCAAATGTAGGATAATTAATTTAGATTAAAATTAAATTCTCTATCTAGCACTTATAACTCATCTTTTTCCTCACCTCTTGAAGTATCAAACTAATCACCCATTTATTTCTTCCGAATATATGGCCTAGCCAATAAACATGTCTAATTCCAGATCGTTGCATTTAATATCCCTATATGTCAGCATTAACTTTCAAGAGCACTCATTAATGACGCGATTGGTGTTTTAAGTGTTTAACCCACTTAAGATTTTTCGGTGGCGTTCTTTTCCTCTCTACATTCTTGCGTCAGATGATGTCTAACTTTGATCAAATAAAGTTCCTTTTTAAAAACTAAGTCTGTTTCTGACTTCAAATCATGTCATATATATATATATATATATATATAAATGAAAATCATTTAACACGAAACTGAGGGAACTGAAATATTTTTGAGTTAAAGGATATTGCAAAAAAAGCAATTATTTAACGAAATTAAGATTATTGGAGTAATTTTTGTCTATATAGATTTATGTCTATGCCTGTATTTAAAGAAAAACGTTCAAACATTATCGTAATTTACTCTCCTTTTTTGATTATTGTTGAAAGAGTGGAGTTAATATACCAAAATCTGTACACATTTCCGCTTCTGTCTTCTGTTTTTCTATCGACAGCCTTAAGAAGCTCTATCTTTATTACAAGCGATATAGCATTTTGCTCCCCCACCCAGAGGTTTTTTGCTTTATGTTTGCAAAAATAAAATTCAAAAATATAAATAAAAATATTCCAGCCAAACTCACTGATTTTTACTCACAATGTGAAGTATTCGTTACCGAATTTCAAAGCCAACTGTTGAGAAATGAGATGTTTGTGGAGAATCAGGGTGATAGTAGCTTTCATAAACAAAATTGGTTCGTGTCACAGGACATTCATTGGGTATTTTAAAGGCAAGTTAGCATCATTTCTACGAGTGACCTCTCGCATGTGTGGCATTCTCAGAAGGGAAATCTTTTCGTATTAAGTGACATTCGCGCGTTTCGTGTAAGAGGAAAACAAAATAGCATGAAAATACACAGTAGTTTGTCGAGGCAATTGTATTATTTCATATTAACCGATATTTCGTTTTAAGCGTTTTCGCATTAAACGTATTTCACTGCATGTATTTTGTAACGCAAATTCAAAGTAGCATATATGTGTTCAAATGATACTACCTCTGTTTATTTTCTGAATACGAATTATGTTTTTAACTATTGCGATGGGGTTTTTAATAAGTAATTCATTTTCAGTCCTTAGAAAGACCAATAATAATTATCCCTTGCCACAGTCTATTCAAATGAATTGCTTAAAATCCTACACAAATAATCGTTTTATTTTTCATTGTGTTTTATTTCATTATCAAAAAATAAATGCACAGTATTTTTTTTGTTTGAGTAAAAATGTGTTAGCATTAAGTACTAATATTAGTTTTTGATGAATGAGAATGACATCCGATCACGCTTGATTTTAATTTGGTATTATCTGGTTTTCATTATGTTGTAAATGGACTCCAAATGAGAAGTATGAGTGCCAAAGCAAAAAAAAAAAAAGTAATATTCACTTTATGCACAAAAACATTAAGTAAGAATAGAATATGAATGGTGCCAATATATCAAAATTTCATTGATCATATGAAGGAGATAAAATTCGGTACCTTCCGATCCGAAAGCACGTTACATATCCACTAGACTAAAATGATCACCTTATTCCGAAGGCTGTTACTGGCTTATATAGATACCACCTCCACTGCCAGTGAATCGGTGGATAGGCGAATGAACGATACAGTTATTATGGCGAGCGTGTGAGTTGTTGCTGTTGCGTCAAGTGTGTTTTGACGGCTTGAATGTTGCGTCATGCGGATCTGACGGCTTGAGTGTTGCGTCATGTGGATCTGACGGCTTGAGTGTTGCGTCATGTGGATTTGAAGGCTTGGGTGTTGCGCCATGGGGATTTGACGGCTTGCTGTGCTGCGTATGGATGCCCAACGGCTTTTGGTTGCTCTTGTGGTGGATAGATGGCGCCACGTCTGCTCCGCGAAGGTTTCTATGCTTCAAATTTCAGCCAGGGTCACCAATAAAGGAGAGTAGAACTTGGACCCACCTTCCGATCCGATTTAACATATCTAAAGTACTTGCCACTGTCCGGTGACTGTTATTGGTTTATATAGACACCACCGCCACACATAATTTATTTCAAAAACATGCATTCTGATTAATTTTATTACTATTAGTTTTACATATTTATTATTATAGCAGTGGTAGCCTAGTGGTCATGAAAGGGAATGAAGAGTGGGCTGTCGAATCATGAGTTGGAATCTTGATACTACTGAACACCTACCATGTGGAATAGCCGATGGAAGTTAAATCTGCCGAGGCTCAGAGTCCTAAAATTGGCCTGGTTTGGAGAGTGGGGTTCCTACACAGTTACTGTGTTTATCAGTTGGAAGGTGTTTAAAATTACAAATTCCGTTGCCAATAGCTTTTGTAGACCATCAAAGCACGATACCTATAAACAATCAAATCCTTAAAATTGTTGTAGTAAAATGAACACAAATTTTAAAAAAAAAACTAATTATAAAATGCTTTATTTTCCAAATTATTGTATTACTGTCTTCCGCATGTATTATTTCGATAAATGAACATCTGCATATTTACATACATACACGTAATGATAATAATAACTAGCATCATCATTTATTCTTTTGTAACCAAATACACAGACGCATGACGCATGCACACACTCACACACACACACATGCACAATGTGGCTTGGGATTTATGCTAAGTATAGGGTCTATGAATTATGGCTGTTGATTGTGAGATGATAATATTATTTTTATTCGTTTTTGTTTGAATGGTCTGCTAACTCTAATTTAGTATTTACCAGAAATTTTCGATATGAACGCTTAAAGGTCAGAGTATAAGTAAGAACATATATAAATCTATATTTATACATCATCCTCAGTAACATCTTACACACTCCCCTTATGCAATATAGCATCTTTTGAATTACTTGCATTCATAAATCTTTATTTTATGTGACAATTCTTGTATATACACACAAATGCATAAACACATGTTATATATATAATCCAGATATAGAAGTATTGAAGTAGTTATGTTATGGAAAAAGTATGTATGTTTATATGTGTGTTACCTACCAATGTACAAAAATGCAGAATAATCTTATCACGCAAAATAAAACCGTATTTTGAAAACAAACATATTCCTTTGTAACAGAAAAGGGAGCAAAATAGCAAATGGCAAGTAAGACTTTCGATACAGAAGACACAAGATATAATATCTGTAATATTCCCTTTATAGAAGAATTTTGAAATGCGGTGCTTTTCTGGATAAGAGTAAGGGGCCAAATTTGTTTTCATTCTTAATATGTGTAACTCGATCGAATACTTGATTATTTTGCCTTTACTCCATATACTTGTAGGTATTGTTATACGCGAAAAAATGTAACAAGGCTTTTAAAATATTAAGAATGATCAACACTTTGGTAAATCAATAATTTGTTTAATCCCTATCAATTTACATTTACATTTTGATTATAGAACTATTTCCAGATCTAACCCCAATGAAAGCTGTCAATGAGTATAATACATTGACTTATACACTTGGTTTATTTTTCATTATCTAAGAAATGCATACCTGAATGAGGAAACATCCCTTTTAATTACTAAAATAATTCACCCCATTACAAACTTAATTTAAGTTTGTAGTGGGATATATACCTTAAAATAATGGTAGTCGGGTTGTATACCTTAAAAGTATTCAAAAGAATGCATTAAATAGGATTTGTATTGGCGCATGTGAGAAGTTTAGCATTTCTGATAAAATTACATTCACGACATTTTATTTTAAAGATATGTTAGTAAATTTTGACTCGTTGTCATAGAACTTACCTTTCTGTTTATAATTCTTCATTAATTTATTTTTAAATAATTGCATTAGAACAGCGTTTCTCAATCTGTGTGGCGCGCCCTGTAGGGGGGGATATTCCTACCAGCGTTGCGCGAGCATTTCAAAAAGTCGAAAATGAAAGTTCAAAAAAAATTATTAATTTACTGAAAGGAATCAAAACAAAAATACATTCTGATATAATGAAAACACACATTTAAAAATATATAATATATTTATAAATATATCAGTACCGCACAATGTATTTGATCTTTAATTCATCAATGCTAAGTTGAGAACATGTTTAATAAATAGTGACCGCATGGGTTTGCAATCCACAAAATTATTTGCGGAATTTAATATTTATCTTGATAATTGACTTTTATAAAAAAAAATAATTGTACTTTAAGTCGAAGTTTTTTAAAAAAAATTTTTTTATACAGGGTGGTGGGGGGCATGAAAATTATGACTGAAAATTGGGTCGCAAGCATTCAAAGTTTGATGAGCACTGCATTAGAACTATTTAAAAGATTATTAGACACATTCAATGCGGGGATTTTTTAATTTAAAATTTTTAGGGTGGGGGCATAAAACTTTTAAAAGTCCCAAAATTTTTTTTTAAATTTTGAATATATATATTAATATGTTGAAGTCTTTTTCCCGAACTTTTTACCCGGGAAAAGGTCAAAATTGGGACCATTTTTTTTGTCATTACATTACTATTTTAAATACGTTTTCGAACAGTGCAATGCCCCAAAATTGTTTCGCTTAGGCCAAAAGTGGGGGGGAATTTTTTGGGGGAATTTCTTTTGTGAAAAAAAAAAAATTGAAACATCTGCGGGAAAAAGGGTCGGGGTTTTTTCCCCGGAGGTGGTGTTTTTGTTTTTTGTTGAGTTGTAACGCTATTTTTTGGGAACTCCGCAACGTTTTGAAATAGAAAAAAAATTTAAAAAACCGTCCCCAAAAGAAGGTGGAGGTCTCAAAACCGTTTTTTATAATGTGGAAAGTAAACAATTTCGACAAAAAAAAATGCCGAAAAACCATTTTTAAATTTTGCTAAAAAAACTTGACTCAGAAGAGGGCTGGAAGAAAAGGAAAACAATGGGGGGAAGCAAAAATGTTGTTCGTGATCGTGTACTCACGGGGTTTTCAAAAAGAGCAAAGGGGACCATTTGGGCCTGTTGGTAAAAAAAGTTTGGAACTTAACGAAATTAGGGTTTTGGGGATTTCAAAGCTGGGCCCGGTTGGTTAAAGAACTTTAAATCAGGATTTCAAGAATGCGATGATAAATTTTGAAACCCGATGGTTGCAAACCCGGAACTGGGTTTTTAATGCTAAATGATAGAGATTTGATTCCGTGCAAGAAGAACTACCATGCCCACGATGAAACGGATGAAACGACCACAACAACAACGCGAAAGTAGCAAGGATCCATAAAATGATGATGCGTTTTCGCTTTAGAACGGCTATGGGTTACGAACAACAATCGAGGTGTCCAAAATCTTTTACTATTTCTCAAGGGGAATCAGCGAAAAAAGGTTACAATCACACACGAAAATTAAGTGATTATTTTCCACAAAAAAGGGGGAAATTTGGGAATTTGTATATTTTTTTTTTTTTTAAATTTTCCCACATGTGATGATTTTCAATATTCGTTTAGTGTCCGGTTTCATATACAGTAGAACGTCGTTTATCCGAATCAAATTTGACATGATACCGTTCGAAAAACCCAAAAAAACCGAATCGATCCATCGTATATGAAACCAAACACTTAAAAATATTGAAAATAAATTTTTGGGAAAAAGGATTGAAAAAAAGAAAATAGGTCAAAAAAAAGCCTTTTTGCAAAGTAATCACTTAAATGTTATTAATAAAATTTTAACTACCCCTGGGGGTTTTTTTTCCCCCCTTTTTTAGTATCCCCGAAACAATTGTGGAGCATTCCCTATTGAAAACGTATTCATATACAAAAATGTGTAGAAAAAAAAAACTGGAATATTTGACGCCTCTATAATAAAAGTTTGGATAAACGACGTTCTACTTTACTGCATGGATCGCATTCGGTTTCCTAATCCCCTATCCGAACGGTGTCCGGTCCCAATTTATTCGGAAAAACGACTTTTTCTGTATATATTTTTATTTCTAAAAAGGGGTGCCAATTTAAGTTTTCATTGCGACCCAGTACTTCCCCAAAACTGTTATCTCTTTTTAAGCCGTGCCATAAGGGAAACACCAATTTCCCCATGGGTTTTTATGCCCATTTTTCCCTGATGGAGGGACCTGAGCTCTGACGATGCAATCTGTACAAAGGGTTTAATTTTGTCAGAGCACGTGGCGAAAACTCTAGGGATCTTTTATGCTGTTAAAAAAGGATGATCGATTTTCCGCATTATGAATATCCACCGACTTAGTCCGGGCTTGAACCTGCAACCCTGGCTGCAGAAGGCCAGCAACAACCAACTACCCCAGCTAGCTAATAGTATAATTTAAAAATATATATATTATTTCTTATAATTAAAAGAAAATATATATATATATATATATATATTATTAAAAATTTTAATTCAAAAGATATATATATAATTATTTTTTTTTATAAATTTAAATGAAAAATATATATATATATATATCATGAATTCTCTTAATTATTTCGATAAAATGACATTGATGTTTTTTCGTAGCGAAACTCAATATGTTTTATTTTACCATGTTCACAATAGTGCGAAATGCAAATCACTTTATGTTTTTAGCTTAATTTTCCTGGATATCTGCTTTTCATGTAAAATTATAAATCCCAATATTTGACTCATTTTCCTTTGTTGTAACAACTGTAAATTTGTGAAATGGAATTTATGTTTAATATCATGGGAATTCAATTTGTTTACATTGTGTTAGGGAAGCCTTTCGTGTTTGATACAATGGGTTGAATTACACTTGGGGTTTACTTAGAAACCTTAATGTATCTCAAAGGTATTTTCATTTTTATTCCTCAAAATGTGTGGATGAAATTCATACACGAAATAAAATATTTTATAACTTTGTACAATGTGATGAAATATATCTTACATAATATAAATAGCAAACAAATACTGAAAATATTTCTATATATCAGTGTCTTTCTGTTACAAATAAATTTAAAGTATACCTTATTTCTTTGTATATCAAATATTTTTGAAAGAAAATTTAAAAAATTATTAAATAATAATGAAAACAAATTCTAAAATTATACTTTTAGAAAAGAGCTTAAATGTGTAATTTTAGTATTTGTTTTTATCATTCATAATGCTACTTCAAACGCAAATGTTTTAATAATAAGATGTAACCAAATAATTTTGAATCACACTATATGTTTTATTGAAATAGTTCATTAAAAATGTATAATAATACATTAACATATATATATAATACTCGACAAATTATAATAACATTAATTTAAACGCATAAACTATGCTAATTTTGATACAGTAATTAAATTCAGATTTTTTTACATTTCTTTTAAATCCAAACAAATTATTGCACTATTTATGTTAAATTAAATTAAACTATATAATTTACTATCAGTCCATTTGCATTGCAATATTTGAGTTTATTTTTCATTATTTTACTTTGGAGTAGTGGTTGGCTCACGGTATTCAAATTCAAATAGTTACTAAAATATAAATTGAAAAAATTATAATTTAATTATTGATTGAAGTTTTAAGAAAATTTCCAATGATTCATTTACAAATAACATTTTTTTCTGAACTAGATATACCTAAATTAATTGTTTTATTCACTTCCTCGAATTAACTGCCCTGGTTATCCAAAATGCAATCGAAAAAGGACAGTATATATAAAAGAAAAATGTAATACAGACACGACACTCAGTAAAATGTTTGAAAATACTCGTATATCATACGACGAAATAAAAAATACGATGAATTCAGTTCTGATTGTAAACAAACCGAAAGGTCATCCAAAGCTACAGGTCTCAGCATTGAATAAAAAGAAACTTTTGAGAATTCTTTTGGAGTAGGGTAGTCCTTGCTACTTACACATATTGCCAAAATTATTCTGGTGTAGCAGAAGGTGGTGTATGAAGCTACAATATCGATCTCTAGATAATCATCGACTACATGTGTAACATAGGTGATATATTAGTTGAAACAACAAGAAAAAATCACCAATAAAGCATTGCATGCCACGTATAATCGTTGGGACGTTACTACAAGTATATTATGAACATAAGAAAAAGGACAATGAAATCCCAAATCCCTACAAAGCACAAGCTAGTAATGCATAGTAATAAATATGGATGTAAAATCCCCATTCTACCTCAAACCATAATACTAGGTTCATGATCAGTATAGCTATGAAAAAACAGCAGTTAAGAACTTCTTTCCACCATCATTTCAGAATCTAATCCATCCACGGTGGTGTTGCAAATAGAAGCATTATTCGTTTGTAAAGATAAAGTTGTGTCTTTTAACTGTTCATTTCCGCCTTTCAAAGTACCATTACGAAGGCAGAAGTCTGTAGTTTTGAGATAAAGGTAATTACAGCAATAGATGACTTCCAAACATTCCACTGTGGTGCACACGAGGTCCATTAATACTATAGAACTCCAATTGTGCAATAGACAGCATTTTTGTGATATGGTTGGGCAATTCATTATTGCCATGAGTACAATACTCCTGTTATATTGTGTACGAAAAGAATAAGCAAGTGTGGGGTTTGGTGGTTCAAACTAGGATTCCTCTTATGGGAACCCGGGAAATCATAAGAGTTGAATACTTTTTGTATTCCCCGGAACGACAAGAGATTGAAATAATCTGAGGAAGCTAGTTTTTTGACTTGGCTGTGGATTTTAACCTTCAATACAAGTTTCAGCTGACTGCACTGTTGCAATTTGCAATCACTCACCCCGAATTCCTTAAAAAAAGAAATGTTCATTTGAACTCTAACAGTGGGGTAAACGTGTAGTAAGAGAAACAGTAACAACCACGTATGATTGGGAAGAATATTTGCAGTTTATCGTAGGAGGGAGCAAATGTATGAAATATTTGTCCTAAACAGTTTATGTCTGTCTATTTGTCAAACCTCACTCCATTAACTAAAAGGATTTAGTTTTTAAAGGAACATTATTTCGTAGTCTACCGGCGTGAATATTTTGATAAAGTTATGATCTCTTGATTAATGTTGATAACTTAAGTATTCATATTCAAAACTGTCATTTATTTCATCTGCTGTTTTAAATTTCTCCCCCCCGTATAGTTGACTTTATAATAAATTGTTTAATTGAATGAGTAATTTGAGCGAGAGAATGAATCCCCAAACTTCTAGGGGGAAACATTTTTTTAAATTTTTGGAACTTCTCATAATTATTATTTTTCTTAACCAAACTTTTGTGTGAGAGATTCTTATATATATAAGAATCATATGTCCTTCATTGTGTGATTTTCCTACTGTCTATGTGTTTTTCGAATGTGATTGATGTTTATATATATATATATATATATATATATATATATATATATATATATATATATATATATAATACATAAAATAAATATATATAAGAATGGATTGAAGCAAAGATTGCTTATGCTTTCTCAAATCGCATTTTAAAAAGAAATATTGATATTTGATAGTTTTTGAATTTTTAGTTGAATGTATAAATGAGTATAGATTTTAAAATTTAAACGCATGCTTATTTTATATAATTATTATTGATATCAATTTAAAAAACTTGTTTCAAGTTTTTTTTTAAAATTTTGATGCATTTTTGGAATTTTGGAAATGACTACTACATTCCCGTGAATGGAAAAATCCCGGGAAATTTGAAACCCCAGTTCATTCCCCTCTTATTCACCAAAATATATTTAATTTTTAGCACAAAATTACCATCTCAATGCTTTCGTCTACATTATTTTAAATGTACCTCTTCCTGTGAAAGAAGTATGTGTACACAACGGATGCTGAGCAAAATATCCGCTTGAAATTACAATCTCCAAGCTTCAATATGGCATACTGTTTTCTTTTTTTATGTATCGCTTGTTGGTGGCGCTACAGGCGTTAATGATCTCAGGCTGAACTGAAACTCGTATCATTTGCATATCTCGTCGTATAATATGCACCATGTAAATTTCACGAGGTTTGGAAGTTTCCTTCGTGACTTAGCATTTTGAGTAAACAGCGATGAAGTAAAAGTTTTTTTCCTAATTAAGTAGACACTCTTTTCTTTTTTCAAAAGGACATTCTTAAAATTGTTGAAATTTTTCATGATGGCATATCTTTCAAAGGGAAGTAATAAATCACATTAATTAGGAATTCACACTTTTGTAAGTTAAATATTTAAACCTTTAAAAACATTCTGAAATCACAAGTTATTATTTTATATGTAATTATCAACATTCTTGGCCTCATAGGAAAATTCTTAACAATTAAAAACTAATTTAAATGTCAATTTTAATTATTTTCTAGCAAAATTAAACCGAAAACTGCAATGTTTCCCTTTCCTCTTTATTGTGTTTTACGGCCTTTTCACTATCTAAAAATTATTTCCATAATTACTAAGGAATATTTAATATTAATGAACATCTGTTACATTCACAGTCATAAGAATGTTTGCTGACGTTTTCTTCTAAAAATTTTTTTCGTTCTAAAACGAATATAGTTTTTCATTTTGATGTTTAATCTTTTTGTGATCATTTTTAAATTTTTTTTTTTAAAAAAAATTAATATGGATTTCCTTTTTAGTGCGTCATTTTATAAGATAAAAAGAATGTCTTTTAAATGAAATTTTATTTACTGTTTTGAAAAACTTTACGCGCAATACCAACGTTTAAATTAATTCTTAATTTATTTAAGGACCAATCAATTACTAATTTAAGATATTGCTTTCTTTTTTTAAGTATACAATTTTAAGAAATCAGTTCCACTTATTAAAATCGAAAGCATTTCTTCCCTTAGACTTACTGAGTGATATTTTTGCAACTTCCTTTAAATAATTGTAAAATAGTCTTTCTATTTCTGTTGTTTAGAATCCTTGCTATACAGTGATTGTCCGCGGTAGCCTAATGGTCAAGGTAACGGACTCTTGGCCAGTTTGTCATATGTTCAAACTTTGTACAACTGTAGACCCACCGTGCAGACAGGGCAGTTGCATTAAATATAAATGAGGCTCACCCCCCTTGTGCAGGGTATGAATTTAGGATGAGGTGCCAGCTCAGGTGTAATCCTCGTCTCTTGACCAGGTTTCAAAATTACATGGTCTATCGCCAATAGCCCGCATGCAGCTTTATAGGGATATGTAAATATAACTGCAAATTTGCAAGTTCATTTGAAGACGGAATTTTTTTTTGTCTAAATGTCACTTAATCCCCCCTTTCGCTTTTGAAAGTTGAAATCAATAAAACTTACTCTTAGTTCATCTCTACTCAACAAAATAAACATTCTTACTATATTTCAAGTCTGTATGTCTAATATAGTTTTGGAGATCTTTTAAAGAGGGAGTGTGTGTACGTGATTGTAAATTACTTTTTCAGTTCCTACAATTAGTTCACTATCTCCCTATATATACGTATATATATATCTTGTTCAAATTTTCAATCGTTAATAAAATACTTTCTGTTCATCCATTCAAGTTCAAAAAAATACATTTCTTTAAACTTGTAGTGATGGTACTTGATGTTCCTACAGTTTTTCCAGAAATTAATTCATTCATTAAATTAAAAAATGAATAAATAGTAATTAATAAAAAAAATAGTCCAACAGCATGTATAGAAAGAAAAATCGTTCGTTGTGCCCTGTAGCGCAACGGATAGTGCGTCAGACCTCTAATCCAAAGATCGTGGGTTCAAATCCCACTTGAGATGGCTTAATTTCTGACAATGTGATTTTGCTAACTGCACTATTTTATTAGAATAATTAAATTTAATTCATGAATAAATAGTAACACAAACAAAAAAAATAGTCAAACACCCTGTATAGAAAGGAACATGGGAAATTGCAAGAAAAATTGTGATAATATTGGGATTCTTTCATATGTATATACGTATTTATATTAAATGTAACTATTTATAATAAAAAGTAGCTAAAATATATAAAATGTTTCTTTGTTAATCTAAGTAGGAAAGGACTTATTTTTTTATATTATTTGTTTCTTATAAAAATATATAGAATAACAATTAACACGCATGTTTTGTGCATGCAAACTAGGACTAAGAAATATAATTTGAAAATAATTGTATAATTATAACATTTAATTGATTTTTATTTTAAAATGACATCTTCCTCCAGTGGCTTACCAAATTATGTTTGAACATCAAGAAAAAAAAAATGGTATACTTTGAGATATTTTTAAATTCTTTTATTTTCTGCTACTAGGACAATTTTGAATTCTAATCTCTCCCCGACTTCAGCAAACAAACTCTTTCATATTGCTATAGTTTTATTTAAATTGTGGATATAACTGAACATTAACATTTATTTAAAGTGACTGTACCTTGATGTCGTTTTCGGTCTACATCAGGCATTTCTTTTTATTTCAAAATCTTATAGTTTGAACATTTTTCTTTCCCAAACAGGTTTTCTTTTTTTTACGCGAAATAGAAATAAAGTTATAAAGATTTAAACATCACTTTTATGTAAAAGGGTAAGATAAAAGCTTTAAAATGAAAGTTTTTTCTCAAAATTATGTTTTGAAGAAACCTTTACCAGACAATATGATATCTTAAGAACCAAACCAAGATAATGTTTTTGAAATTTTCTAAGAAATTTGCTTATTATACTATTTTTCATAAGGTAGACTATAAGTGTTAAGTTGCACGTTAAATACCCTTTCTCATTAGTAGTTTCTATAAAAAGAAAACTTTAAAAATATCAGTAAAATTTTCCTTTATTCTGTATACCTGTTCTAAGTAATTTTTTTTGCATTTAATATTTCTCTTAGATCTTTTGATTCATTTTGAAGAGCACCGTAAAATGTATGTTGTGTATAAAGAAAATTATGATAATTGTATTAGAAAATTTTATACAGTGTTACCTGTTTTAGTAAAAACTTGGTAAAATTTCATTGAAAACAACCAAATTTTCGAAAATATTTATTTAAAACTTTTTATGTATTTACATATTTTTTTTTTATTTTTCTTCCTAAAAACAATCAATTTGCTGAAAAAATTTGTTTTTATAAAAAAAATTGGGTCCGAAGATAAGTAGTCACCTTAACATAAAACACTTTCAAAACAAGATGAAATGTTTCATAAGAAAGTATAGAGATGCGAAAACTATATATTTATTTAAAGTGGATCATGGAACTTCTCGATAATTTAATTTTTGTTGTAATTTAATTTTATTTCAACTTAACCCGTAATATCGAATATATCTTTCTATGAAAGCGTAAAAAAAGTAAAAGGAATGTATATTCCAATTTTAAAGCTTCGGAAAATTTCAGTTCATTCATTGATTTAATTAAAATTAATTTCTCGATACATGGTTCTTAGACGAAAATTTGCTTCAGGAGTATAGTTTGGAATTTGCTTACTTAGGTATTTTCTATTCCCTGATTTAATAGGATTTGCCTTACAAAGGATCAAATGGCGAAAGCGTTAATGAAACTTAAGTATACTTCGTAATCACATGCAAATTGATAATGGTCTGAAGGAATGGTACTACATTTACGTAAGTATAGCAATGTAAGTAGACTTGATAGGCTTAACATAATTTTATTTCTGTACTAACAGACTTAACAATTGGCTTTCATTACCACTTTTCGAAATCGAGTATTCTGCTTTGTTATTCTACGACATCTTATAACATTCTTTTGTGAAAAGATAATTTGTTAGATGTGAACAGAAGAATTATTGATGCGCATTGTAATATTATAATTCTAAATAAGTGGTTTTGTTATGGATTAAATTTGATAATATTACCCTATATGTGTGCATCGTAGATTATAATTACCTTAAACAGTTTAGTTTAATCATAGGGTATGATGTAGGAATTTTCATTTAAAATAATTCCCAAAAAATTTCTGATTTATGGTTTTATGTATGATTACTATATAATATTTATGTGAAGAAGTATACTACAAATTATATTTTCCATGTAAGGTATCCGACTACGTTCGGAACCGTAATTTTGCAAAAGCGTATAAATGGATAATATTTAGGATATTTAGTGTTACTTAGATTAGAAAATGTATGTAAAATTGTTATAAGAATATTATTACAATAAAAAATTATTTAAGCACACTATTTTGACAAAAAATGAACATAGAATGACAAAGTTTCAAAATATTCTCCTTTTGTGAAAAATGCTTCTATTATAATAATATTTTGCCTGTATATCAGTGTTTCTCAAACTGTGGGGCGCGCCCCCTTAGGGGGCGTGATAACCCGACAAGGGGGGCGCAAGCATATCGAAAAGTCGAAAATAAAACTTTATTTAAAAATTTTATTAGTTTACTGAAAGAAAGCAAAACAAAATACGTTCTGAGATAACAAATAAATAAAATACGCATTTAATTTGGTATAATATATTTCTAAATGTATCAGTACTGCACACTGTATTTGATAATTAATTTAACAATACGAAATTAAGAACAAGTTTAGCAATTACCAGTGACCCAATAGGCTTGTCATATATAAAAAATTTAATACTCATCTTGATAAATTGTACGGTTTGTAATTAAATTCGTATTGTAGATTTACGTCAAAGTACATTATTATTGAATTTATATATTGTTATTGTTTGGATGGGGAAGGAGGGGGCGAAGAAAATTATGATTTAAAATTGGGTCGCAAGTATTCAAAGTTTGAGAAGCACTGCTGTATATAGCTCAGACCTATGTACATAGGCTCAAATAGAGTTTTTGAAATATATAACTTAGAAGTGGGTTTATCCATGTTTTACGACAAAAGAGGGGAAAAATTTCAAGGAAAAAACGCCGATAATTATTTCAGTTGGTGGTAACTCTGAAAATAATGTGAATTTTTCAAAAATCATAGTTGAGCCTCTGTACAGAGGCCTGAGCTATATACAGGCAATATAGTATTATAATAGAAGCATATTTCACAAAAGGAGAGCATTTTGAAAAAAGGTTCTAAGTTAATGTTTTGCCGAGAAATATTGTATTTAAATAATTTTTTTGTCAAAATGTCCTTGAAACAATTTTATACATGTATTCTAATCTAAGTGACACTAAATATCATAAAAATTACCAATTTATGCTTTTTTTAAAAATCAAGGTTCCGAGCATAGTCGGATACCTTAACTAATTTTTGGATAGATATAAATTTTTTAAACTCTTCTTTCTTTTGTTTTAAAAAAAGTTTTGTTTATCAAGGAGAGAAAATGGAATTTTCTTAGACACAAAATAAAAGAGGTGATGAGTTTACATGAAAATAAATTTTAAAATAATTGATTGGCTTCGAAATTACCAAGTCTCAACATTTAATAACAAATGAATGTCAAAGCAAAAAGAACTGTTGTGAATATCTTTTCAAGAAGACGGCACAATAAAAGGAAACTTTCAGAAAAGCTTATATCAAATGGGCTATTAATAATTCTATTCTGGCATTTTTTAAATTTCCTTTAAGTTTCTAGCTTTTAATTTCCAATGGGTTCAATTCAGATTCTTCTACTTCTAATCCACTTGCGGAAAATAAACTTTAAATTTGAATTTAGTTGAAAACCCCTTTCCGTATAGATGATTTTATGCAAATATAACTAATATTTATTTGCCTGTCGTTGAGTACGTGAGTTAATCCATAAGCGTGTAATCCAAGTATTGGTAAAGGTGAATAGCGACTGAATAATCATACTTCTTGAGATTAGAAGTCGACGTAGAATACACCAGGAAGTGGTGAAGTAATCAACCTTGGATCTGACCGATCTATCAGGCTATGAGAAGGATCGTAACATGGAGTTCAATTCAGATAAGTACTTGAAATAATTTAATTTTCCAATTACGATTTAGGATTTCATATTATTCCCAGAGTTAAGTTATAAATTTGTATGCTTCATAAGTGATATAGATGGAATAAAAGTTACTATTTTTATGATCATCTCTGCTTTTTCTCGAACCCTCTCATACCCTCTACATTCGGACCGCTACAAATTTCAAAAATTTTGCTTGAAATGAGAGAGAGTGGGAGTTATATCAACATCGCACTCTAAATCAACACGATGGCTGTTTGCGATGGACCTCGTAATTATGAGCCTCGTCAAGTGATGAGGACAATACCTGAGCTAGTACCGCCCCTCTCCTAATTATCACACCACAACAACGGGTAAACTTAACCTTGGAAGATTAAACATGTCTCAACCATTTCTAGACGACACTGTATTTCAGTTGATTATATAGAAACGAATTTATTTATTTTACAAGATTTTATTTTGAATTTTATTGTAAATTTTATTACATCTTTGAATAACTGAAGATCACAAGAGGAATTATATATTATTGAACTATTTTTATGATGCAATATCCAAATTGAATTAAATAAAAAAATATCCACATTCACTAAAAAATAAATTTTAAGAGTCGTGAAAAACATTCCTTATATTTTATTGTAAATCGGGCCATGAAACTATATTTGTATAATATTTGGTACTTAAAAACATTTTATTTGTACCCATGTTTTTAAACCCAATTTTATACCCTTTGAATTTTATTTGGGGATTTAGGATTTTTTCCTCACATTATTCAATTTTTAAATAAAAATTTCAAAATTTACCAAATAACCTTTTCAAAAAAAAAAATTTTTCAGAGATTGATTTTTTTTACTTTATAAAAAAAAGTATTTTTTCTAGGGGTTTTCAAAGCCCCAAATTTAAAAAGGAGTTTTTTTATTAATGATTTTTAAAATTTTAAAGGCATAAAAAATAATAAAATTTAAGTATGAAATAAAATCCCATTTAAAAAAGTAACAAGATCAACATCATGTTTATTTATAGAATTGTTTATTTCATTTTACCATAGAAGAAATATTCGACAAAAATAAAGATATCCATTATTGTGCGAATTCATTACTGTTTGCAAGATTTATAGCAGTTATAAAAAGTAAAAAAATTTAAAACCCACAAAAAACATTGTCACTATTTCAGCGGGATTACGAAGCATTTTAAATTTACTACTTTTCCCCAGACGACTTTTTTAATCCGCAAAAACGAACGATCATTAATGCAGACTAAACCGAGCTGCTGCCCCTCAAACATTAATTATGTTAAAAAAAACACATTATTTATAATGCAGTAAATAAGTAATTTTTACTTGTTTTGCGTTATCATATAGTTCTGGTAGCATATATATGTATATTACATAAAAATCGCATTAAATTCAAAACAGTTACTAATGACTTTAATACAGACATTACAAAATCAGGTAAAATGTTACAAACAGTAACGCAGGATAATTTAGACAACATTAATAAACCTTTTATTGTTAGAACTAATAAGGAAATTGTTACATTCATGAAAGGTGAAAATGTAAAATCTTTTCCTTCCTATAACTTTTAAAATTTACTTAATTCCTTTGATATAGAAGATATGATTAAGATTCTCAAGCAAATGTATAGCAAATGTCCCTTAAAGAAAAAAAAATATACAATTATTCAATTAGTATTAAAAGAAACCTTTATTTCTCACAATGACTATTATTTTTTAGAAGATTAACCGGTGACCAAAAAGATGACCGGCCAAAACATCGAGACAAGATTTTCCTACTTTTCATTGTAAACTATATATTTTTTATGTCGAAAATTTCGCTGTATGGGTTGACCATAAGGCGGTGTAACCCTAATTCGCACCTAATTCAGCACAGCTTTTGAAATCTAAAAGATTCCAATTTTGTCCAAAGACTTTTTTAAAATTAATTTGTTGTGTCGGGGAATTTAATTTCTTCCTGATTTAGCACTGTTTCCTTATTTTTCACTTTTTTTTTATATATATATATATATATATATATATATATATATATATCATAAGTTTTAAGAACAATAAAGAAGTTTTTTTTAGAATGAGGGCTCCCCTCATTTTACCAGCTGTCCTAGAGCCAGACATATATATTTAAAAAATTATAACTAAATTTAAATTTTCTTTTTTATATATAGGTAGATTATACTTTTAAATACATAGATGATTTAATTATTTTTAGGGTATCTGATTTCAATAAAAACCAAACTTGACAAGAATAATGCAGGCAATGTGTCTATAATTAAAAATTGATAATAATTTCTTTAAAAAGTAACAGTTATGGCGAAACAGATGCTTGTAAATTTAACATTATTAAAAAGTGCCTTTTTGAACAAGCAATTCCCTCTCATCAATTTTTAGGAGGATTCTAAATTACATACAGTAAATAAAGATTTAGTTTTTTAATAAATAAAAAAAAAATTTTTTTTAAAAAAATATATGTTACAGATACTGTTTAGAAAACCATTATCTTTTTAAATATCTACAGGCATAGTATATTTAAAAAAAAATGAAAATAATGTGAATGAGAGATTGTACTAATTTTTATATATTCTTCACCTTAAATTTCTCTTAGTTTAAAAATTGTTATACAGTTGGCGCCATAGATATTGATACCCCCCTTTCCATTCACTATATTTTAATACAGAATAGATGTACTAACATAGAGAGTTCCCTTCCCGTCTTCCATTTTTTTTTTTTTTTTTTATTCTTGATAACGAATTTTTTTTTGAAACTTTTTCCCAAAGGTTGTTGTTTTTAAGTGATGCTTTTATACTATTTCTACTTACATAATATTTATTCATATCAGGTTAAGTGGTTATTAATTCATTGTTTGCTTACACATGCAAATTTTAGGCCTAACGTTTTTTTAATCATGGTTTCTACTCTTCAAATTTTCTTTCTCTGTTATGCATAACTTTTGTGCTGAATGGATAGGTTAAGATCCTATAAAATAAGCTCAACCTTACTTCACTGCCCTAAGCCAAGGTCAGCTTTAGGAAACATAACAGTTTTGCATTTTGCTCAATCGACTTTTCATCATAAATTGGTTTCTTGTTCTTAGTTCTATATTTCAGAAGTTAAGCTACCTCTGTTTTGAAGAATATTTAACTTATTCATTATTTTTCTTATTTATTATTATCAATATATATATATATATAAAAGGTCGCCCTTTGATAATTGGGAAATTTGGGGAGGGACCAATGAAAAACCCGAATTATAAAAGGTTAAAAAACCATAAAGAGGGTAGGAAAAACTCTAAAAAATACAAAAAGAAGTTTTTTTTTTAAAAAATTTTAAAATTTTAAAACTATGTAATAAAGAAAAATTTTGTACATAAATTTTTTTTTAAAGTACATTTTATACAGTATAAAAAAAAAAATAAAGTCAAAAGTCCTATATTAAAAAAAAATACACTTATGTCTTAAAAACAACTATTAAATGAATATACAAAATATAATAATTAACCCTTTTTTGTCAAAAAAAATCTGTTTTTCCTTTTTTTATTTAAGGCATTCAATCTAATTTTTTTCAATAGATTTTTCTAGAACAAATGAAGCCTGTAAAATGTCTGTATCAAAAATGATTTTAAAGGGAAAAAAGGGTTGCGTAGTTTGTTTAGGGACTGTTTAGTTTCCCGGACAGGTTACAGGAGTAAACCCTCCTCCGATTGTCTTACCACTTTCGGGTATTATTGTGGGTCCAAACCAAATTTCAGCGCCGAAAAGAGCCTCCATACAGCAATGTCCGTGCCCAACCAACCGTAGTCGTCAAACTTTAAAATCTTGTTCTGGAAGAGCTTCCCAAAGGGATGGTTAAATTAAATTCATTGGGGTGTATTGTCCACATAAACCAGATTCGGCGGGGAAGCCTGATTTTTTAAAACAGCTGTGAATTGTAAAAAGGGTAACTGATCCCCAAACCTTGTCAATCATGATCAAAGCTTTTTAAAATAGAAATAGTTACTTTCGGGCTGATTTTCAAGGTTACCCAAAAGGGGTTTTTAACGACTTCACGACGAAAAAAATTTTTAAAAATTATGTATGATGCCCTCGTGGAGGGTTGAATTTTTGAGGGTTGATTTTGGGAAGGGGAAAAATTGAATTTTTCCAATTTGAAAAAAGGTGGTGCTTTTTGTGCAAAATCAGTTGTCTAAAAATAAGAGAATATGTCGTTTCTCTTATTTCATTTTCCAAAGTTCAGTGAAAACCAAACC
The DNA here is from genome assembly GCA_019973955.1 of Trichonephila inaurata madagascariensis. Lineage (NCBI taxonomy): Eukaryota > Metazoa > Arthropoda > Arachnida > Araneae > Nephilidae > Trichonephila > Trichonephila inaurata. The sequence goes on from BMAV01003996.1 coordinate 49,369, forward strand.
ATTCATTAAAGGGGTTCGGTGGTCACCCCATCCCTTTCTTGTTTGAGCGGTTTTTTGGTGGGGGAAGAGTTTTCCCCCTTGGAAACCCCGGAGGTTTTGCAGATTTTCCTATGACGAGAGGAAATTCTTTTTGAGCCGTCCATGTTTAAGCCAGTTTAAGTTAACCTATCCTTCCTATTTTTTTCCCATGGCTTTTTTCTTTTTTGAATGTAAATGTTTTTTCTGGCAAACACTTGAAAAAGAGTCCGGTTTCATCTGTGTTGAAAATGTTACGTGGTTTCTTACCCCCTTTTGGGATCCAAAAGCGAGTTCTCCAATTTAGAACAAACTTTAAATTTGTCGAAAACTTAAGTTTTCCCCCCGCACATTTTGAAGACTATCCCATTCCTTTTTTTAAAAATTTGTAAGCCATCCCTCGCTCCCGAAAACTCGTTTCCCTAATTTTTTGGTGAATGGCCCCTTTTTCCTTCAATAAAGAGCCACCCTCGGGGAAAATTCTGTTCCCCCGACATGCCTTTCCATGAAACTAAACACTGTTAAGACGTGGAAAAAATTTCCTTTTTTCTAAACCGCTTTTTTCACCCCTTTCCCCGAAGATGCACTTAAGATTTTTCTCTTTATTCCCTTTAAAAATAGTGGGAGAGCGGAAACTCAGTGGGAATTCAAATGGTTTTTGGGTACATCGACCCTTTTCCCCACAACTTCTTCAATTGGGTTCTATCACCTTTTTTCTTTTTTAAAAAATTGTTAAGCACTTGTACTTTTTAAAAAAAGACAAGCCACTCCCTTTTGCTTTAATAAGTCGACAGTGAGGTGAGGTTAAAAATAAGGCCCAAAAAGGGTTTTTCGAAATTAACAGGTAGGAAATGTAAAAACCCCCACAACTTTTATTTAAAAAAATATTTTTAATTTTAAATTTGGGAAACTAAAAAGAACACAAGGCGTATTCGCAGTTCACAATCAGCTACGGGGTATACCTAATAGCAGGGGGCGACAACACGGCCCTGGATCAATTCTTAGTGGCACATTACCACACTTTTTTTAAAAAAAAAAGGGAAAAGAAAATTAAACCTCTTCCCCCTGTCTTTTCCTCGTACATTTTTTTATAAAATTTTTTTTCTCGCTTTCAATTTTCTTCCATAAAACGATTCTGCTGAATTATCTTGAAAATTTGTTTGAGTGCTTTTTTAAAAAAAAATCTGTTTAAATGTGACTCATTTTAGTAATAAAAAAATTAACCAAAAACAAAAATTGGCCCAAACCTTTGGAAAAGGGAAACATCCTCATTACTGCACAGTGAATAAAAAAAAGCTTTTTTCCTTTTTCCATTTAAAGCTTGAGTATCAAAAGGAAAAAAAAAAACAGATTTGGGAATAAATCAAAATTTGCTTAGCAAATACCGGAAATATAATAAACAAAGTAATTTTTTTCATCATGCAAAATTTAGACTGATAATAAGTTCCCGTAAAAAAAAACCCCTGGGGTAATTGGGGACAGGAAGTGAATCTAACTTCATAATATTGAAGGTTCGAATTATCGGAAAAGGTTTTTTTAGGATAACTTCGAATTATCGTGTGTTGTAGTCTTTAAAACCCCAAATTTTTTCTTCAAAATATTGAAGTACCAAAACGTATAGTTTTAAATTCAAAAATTTAAATTTTTTTAGGGGCCGGCAAAACTTCAAATTAGCGAGAGGTTCGTATTATCGAAAGTTCGAAATTATCGGGGTCGACTGTATATATATATATATATATTTCTTGCCTTCAATTGGTGTATTTACGAGTTTTTGATGACTATTATTATGATGTGGATAGTAGTTGTATTGATACGAGTTAAAAAATTTATTAAAGATGGTAATCATTTTTTTTAATCACATATCGACGCTTAAGATTAGAAAATGGCACACACACACACACGTTTCTATAATGGTTGTTTACTATTGTTACTACAGCTATAAATCAGTAATTAACATTTTCTTAAAACAATGAAATTTCGAATTTTGATGTTTTTCGAACATTTCAAAGAAAGTTAGGGTTAAAGTGAATAGTCATGCCGTAGTTAGAAAGTATACTTGTAAATTTCTAAATGCATGCCTTAACATATAAAACTGTAAGTGGGCATTGTATTGTAATAATTTAATAATTAATAGTTATATCTCTTTTATTGTATCTAAATGATAATATTACAATCACAGTAATTTGATCTACATTTGTAAGACGTTTTCGTTATGCCTTGATTCCACAAAAGTAAAGAGAAAAACTCGTGCTTTATATAAATCTGACAAATGATTAAGGAATATGCGATACTATGATTTAAAACAAAAGAAAAATTCAAACTGGTATCCACCAATAATTTAAATAGTATTTATAGTATTTTGAGAGGAAGAAAAACAGTCAATTTACAATATCTCAGAAAGAACATCCATGGAAACAGCAAATCAGGCTATTGATTCAGAAGATATTTACAACAGAGTAGTATCATAGTATCTGTTAGAAGACACACACATCTTCGGTTATTTAATTCCTAAATTTATATCCATCGAAATAGGGAGCAAGTACAAATTGTTGCATCGGATATGATTTGTTTTTCGTTAGACGGCTGCCTTGTTTATCTGTTATTATGCTTGTTAATTCTCTTAGTCTTGTAAGTGTTGCAAACATTACGTTATAATGACGCAGTACTTATCTAATTATTTATTGTTACTGTATTTACTTTTCTTCAGTAAAAAAGACTATAATTAGCATTATTTTATTTTAATATTGCCGAGGCTGGGGTAGAAAATTGGTAAATGGATTTGCATTAATGTCCAATTCAAAAGTTTGAGATTCCAGTACTGACTTTTTTAAAAAAAGATAAGTGTTGTCTCAATAACTGAATTCCCTCCAAAGTATTTTAATTATTTTTTATTTAATTAAATATATTTTAATTGTTCCTCATTTCTATTTTCATGTGAAGTATCTGGTAACATATTTTTCTACTTATTCGCAGTATGTCAGTGCTTCTCAAACTTTCGATTCTTGCGACTCAATTTTCAGTCAAAATTTCCATCGCGCCCCCTTCTCCATACAATAACACTTTATTTAATTCAGTAATACTATGATTTGATGCTAGAGCTACAATACGACTTTAACCTCTTTCCACCGACGTATATAAAAGTCTTGGTCAGCCAATGTATTAATTGGTCCAAACGTATATATGCGTCTTTCCGAAGTACGATATTTTCTGTGAACTTCTATCCATAGAATTATTCTGAAAGCTTTGTAATGCAATAAAATTAATTTGACAGTGTTTGCGAAGAATTTACGTATGTCAGATTATTTGCTTCCTTATTCCTCTTTTATCCCTCCCTCCACCAATGCATCCCTTAAACGCCTACATGAAAAAACAGTGGCATTGAGGAGTGAACCGTTAAATGATTAATTATAAACCGTATAAATTATCAAGATAAATGTTAATTTTTGTATATAATTGTATATATAAAGAGCCCACATGGAGTCAATGGTAACTATTAAACTTGCTTTTAACTTAATATTGTTCATTTACTTATAAAATACATTGTGAAGTACTGATACATTAATAAGTGAATTATATTAGTATAAATGTGTATTTTATTTTTTATTATGCCAGAATGTATTTTGTTTGTTTACTTTGAGCAAATTAATAATTTTTTAAAATTATCTTTTGTTTTCGACTTTTTAATATCCTCGCACCCGCCTTGTAGTGTTATCACGTCCCCCTAGATGGGCATGCCCCACAGTTTGAGAAACGCTACTGTATGTTTTATTCGTTATGTAGGGTGGTCTCAAATTCCTGGTACAAACTTTAAGGGTAGGTAGAGGACATTGTAACAATTATTTGTTGTATAAGAATGTATGGGCGCAAGTGACACAGTGAGGCTCAAACAGGGGGAATAAAAAAAAGAGGAAATGGAGTTACATCGGTTGATTGCGTTGACGGTAGGGAGCAGAAGATGTCTAGCCGCCATAAACATGATGCATCTTAGAAGGGAAAAGCGCCATTCGCAATTGTGCTGACTCTAAGATGAGAAATTTTACGTATGCCAAAAATGCATACATGCATTATATGTACAGCCGTGCAAATGGTAAAATCAGAGCTGCACTACGAATGTATCACGCTCATTTTTCTGATGGACGAATGCTGGATCACATAATTTTTCGGCGGTTACATCGTACATTCTCGTGAAATACGTACGTTCCACGTCACCAGACATGATGCTGGTCGACGAAGAGTTGTACGTAGTCCACACTTGAATGCTTCTTGAGTATCATAAACGCTGTGTCTGGCAGACCTGAATCAAATACAAGATATGTTGCTTATCACGTAATTGGGAATCATCAGATCATTTGTATAGTGTTAAGCGAAAATCGCTTACACCTCTTCCATTTTCAGGGAGTACAAGCTTTGAATCTGACTGACTATCATCTACGACCACCAATGGATGGTACAGCAATGTGTGCTGCAGCTGGACTTCATAGCTTATGTGCTGAACAGTTATGAACAGTTATTGTAAACATTACATTTGTCCACGACGCTTTCAATAAACCCTTTGTTTTTCCTATTATTATTTATTTTTTGTATTTGTGCCTCACTGCGTCACTTGCACCCATACATTTCCAATACAATAAATGATTGTTGCAATTTCCTGCCTCTATCCTTAAGGTTTGTACCGAGAATTTAGGACCACCCTGTATACTGTGAATCGAATCATGGAATAAAGTTTAGTAAGTTAAAACCTTGTGTCTGTTGAAATTCTATGCTATAATGATCTATTCAATACTATTCATTCCTGATTTCTCTGTAACAGTTGTGTTCTTAAATTCATTAAACTAGCTAATATCTCGATTTTAAACGCACAGTCTGCTATTTTGATTTAGGTTTAGAATATATATCTAAATAAGGACTTGATTTGTATTAGATGTGTTAAAATGATGAATTTTTTGAACATTAAGTGCCAGCCAACATAATATTTTTATCGATTTATTTACAGAGCAGAAATTTATGCTGTAAAAGGAATAAGTAAAATACTAAAAAAATACTAATGTGTTTCCCGAAATGAACCAAAAAATTTCAGAAATCAAATTTAAAAAAAAATCAATTTTCATAAGATTTTACTATCACAATTATAAGATTTATTAAAAATGAACTTTATTTTTTGAATTTTGAAAAGGAAATTTCTGTAGAAGGTACTTAATCTGTAGAAAGTAACTACCCGTATTGCTGCAGAATCTTTATTCCCACTTTCTCATTAGTGGATGTTGAAAAAAGAATTCGAAGTTCTCTGATTTTATGAACTTTATTAGATCAGGAGAATTACAAAAAATGCTCTTTGGGTGAAATTTGAATCAATATTTTGAATCGTGTTGAAAAATTTTTAATCTACATTTCTAAAATGTTTAGTGAATATTAAAGACATTAAACTCCAAAAACATTTTAGTAAGATGTGTAACTTTCTTAAAGGCCAACTTCGTTGCTCTAACTTAACATATTGGTATCTTATGCATTATCACATATATATCTCTTTAAATATGTCTTGAATAAACTTATAACATAAATTATGTTTACTTAGTAGCTATTTCTTAGTTACTATGTTAGGTAATGTTAGAAAATGACAGAGAAATATATGTATTTTTCACTTTGACATTCCTGGTTAAGGTATCCGACTACGATAGGAACCGTGATTTTGCAAAAGAGTGTAAATGGATAATATTTATGATATTTAGTGTCACTTAGATTAGAAAATGTATATAAAGTTGTTTTAAGAATATTATTACAATAAAAATTATTTAAGTACAATTCTTAGACAAAAATGAACATAGAATGACCCCTTTTCAAATTATTCTCCTTTTGTGAAAAATGCTTTTATTTTAATAATATTTTGTCTCTATATATAGCTCAGACCGCTGTATAGAGGCTCATCTAGAATTTTTGAAATATATAACTTAGAAGTGGGTTTATCCATGTTTTACGACAACAGAGGGAGAAATTTTGAGAAAAAAAACGCCGATAGTTATTTCAATGGGTTGTAACTCTAAAAAATAATGTAAATTTTTTTTTAAAAAAAAAGTTGAGACTTTTGGAGAAGTCTTTTACTTTATATACACACACACACAAAATATTATTATTTTAGAAGCCTTTTTATAAGGAGAACATTTTTGAAAGTTTTCAAGTTAATTTTTTGCCAAAATATTGTATTTAAATAACTTTTTGTCAAAATAAACCAAAACAATGTTTAACATGTAGTCAAATCTAAGTGACACTAAATAACATGAAAATTATCCATTGTTGTGCTTTTTTAAAATCACGGTTCCGAACGTAGTCGGATACCTTAAACAGAGAACTGCGCATAACTAAATTGTATATGTAATAACTTACATTAAATAACTGCATTATACTATTTGTAAGCATAAAAAATTGCTTTTTATGTAAATATTTTGAAAAGAAAATTTAGATCCTTAATGTAATAAAGAATGCTAATTTTCGCATATAATTCCAAATTAACTTGAAATTTAAAAACAGATTTCAGTTTGTTCAAACATTTTGTAATGAGAAATTTTATAATCCAAAACCTTTTCTTCCGCACACATTTCTTTAATATTACAAACTACTACTGTCTTAAACCTTTTTGTTTTAAGCGTATGGAAACTTAAATATTTTATTTAACTGAAAACTCCTACTTGTTTTTAGCTTCAAAACTGTTTAGTTTTTGACTTTGGTAAGAGATTAGTAATAGGAAAAATAGTTACCATATCATTAATGATATGATACTGTAGTATTATACGGTTTCTTCTTCTTTTTATTGTTCCAGGTATCCGACTACGTTCGGAATCGTGATTTTAAAAAGAGCATAAATGAATAATTTTCATGTATTTAATGATTAGACTACATGACTTAAGTTAGAATACATATATACAATTGTTTTAAGGACATTATGACAAAAAAAAGTTATTTAAATACAATATTATGGCAAAAAATTAACTTAGAATAATTTTTTTTTCAAAATGTTCTCCTTTCCTAACAAATGCTTCTAAAATAATAATAGTTTGCTTATATAAAGTAAAGACTTCTCCATAGAGTCTGAACTAGGAATTTTGAAAAAATTCACATTATTTTCAGAGTTACAACCAATTGAAATAATTATCGGCATCGTTTTTTTTAAAATTTCTCTTCTTCGTTGTCGTAAAATATGAATAAACCCACTTCTAAGTTATATATATCAAACGTTCTAGTTTAGATTCTGTACAGAGGTCTGAACTATATACAGGCAAAATATTATTTTAATAGAAGCATTTTTTACAAAAGGAGAGCATTTTGAAAAAAGGTTATTCTAAGTCAGTTTTTTGTCAAAATATTGTACTTAAATAATTTTTTATTGTAATACTATTCTTAAAACAATTTTATATACGTTTTCTAATCTAAATGACAATAAATATCATAAATATTATCCATTTATACGCTTTTTCAAAACCACTTCTCCGAACGTAGTCGGATATCTTAACTCCTTTGAAAAAAAAAAATGTTTGTTTATAAAGTTTATTCAACAAAATAACGAAATAAGTCGGATCTCTATATAACGAAGTCACTGAATCCCGGAAAAAAATTCGTAATATGGAAAGTTCGTTATATAGAGTTTCATCGTTTAATATATTTTATAAACCGCATGAAACAAATTATAAATTCATAAACACTATATATTAAAAAAGTAATTATTCACAATTTTTTTTAAAATTAATATATGTATATTTTGTATATCTTACCAGTCAAAAAAGAAAGAAAGAGAAAAAAAAAAAAAAATGAAAGGAAAAAAGAAAAAAAAAAGAATGCCGAAGAATTTCACTGTATTTTCAATATTAAAAAATATTTTATACAAAAATTTAATAAATTTTTAAAGACATTTTTAATTTAAGGCATACAAGTAATATAAATCATATATTATTTTATAATTAGAACACGGGGACACGGGACAACTCCACTGTGGGTGAAAGAAGAGGTCGAAGATGTTTCTAGTGAACTGGGAAATGGTAAGGTTGCACTTCTTGGATGACACGTCCAGAACTCTATTGCTCTAGGCGAGTTAAAATCTAATTAAAGCAGTTCAAGATTTATGATCACCATAACATGTTTTAAAGAGAGAATAATTGAATTTTTTTCATGAATACTTTAAAAAGAGCGAGAACAAAATTAAATCACAAAAGAAAAGTTCGTTATATAGAAATCGTACTTTGCTATAAAGAGGTTATTTTACGAAGAAAATTGTGAAATGTTCAAGGTTCCAGGAAAAAGTTCGCTATATAGAAAAAATTCAAATTATAGAGGTTTGTTGTACATAGGTTCGACTGTATCTTACAATTTCTCAAAGACAAAATTTCATGTTAATCAAAGCAAAATTTTTGCATTACTTTTAAATATATTTTTTTGGTTTTTTGCGCTGAAAAAATAGAATGAATATTAATAAATCTCTGAATAATGTCAAATATACATATTTTTTTCTCAATGAAGAAATGGTTTTCATTTTGAGTATGTATATACCTGTTCACAAATTTTGTTGTTTTAACCTTCATTCTGTTAGTTCAAATTTAATAATATAACTATAATGGAAAAAATTAATAACAAATGTGTTGAAAAACAGATAAAGATGGGAACAAGAGGGAGAAATATAAAAATTAATTAATTTTTTATTTCTTCGCTCGCGCCTTAATACGAAATAAGAAGAATGTAGAAAATGTCAAAGTAATATAGTAAATGAAAAAAAATGTACTTATAACGTTTCGAAGCAGTATTTTTTTAACAAAATTAATTAACCTAAAAGATTAGAGTAATTGTTTTAGTTTTTATTCTTTTGATAAATTGCTAATGGAAACAAAAATGAAACTAAAAATGTTTACAATTTTTTAAGCTAATTTTTTTATCAATGTACTCTAAGATGATGGAATAAATATTTTCGTAAAATTGCTTAGTTGGAATTGCTACATATTTTAATGACATTATCTTTCCCTCTTCGAGTACTTAAATTTTATAATTTTTAAATTTAGTTTTGCTTAAGTTGTTACATTTTAATTTTTGATCATAATCCTAAGATCACAACACTGATTTTAAATAAACAAACACTAATCAAATATATTATGTACCAAAGTAGCAACATTATATAAATTATTGCGAACATTTTAATTCTGAAAGGAATAGTTGCACATACATTTTCAGAACAATTTTCATTTTGAAAAAGTTAAAACAAAATATGCAAAGTTAATAAAGACCTTATCTTTAAAAAAAGGGAAATAATAGCAATAAATTCAAAACAGTGCATTGAAATTCAGGGAAATATAATACGTTTCAATATTTTATAGTTTTTTTTATTTAAACAACATTGATTACATTGAAATACATTTTCGCTTATATATATATAAATCCATTACAAGGCATAAGCGAAGACAAAACAAGCTTTCAAAAAAAAATGAAAGGAATTTTTGACAAAGTAAAATTTTTTTTATATATAGTTCATTCCATGTATTTAAATATAAACTTGACAATTTCAGAAAGATGTTCCAAAACGTATTATACCCTCAACTGCCGAGAAAAAGCTACGAAATTTATCCCCCAATTCCATCGTTTTCCCCACAAGCACACGTCGTTACGATTTATTTACGGGTTTATTGAAGGAAAAGAAGGGGCTTGTTTTTTCTACCTAAAAGTTGTTTACTTTGACTTTTAAAAAGAAAAGAATAAAACAAGAAAATGAAAATACAAGAATTAATGTCTAGAGTTACAATATAAAAATAAAAAAATGTTATAACTTATCTGTTGTGTGATATATTTTGAAACACACACAGGGTGGAACTATTAAGCAGTATTACACTAAATGCATTGATAGCGAGATTCATGGTTGATATTTTTCCTTGCACAAACACACATTATACACGGGTAGCGTAAATGAGAGCAAATGAAAGATAGAAAAGACAAACTGAAAACAAGAAAACGCTTTTTAATTTAGGGTTCCGTACATATTTTTTTTCAAACCCCTTCCAACTTTTCTCCGAAAAATTAAAAATTTTTTAGAAGAGTCATATTTTATTGTATTTCAATGCCGTGGGACTAGTTTTAAATTGAGCAGCACAATACAAAACATAGTCACGTCCAAACAATGCAAACGAGTATACACGTCCGGGGCACAAAGCCATCAGCAGGACTTTTAAAAATGCCCGCCCCTTTTAAAAGGGGTTATACTAAAAAAAAAATTTTTTCAATAATATTTTAAAAAAGAATGAAAAGAAAATTATGCTTGTATTGAAAGTAATATATTAGTTATACTAAAAAGTTGTTTATTTAAATGTTTTTTAAGTCTGAAAATTTTATATTTTTTGTCAATTTTTTATTACTGTTTTTGGATTAATTATAATTAAAAGCATTCTGAAGCAAAATTTTGGAATTTTAAATTTCCTATTTACTTTTTATAAGTTTTTGTTTAATTTGATATTTTTTCATTAACTTTTGCATTTCACTATTTTTTTTTATAAAGGAAAGGAGAATTGAATAGATACAAAAACCCACGACTATAAGTTTTTACTAAAAGTTTCACTTTTATTGAATTAAATTTCTTTTTCACAAAGCAAAAAGTTACAAAATACTTTTTTCTTACAAATGAAATGATTTTTTCTTTTCCCCCCTTTTTTAAATTTTTAAAAAAAAAAACTATATATATCATAAAGAAATTGTTTTTACCGTTTTTTATTTTACATTTAAAACAGAAAAATAACAGTAAGCCCTAATCAACCATTAACATTGAGCAAAATAGAATTCTTATTTGTTGAAAAATTAGTAATTGTTTGAAAAAAAAGGTTGTTTTGACAACAAATTTTTTTTTTTTTACAATTCTTGAAAAAACTGTTTTTAAAGAAACCTTTTTACACTTGTATCAAATGATATATATATTTTTTTTTTCTATTTGTGAATGCAACGTATTATTTAGAAAATATTAACTTGTATTTGAGAGAAAGAAACTATTTTTTATTTTACAACGAATGCCTTTGTAAATGAATGCGTTTGTGTTTGTTTTCAGTTTTCCTGTAAAAAAATTATATTTTTATTTTTTTGTCACTTAATAAGGTTTGCTTACAATAATTTTAAATTGAATAGAAAACGAGCGTTTTAATTAAATTTTAGAATATGTTTACGATGAATTCCACCATTTTTTTTCATTAAAAGTAATACAGTGAGTTCGAAATTATAGAAAAAGAGATAATAGCCGTTTCAATATGGCAAAATTAAGCATTATTTTCTTCATACTTAATTCAGAAGTCAAGGAACAATCATGAAGAATTTAACATTTTAGGAAATAATTTTAAATCACACAAAATATTTCGTAAAAGGGGATGAAAGATATTTATTACCGTGATTTGTTTTGGAAACAAATTGAAGAACATTTATTAAATCTCATTGAGAATATTCATTAAAATATGGGAAGAAATTTGAATATTTTAACAGAGAAATAGTTGTGTTTGATTTTGTCTTGAATCCAGTATTAAGGTTAGGAATGGCATTGGGTTCAATTCAATCTCCGAGAAAAGCACAGCCACAAATAGAATGTTAAGTTCAAATCACGGTATCGCCCAACAGATGCATTGCTGTCTTAATCTTCCTGTTCTTCTGATATATCGCCTTTTGAACATGTCTGGTCGATGATTGTAGAATGACTTACCGACATATACCACTCACTGTTTCATCAGAATAACTTTAGCAATGTGTGGAGTTAGCATCAGGTTTCAATTTTACAACTCATTTAACGCTTCTTCATTCATTGCGGATGGCTTTGGCTACTGGCAGAAATTTTAACGACAACTCTTAGAACTGATTTCAACGTCTTTCTTTCCCCACAGAAGGATGCAAACTCATGCCCATAAATTAAAGATAATACCAGCTCCGTTGAATAAAGGTTCAGGAACAAAACAAATGTGACTTATTCACAAAACCCATTCATTAAACAAAATATTAAGAATAAACACGATTGTGTATGCATGATCACAAAATCTACTCCCTCAAGTAATCATAATATATATATATACAAAATCTTAATGTTACATGGTTGGTGTTATAGTTAATGCATTGTATATCTCCCGTGCAATGAAATAGAGTCTGTGCAACGCCTAAGCATGCTGAATATGAAATTATCGAGCTGATCGTGGAGAAGATTACTCCTGTCAGCAAGCAATGCGGTCCGAAGTCCAGTTTACATGAAAAAAGTAGTTGACTCATCTCGTCGGCAAAACATGTCCCAGACATGCTTTATCGGATTCACGTCAGGTTGAATATTCGCCATTCCATACGAGTGATATCCAGATTGAAGGCATACGGTTGTGATGTTTGCGGGGAGGACGAGTTTCATCATCCATAAAAACAAATTTTGCATTCATGGCTATTGCACAGCAAACGCGTATGTTGTTTTAGAATGATGTCCCGATAAATTTAACCTGTAATTATTCCAATTAACACATGCAGAATCTGTTTCATAGCCCTGTACAATTTCTTCTTCCAAACAAGGAATCCGGTACCATCTTATTGGTGCCGTTCAATGAGTTTTAGGTAGTGAGTACTTGGGTCCTCCATATGAATGTCTGACGGGAATCAAACCTCAAGATAAATATGGTATCTTCAGAAAACATCATACAATCTCACTTTGACGATATCCACATCGTATGTTGTCTATTCCAGCATAATCACTGGCGACAGTGAATTATAGTAAGGGGAACACATCTGACAGATCGTACAGATCAACATATCCCAAACGTCTGTGCACAGTTTGTCTTGGATCTGCCGTACCTATGACTGCAGATAACTGACAACACAGGTCAGATGTTGCATTGCGCCTGCTTGCTTTGTCAGTTATTGCCAAACGCAGTTCTTCGTTTGGCGTTGACATGTACTGTAACGTCTGCTGATATTTCAGTCATCTTGTAATCGTAAGCTTAAAGATGACTCTTATGGCAATTCCAAGTTACTTGGATACTTCCATCTATGTCCGCTCACATTCCAGGAGGTTTATAATTCTACCATGTAAAAAATCAATCACATGCTTCCTCTGTGTCATAATAATTTGTTAATGCTACTAAGTGACTTACAGAATGTTTGTAAACAATTTTACTGTTTTAACACCTTTTTTTATACATCCCTCTTTTACAGACACGTAATTGCGACGTACTATTGGCGTCATCTGGTGTCTTCCTTTAATTAGCGCATTATTTTTGGAGATACGTGTATGATATCTTACAGGTGAAATTTTTACTCTAGAGTTCAATTTCCGTGTGATTCTGAATTATCTTTAGTTTATGGAGATGGGTGTATTTCAATCAGTTTCAGTAAGCACTCTGAGTGTTATGTTTTCATAAATTTACCTTCAATGTTCTTTGTAGTTAATAGTTTTGTATCTTGGATATCGAACAGACTGTATTAACTTAATTTTTACTACTGAAATTTTATTTTATTATTTTAATGAAATATCTTATTCTGTGAAAGGGGAGTAAAAAATTACTATGTTATAAAATGTACGAAATGCACCTTTTAATTCTTGTTACGGCAATTTCAATAAAATAATATACATGTTTTTTTTAACTTTTTCTTTGATGATTTTATGAAAAAATACTTGCTATTTCTGTGCCTGAAATATATTAAACTCATTTATATAGGTGGAATCGATGATGGAGGCATATCTCATTAAATGAAAGAAAGTCTTTTCTCTTTTGAGCAGTTTGGATTGCTTTATTGCAGTGATTCCCAACCACTGTTCCACGGCACTTTTGTGTGCCGCCTAATTCTTAAAGTGTACCGCCGAATTATTTTAAAATTATTAACTATAGTCTGAGAAAAAAAATCTGGATCTGAACCATTCAGTCGTTTTAGAGAAATAAACTAAGGGTAGACTAAAAACATAAACATGGTATATTTAACCCAGCATTTCTCGCGAAAAAAATGAAAGGAATTTAGCCCAGGATACCCGGGGGTGTTTTAAACCCCAGCAGAGATGAAAAAAGAAAGAAAAGTAGAAAATATAATATGTTTATTACACTTTTTATACGTAAATATAGTTTTTTTTTGTTGTTCTTTTTATATTAGGACATTCAGTACATTGTTTGTACATTACTTTAGTCTTCGTCGCTAGTGAGTGTGATGGTTTCACTGGATCTTAAATTTTTTCTTTAAATTCCATAGAATAAATGCTCGTTGGTTTCTTATATTCTTCTGTAAAAAGAAACCAAAACCTAGAAATCAAATTGGTTTTGATGTTTAATTGGTGGTTTCTGAATATATAACAAAATAATTTGCGCATTTATAGTCGCAGCGTTCAACAACAAAAAAATATTGTCATAGGCTAACGATTACATTTTCCGTCATTGAAAATTATGTGATTATTTTATGAAGGACGATAATTGCTCCCTCAGTTAAATTATTTTGGGGAGATTTAGTAGGGATTCTACTTGCTATTATATTTTCATCTTTGATTCTTCCTCACATCCTGCAAAGAAATTTACTGTACCAAAATACGTTGTCCTTTTGTAAAATACTGTATCTATTAAATTACTTTAAATATATCACTTTGTTCGCAATAACCCAAAAAAAGTCATTGTATAAGAGAGAAAACTGCGGGGTGTTTTAGAACTGTTACGGGATTCACGTTTTTTCCGAAAGGGGTATCCAAAAAAATATTTAGAATTGCCCCCAAGCCCCCCAAAGGATATGACCTTTTAAACCACACGAGAAACTTTTATTTTCCAAAAAAAAAGGGTTTTAAAAGGAGTCTTGAAAAAAATTAGGTGGGGTATACATACCTGCGGAAATACCGGGTTAACTTTTCTTTTTTTGGATAAAAATGGGAAATGTATTATACATAAGTAAAATTCTTTAAATATTTATTGTTAGTGTGCGCCAAATTTTTAAATTGTTGGTACCACAAAAAAAAGGGTTAGGGTTTTTTGTTTTTTTTGGTTAAAACCGCGCATCATGTTCATAAGGGGAAGAACACCAGGGAATTGCTTTTTTGAATGGTTTCTGATCATAGCGCAGTTAAACGTTAAATCGATTATGGAATAATAATCCACAGATATTAAGTACATTTAAAATGTATTATGATATAAATTTCTCCACTTCCTTATTTTCAGTATCTATTTAGATTAATGCATGACCTGATCCATTTTTCAATTTTTAGAATCGAATGCGCATAAACTTCCTTACATGCCAACGAATAATAATGGGAATTAAAATATTCTGAAAAAAGATGGTATGTAGTGGTCGCATTTCAAAGTACTTCATTTTTTAGAGTAGGTGAAGTTTTTCTGTATATTCTTTCAGCTCAATTTGACTTATTCACTCTGAATAATATTTCATTTGCAATTACCTTATAAAATTATGGAAATACAGTTTTAATAATATTACTGAAAAATTATTCTTCTCAGTAATATATCATCGTCCTTTGTAACAGATAAAATTCCAAAAAAATATAATGACAATCCTTGAAAAATTACATAACTTGGAAGTAAATTAATAATTAGAATAATTAACAATAAGTTGTGTTTTTCGAAATTTAATCATTCCAGACGTCAGTTCTTTTTAAGTTCAATACATTCAGGGGTCACTACTAACATTTTTATGCAAATAAGAAAATTAGTAGCAATACTGCCGCTAGGGGCCAGGCTAGTGAGCTCCTGAAATAGTAGCATTACTGAATGCTCTGTGATTATATGAGGACAAAAAAAAACGTGATTTTATAGGCTATGAAAATGAGTTGCTTATAGGAGCTTCGATGCATGGAACAAGTATTAGTGATATCTCATATTTCTGAAATGTTCAAGTGCAGCTGTACGAAAGTGTATCTAAACTGGAAGTTCAGATTAAAGAATGGGTCTGAACGGGCAAATAGTGTTGAATGATTGGATGGAATAGATAACCTTATAAATTGTGAAACAAAGAGTGGAATGTTACACAGTATTCCTGAGTCACAGTAAACAACGTATAAAAGAAGGAATCCAATGGCCAGTCCACGTACACGGTTGTTTTCTGCGGCAAACAGGCGGGCTGTGGTAGCACAGTGGTCAAGGTATCGGATCATGGCAGGCATATCATGAGTTCGAGCCCGGTACCACTAAAGACCCACTGTGTAGGGCAGCAATGCTCGTTAAATCTGTCGAGAGCTGAAACGTCCTCCCGTTTGTGTGGTGTGGTAGTTAGGAGAGGGGGGGCAGAGCTGAGGTGTCGTCCACGTCACTTGATCATGGTTCAAAATTACGAGGCCCGTCTCCGAAAGCCCTCGTGTAGATGAACAGTGCGACGTTAATATTCACTCACGCGGCAAACAGGCAATTGGAATCAAATCGATCAATTGATCATCATGGTTCTTTCAGATACAATAGGCTTAGATAGTGGGCAAATGGTTCAATGAATCCTGTTTTAATTTACATAAGGCAAATACACTTTTTGGAATTTGGTAAAAACAGCATAAAAGGATAAAACATAAACGCATTGCTACTCTGCTTAAAGTTGGTTGAAACATGTTTTTGTGTCTCTTTTCATGTGAATAGATGTCAGAATAAGAAAATATACGAAAGCTTCATGGCTGATCCAGTACATCTTGTTATACTGACTATTTATTTCAATGATAATGCGTATTTTTAACTAGATAATGTTTCTGTAGTAGTGTTAATATTTTACAAGATAGGTTTGTAGAACAGGAGGAAAACTTCACTTTCTTTATTGGCTCTCACAATCCAATAGAGAATTTTTAGGATGAAATTGAAAGAGTCATATGACTTCTAGTTTCAAAATCATTCAATTTCACTGTATTGAAAAGTGCTCCTCTACTAGTATGGTCTGAGATTTCCCAAACCTAAATTATATAAAAGATTCAATGCTATGAAGCATCAAGAGTGCCAAGGACATATTGATGGGGTAGTCATTATATGGTGGGGGAGGGGCACTCAGTGTATTTTTCATCTCATGAGAAAAAATTAGAAAAAAAATCCCTTTATTTTACCGATTATCTCAGAGTGATATTATATATGTATACTTAAATTCTTTAATATTTTATACCTCGAATACTGGAATTATATACGTGGGACGTTGGTTTCATCCCACAAACGATCACTAGTAACAAAGATAAAAAATAAAATTGTTTTTAAAAAAACCTCTGTTACTTATTTCTTTTGATTAGTCTTAAATATAACAACCGCATTGAATTGATTATTAAGGTATCCGACTACGTTCGAAACCATGATTTTAAAAAAGCGCATGAATGTATAATTTTCATGATATTTAGTGTCACTTAGATTAGAATACATGTATAAAATTGTGTTAAGGACATTATGACAAAAAAATTATTTAAATACAATACTTTGGCAAAAAATTAACTTAGAATAACCTTTTTTCCAAATGTTCTCCTTTTGTAAAAAATGCTTCAATTGTATTAATATTTTGCCTGTATTTAGCTCAGACTTCTGTACAGAGGTTCAACTATGATTTTTCAAAAATTCAAATTATTTTCAGAGTTACAACCATTGAAAATAATTATCGGCGTTTTTTTCTTGAAATTTTTCCCCTCTGCTGTCGTAAAACATGGATAAACCGACTTCTAAGTTATGCGTTTCAAAAATTCTAGTTGAGCCTCTGTGCAGATGGCTGAGCTGAATACAGGCAAAATATTAATACAATAGAAGCATTTTTTACAAAAAGAGAACATTTGGAAAAAAGGTTATTCTAAGTTAATTTTTTGCCAAAATATTGTATTTAAATAATTTTTTTTTGTCATAATGTCCTTATAGTACAATTTTATACATGTATTCTAATCTAAGTGACACTAAATATCATTAATATTATCCATTTACACGCTTTTGCAAAATCACGATTCCGAACGTAGGCAAATTTAAAATGAATAAATATTCGTTTCTTTATACAACTACCAAGTACATAAAAAATCATAAGAAGGAGATTCATATGATTTTTTATGTACTTGGTAGTTGTATAAAGAAACGAATATTTATTCATCTTAAATTTGCCCAGCAAACAAACTGTTATCTAGTTTCCTCACACACAATTACGCTAGAATGAGATTTTTTCCGTTCCTATTCAAATAAGAAATATTTTAAAGTATGATCACACACCCTGCAAGAGAGAGAATGAATAGCATAGCATAAAAGCTCATAAATATTTAAACGTAATATATTTCTCCCTTTAAAGTTATTTTAAAATTCATTTCAATATCCATTTTGAAGACAAGAAAAGAAATTCTTAGTTGTTATCTCTAACTATAGGACTTTTTAAATTTATACTATACTTTTATGTAATATAATCACAATAATTTTAAATTGATACTCATATTTTGTCAAGAGTTAGAAAGAGAAAGGTACTGTTTCTTATTTTAACATTTTATAAATTTAAACAATACTCTATAATGTATTATTCAATTATGATAAACTGACAAACATAGCTATATTTACAATTATTTCAGTATCTTATTTTAAATATAAATTATTCTCTAATCATATATACAAAACGAAAGATACTATCAGCATGATAATTTTGAATACGCTTTTTATAAGTTAAATTTAATTAGAGTCGTTACCAAACATCATAATCTACTATTTTTCTCACCTTATAAACATTCATTCGCCTGTCTTGATAAATAAAACACAATATATTTCAAAATTTATTTATACATCAAAAACAGTCCTTTGAGAATATAAATGAATTGATAATCAAGATTCTCATTATGTTTGGAATCATTTTCTGATATTTTTCCAATCTAAATAAATTTTTTCCTCTTTCTTATATTCTTTTTTCCATTTTTCATTTTTGGCATCTTCAGTTTTAATGAATCTGTCTTCCGGGTAAAAGATATGTGGGAAATTCGAGGAGAATCTGCATTATAAGATTTTTCTTTCTTCTTGGCTCTTAAAAATTCCTTCCTTGGATGATATTTGACATCTTTTTCAACCCAGTGTTTATTTCAATAGAACCATGCATCGTCTTGCTGAAGATTTAAATTAGCTTTATGTTTTTCTTTTGTCGTGCATTGTGTTAAAAGAAGAAATAAGAAAGATACCAGAATTAATTTATTTTGGAGAGGCTTAATATAAAAAAGTAATTAATTTTTATTAGTAGATGATAGATTTAATAAATTTGAAGATGATATGCTAAAATTATTTTAAGAATAAGTTACATACTATTTTTAGGTTGCTTTAAAAATTTATTTGATTTAATTTTTTGTTATTACTAAAATTATAAAGTTGCTTGTTTGTAAAATCAATGTTGAGTTAAAGAAACCAAAGTTTTTTTTTATTATTTTTGAATCAATTTTACACAATTTACCAAAATAACAGTTTTTGGTATATTTCAAACGCTGTACTAGACCAGGTTTTTTAAAAAGAGAACATAAATTTTCATGCATAAGTTTTTTTTTACCTGGATTATGGCAAGGTCTAAAAAATCCTTTTAAAAATTTATAACCGGAACAATTTGAGAGTTTAAATATGTTTTTCAATACCTACTATTAGTTGACTTTCTCCCTATATATATATATATATATATATATATATATATATATATATATATATATATATATATATTATATATATATATATATATATATATATACATATATATACATATATATATATATATATATATATATATATATATATATATATATTATATATATATATATATATATATATATATATATATATATATATATATATGTTTATATATTATATTCATATATATATATATATATATATAATATATTTAAGCAACAATGTTAAAATTTAGCAGATAGCCATGAAATTGCAGAAAGGAGGTCTGGAGATCAGTAGAGGGAACACGTAAGTCAGTAGAAATGTCATGCGTATGCAAATATCAGGAACAAAACGTCAGAAGCGATGTGAGCGTACGCAAAACGCGTGATGTCGGCGCGCGCTGCTCAACAGTAGAATGAAATGAAGGACGGAGACGCAATTCACCATATTCTCTGCAAGTGCCAGTGAGTCAGTTCATGAAATATGACTAGAAGAAATCATCTGGATGACTTCACACGTGGAAGAATGATCGGAAAGCTGGAGGAGGGCGTACTGTCACCAGTGTGCTGCAGAGTTCGGAATCAAAAAAAGTGTCGTTTCGCGCGCTTGGAAAGCGTTCCAAACCACAGGTACAGCTGTTAGAAGGTTGGTGTGGCCGCCCGAGGACAACAACTGCAGGGAAGGACCGATATATCATCTGCAGGCGAAAAAGTTCGACAGCAGTCAGCAAGCGCCATTGCTCAGAAACTCTGTACAGCAACAGGTCGACAAGTGTAGCGGTTTACTGTGGCCAGACGCCTTCACAAAGGGGCCTGTTCACCCCGTCCTGAACGCTGCCTCCCGTTGAAAGATGCCACCGAAGCCACCGTTTACAGTGGGACAGAGAGCACAAAACTGGACAACTGATCAATAGGGGTCGTGTTCTCTTTACGGATGAGAGTCGGTTCAGTACCAGAAGCGATTCTCAACGCGTTTTGATTTGGAGAAGATCGGGACCGGTTTATCCCAGTAACATCAGGAAAGACATCGTTACGGTGGTCCTGGGTTCTTGTCTGGGTTGCATTAATGCTGAACCGGCGGAACTGAGCTTCCCATTTTCGACAGAGGGTCTGTAACCGGGGATCGCTATTGTGAGGAGGTACTTCTTCCCCATCTGCATCTTTTTCCCAGGTGCCATTGGCCCGAGACTTCATCTTTATGGATGACAATGCACTGCCACATCGCACTCTTGCTGTTGAGGAGCTGCTGGAAAGTGAAGATATCACTCGAATGGATTGGCCAGCGTGCTCCCCAGATTTAAATCCCATCGAACATGTGTGGGATGCTTTGGGGAGACGTATTGCTACACGCTCACATCATCCGGAGTACAACCAACAACTCAAACAGATGTTGATTGAGGAATGGACACTCCTACCTCAAGAAATGTTGCACCAGCTGGTTCTGAGTATGCGGAGACGGTGCAAAGCAACCATTGTAGTAAGGGGGAGGGCATATACCATATTAAGGAACATCTGCTTATTGTTCTTCCTGTTGGATAGACAATCATGAGTCACTGATACTATGCGTTCAATAAAGCTTGTTTTGTTTGATTCCATACCGTATGCTTTGTATTCCTTTTCGGCGCCGATGCTTTCGTCATCCTTTACGTACATAATACTCTCCCTCATTTCAGAATTCCATTGCTTTTGGATGATTTTTCGTGAAGTTATGGCAATAAACCCACCTGTTGTTTAAGGTTTGCAACCAGTGTATATATATATATATATATATATATATATATATATATATATATAACTTGTTCAAATTTTCAATCGTTAATAAAATAATTTCGAATCATTCATTCAAGTTTAAATATATATATATATTTTTAAAAAATGAAGAAATAGTAACAAACAAAAATAATAGTTCAACAGCATATATAGAAAGGAAAATCGTTCGTAGTGTTTTTAGCGCAATGGATAGTGCGTTGGACTTCTAATCCTGAGGTCATGGGTTCGAATTCATCCTGGGATGGCCTAATTTTTGATAATGCGGTTTCTTCTTAACTATACTGTTTTATTTGAATAATTCAATTTAATTAAATAATAAATAGCATCAATCAAACAAAAAAAATAGCCCAACACAATATATTAAAGAAAATTGAAAACAGCTTTCCATTTTATCACTTAATATTGTTATTCTGTCATATGTATATACACATTTATATTAATTGTAACTACTTAATAAAAAATAACTTAAAATAATATTTTTCTTTGTTGACATTAGGAGGAATTGACTTAACATTTTTTCTTTTATATTACTTGTTAAATGATTTAATTAAAAAATTTTCTGGCATTGCTTTTTAGTCGACACTCTGTATAAATTGTGTACGAATGATAAATAGTTTTTACAGTTTGTGTACGTATTATAATTGTCGAGAATAAGCATATTAATAAATATCATATATAATTTGATATCTTAATTAAAAATTCATTTATAGGATACCAAAGAATTTTGCTTTTGAGATACCCCTACATTTCAACAAAACAGGCATTAAAATTTTGAACCATGTTATTCTTGTTTGCAAAAAGTAAGATTATTGTTTTATGTTAAAATTACATATATTTTTAATGTTTGGAATTTTGTGCCCAAACACCAAAAAGAAATTTCAAGTTTCTATCTATCAAACAGCTTTCACCTTGCCTTTCTGTAGATGCTGAGAAGTAATTGATACTTCAAGGAGGCGACCACATTATTTGTAACCGAGGCTTAAGTCACACACACACACATGTATTGACCTGGGGAATCGGACCTTTAAGTCAAGCGGAATTATATAACCAGAAGCATTCGATACAACACAAGTGACTGAACAAATAAATTTAGCTTGATTCTTACTATTTATCATGGTTATTTATGTGCTTGTAATTTTACACATATTCTGTTTAAAAATTGAAAAATATAATGAAAAAAAAAAAGAAAGAAGACGAGTCTTACAGTAGTCGCATATGATGTGTAACATCTGACATGTTATCGTGGTAAATACGCAATATTAACTTTTTTCCTGAAAAAAATATGAATCACGGGTATGATTGGAAATAATTTTCTATCAAATAATTATATCATTAAGGCAAATTGTATTTAATTAACAAAAGAAGTAATGAAATATTTTAACAAAAATAATTATTTTTGTTCAATTTGGGGAAGAGCGGAGACAATAGACTTATGATAACTGAAATATGACACATATACTTGTGATTTCAAAGTATTTAAAAACCGTTGAAAAACAGCGTCAATAACAGTAATAACAGTACCACTGTTAGCAGTCGAAACATTCTAATTTGTGATCATTTCTAGCTTGAGTTCATCATTCATAAAAGCTATGAGCGACTCAACTTTTGGCAAACTGTAGTTAAAATCCCCACTCAAAATCAAGGGAAGCGAGTGATAATTTTTTTAAAAGAGCATAACCACCTTCGTTATATGGTAAAAGTACAAAATGCCTGGAAATCTTTAATTTTTTTTAACCGTTTGATTTGAAGAAATGTATACGACCACCGAAATCTTTTTGTTCATTTTCAAATAAGCAATCTGCTGCACTTATGTCCCACAATATCATGACTAACGGATTTAGAGTCAAGCGCTCGAGTGCTTGATGGCTACTAGAGATGGACTCCCACGCGAGGGTAGCGAAAAGACACAGCGACACACTCTCATTGGTCAAATCAAGTAGCGTGCGCTTATGTCACATCCTGTTACACCACATCCGTCCCTTTTCACGCAATCACTCTTAACAAATATCCAGCAACCGAGAGGAAAGATGTTACACATCAAAAATTTATTATTTAATATTTTAAGAATCCATACTTGAATTTAAAGTCAGGCACAACAAATAGAGTGTATCTGGGCTTAAAATATCCAAAAGTAATGGCTTATTGGCTTATTATTACAGAACTACACATCAGAATGTTATAAACTGTTCATCCGTGGATTGGGAAACTCACCGAGAATTTTTAGGTCTAGTCCATTCGGCCTCACGGGTGCGCATTATTCGGCAATCACAGACTATAAACGTTTTACACTGACTTCATTTTTACAGTTGTGGGTGCCAAAGTGAAAGGTACTGTGCGTACTTTGGTTACGGAACTTAAATCAGTCACGCGTGTGCAGCGACGTGTTCGAACAGAATGGAATATCAATCCTCCGATATCAAAATCTATCCACCAATGGGACAGAACTTTAAAGCAGTGCTTCTCAAACTATCAATGTTTGCGACCCAATATTCAATCATAATTTGCATCGCGCCCTCCATACAATAACGATGTATTAAATTCTATAATACTATACTTTGATGCTAAACGGAAAATACGACTTTGACCTCCTTAGTTGCCGACGTGTATAAACGTCTTTTCGAAGTACGAACTTTTCTGTGAGAACTGCTATCCATAAAATTATTCCGAAGACTTTGGAAAGCAATAAAATGACCTTGACAGTGTTTGCGAAGGGTTTACTTATTTCAGAGGATTTGATTATTTATTCTTTTCTACCCCATCCCTCAAAGCACTACATACGCTTACCGTAAAATCCGGCGTATAACGCGCAATTTGAACACAAAAAATAAGAACGAAACTTAAGGGTGCGCGTTATACGCCGGGTATAAAAACGATAGCTTCAAAAATAACAAAAGAGATGAGCATAAAAAAATTATTTCTACATGTATCGAAACACTGTTTATTTAATAGAAACAACTTGCCTTATGAACTAAAAGAGAATTGTAGTTCTAGAAGTATACTATTTTTTCTAATGTCTGGAATAATACCTCGAATAAATGACCAAAACGTAAAAGCAATGTATACTAATACTTGAGATTCCTTAGTTAAAAAAGGGGGTGCGCGTTATGCGGTGAATATACCTAAATATTATAAAAAAAATCAGGTTGAAAGTATAGGTGCGCGTCATACACCGGTGCGCGTTATACGCCGGATTTGACGGTACTTATTTGCTAAACGGTGGCATTGAGGAACGAATCGCGCAATTTTTAATCGGCATTTAAGGGATTAATTATAAACCGTACAAATTATCAAAATAAAAGTTAATGTTGGCATATAATTCCATATATCACAAATCCATGGGTCACTAGTAATTATTAATATTGTCCTTAACTTAGTATTGGGAAATTAATTATAACGTAGATTGTGTAGTACTTATATATTCATAAGTGTATTATAGTGTAAATGAGTATTTTATTTTTTGTTCTGTCAGAATGTATTTGTTTGTTTACTTTCAGTAAGCTAATAGATTTTTAAAATAATCTTTTGTTTTCGACTTTTCAAAATGCTCGCGCCCCCTCGAAGGGTTATCACACCCCCTAGGCAGGCACGCCCCATAGTTTGAGAAACACTGCTTTAAAGGATACAAACTTTGGTGTCTCAAACTGGCAAGTCTCCTTAAGTTTTCGTGACAGAAAACACTGTTAATCATGTACGTGATTCATTTTGTAGGAGTCCTATTAGGCAAGCCAGTAACGACATTCCATTCTGTTCGAACACGTCGCTGTTCAAGCATGACTGATTTTAATTCAGTTAACCAAAGTACACACTTCATGTTTTACTGTGGTATCTACACATCTTTACTAAAGAAGTCAGTGCGGCCGATCGGACTAGACCCAAATATCTCGGAGTGTTTTTCAACCTTTGGATGAGCAGTTTATTACGTTCTGGTGGGCAGTTTCGTAATAATAAGGCATTAATTTTGGATACTTTAAGCCTGGGTATCCTGTATATTGCTAAAAATTATCAATTTTAAGTGTTGAAATTCTGTAATGCATGATTTCTAGAATAAAGTATTAAAAATGCAAATTTGTTTCCTAAATATAATTGAATGGTAGTTTATTCTGGATTATCTCCATCACGCATAGGTTTAATTGACTTTGTTCAACATGGGATTAGATTTACACGTAATGAACCTTAAATTTACTTCGTAATTATATGCAAATTGATAATGCTCTCTATGTATGGAGATCTACAATTTTGTATCATTGTGAATCTAAAATAAATTTTATTTCTCTTTTAAGAAGCTTAACGGTTTGTATTCACAATCACTTCCTCTATTGAAGGTATTTCTTCTATTATTATCAAGGATTACATAATGTTTTGGAATCAAAAAGGTTGATTAATTAAATATGGATGAGATCTATATATTTCAATATACAATAATGACCTAAGTGGTTAGTAACGTCATAGGTTTAATTAAAATGAATATTTACTTTTATAATTTGGATTATTTTATTTCAGGGTAGGGCAAAAGCTAAGCAACTGGGATTGATTAGGATAATCAGGAAAGAAAACTACCTCAACATCCTCTCCAGTTAAGTGTTTTTTCATAGAAACAGCAAAAGTTGTAATAAAATAACAATAATATGACAAAAAAAGGAAAAAACCAAGAATTGAAGCAAAAATCATGACTTTTCTTTTCGCTTTAATATTGAATAGTACAATTATAAATTTTAAACTTGGTAAACAAATAAAAACCCCCCCCAATATTTTAGAATTCAAACAAAGATAAATAAGAGAAGCATTGACATATTTTTTCAAAAAGGTAAACTTAGAACAATTCTTCGCGAAGTATAAGCATTTAAAATTTTGTAAGGGAAACCCTTTTAAATTTTATTTTTATAAGGAAACTATAAAATACATTGTTAATGAACGGATTTATTGTGTAGTCTTTGACATTCCGAAAGATAGGCTCTTTTCCACACGCATGTGGATAGTACGTACGTGCAGTAAAAATTTACATAAAACATTGCTTTAAAAATGGACAAAAAGATAAAATGTATGCACTGTTTTATATACCTCTTTGTTAGCGTATTAATGTACCCGACTACTTGCGTCAACTTCTTTTTTTTAAAAAAAATGGAGCTATGGAGTTTTTTATGTGGTTTTTAGATTTCTTTTAAAGAAAAAACTATAATTTAAAAAAGAAAAGATATTATTACAGTGGGTGATCGGTTAACGAATCAATCAGTTAAAGAACACTTTCACGAAAGATTTTTGTGTTTAGACAACGAACACATATTCTGAGGTGATCAAGGAGGCACCCCTTTAAATTATGGATGAAATTTTGACAACTGCTAGAGATCTGAATTGGGGGTGAATGGGGTGACATAGAAGAGCTCCCCAATGGGACATGAAGATGAACTGACGACAGAAAAAATCCAAGAAATTTTTTAATGCAGAACACCAAGAAAAACAGCGAAATGTGTCCCTTCTGAACAAGAGGAAGACAAAAAAGGACCAATGCCGACATCGCCATTTAAAAATCTTTAAGGGGAGGATTCAGGGGGCAATGGTCTTATAATAACCCCAAACCGCTGATGTGGGGGGGTTTGGGATCTTTACAAACAAAGGATATTAATTTCTTCAGGATAATCCTGAAAAAAGAGGCAATCGACATTGACATGCTTTAACGCCCCATAAGCAAAAAATGAAAAGGACAGATTAATATGCAAGACTATATGTATGTTTATTTTCTAAAAAACTTACTAAGAAATTATACTTTTTCTAAAATTTAATTTTTAGGGTCTCCAGAACGAATTAATCGATTTCATATAGAAGTCTATGATTATTCGATGATCGGTTAACGAGCAATTCGGATAGCGAACATAGTCTTAGAACGGATTTTATGTTCGTTAACCGATCACCCACTGTATTACTAAATTGGGGAAAAATTGGTAAAATTTTACAAAAAAATTAATAAACGAGACCCACACTGTACAAAATGTTTATGAACAACTTCTTAATTTTTCAATTTTCATTTGTTACTTTGACATTGATTTTTAAAATAAACTTCACGAAAAGAGGTATTTTAATTTTTTACAAAAACTAGAGCACTTTATCGTAGTTACTATGTAAAATTGCTTCAAAAATAGGGATTATAATCACAATAAGGGACTGAAATATTTGTAATAAACAGTGATTGATAAATTTGTAGGTTAAAACACTTCTACTATTTTACAGAACATACACAAAACTTTCAGTTAATTATTTAAAAAAAACTTTTTGAGAAATCTCTATCTCCGTTTGAGAATTTAAAAAAAAAAATATTTCGATTAAAACGCATTTTAAAGTTTGACATCTTGTTTAAAGTTAAAGCATTTGCTTTTACTAAAACGCTGGTGGTTTTTGTTCTAGTGAAATGAAAATAATATATTTGGTATTTGTATAAAACCAATAAGATGGTCTATAAAAGGAAATTATAAAAAATATGTCTATTTTGAAAAAACCACGATTTGATACTTTAAATTACATATAATGCAGCAAATCACTTACCTAAGCTGAATCATTGGCATATATATGGCTATCACCTTGTCATGATAAAAATTATCGATATTGATTGATTTATTGCAAAAGCATTTAAATGAATACTTTTCTGAATTTAGTGTCACTTATTAGAATACAAGCTATCAAAATTGTTTTTAGAATTTTGACAAAAACTAAGTACAAGTTCGGAAGTATTTTGCAAAATTAAAGCTGTAGAATAATCTTTTCAAATGTTCCACTTTTTAGTAAAATTGTTCTATTATAATAATATTTTGCCTGTATGTAGTGCTCAGACCTATGTACAGAGGCTCAACTAGAATTTTTGAAATATATTACTTTAAAGTGGGCTTATCCATATTTTACGACAACAGAGGGGAACAATTTTAAGAAAAATACGCCGATAAAATTATTTCAAATGCTGGTAACTCTGAAAATATTGTGAATTTTTCAAAAACTCTAGTTGAGTCTCTATAGAGAGATCTGATCTATATACAAGCAAAATATTATTATAATAGAAGCATTTTTCACAAAAGGAGAACATTTTGAAAAAAGATTATTCTTAGTTAATTTTTTTAAACAATATTGTAATTAAATAATTTTTTTTGTCAAAGCATGCTTAAAACAATTTTATACATGTATTCTAATCTAAGTGACACTAAATATCATGAAAATTATCCATCTATGCTTTTTTTTAAATCACGGTTCCAAGCGTAGTTAGATAAGAGATTAAGAGAGAGACATAAAAAAAAGCTGAAAAAATCACCGAAAGTAAAGATAATTATTTAAGTGGTACTGATTTACAATTAATGTTGTAAAAATATTCCTGTAAGAGACATAGTGATTATTTAGAGTACTTTCTATGTAACATTACATCTTTCTAACATGTTTAAGATCATGTCAGCTTAGATCACATTAGCTTAGCTGCTAATTGTGTGGGCTCCTAATACGTGGCATAGAATGAGTTTTTAGGTCTAAGTGTACCAAGAATTGATCGTGAATCGTTATTTTCAGACTTGGAGACCATTTACCACCATTCATGGACCTTATGTCCTCAAACAATGGGGAAGTTTTCCAAGATAACAATGCGCCATGTATCTAGGCCAGCATTGTGCACTAATGGTTAGAGAAGAATTCTATTTATTTCTATTGAATGATTTTACCACCTAGAGATGAAGCTCATTGGACGTGTATGAAATATAATGGAAAACTGTTCTAGTACAAAATCCTATTCAAGCAATACTTTTGCAATTATAGAAGCTGTAGGGATTAAGATATATGACGAGATATATTTTTAACCCCTTAACTGCCTCTTATATATATACTTCCCACTTAACCAGTACATTAACTGTCCCAGACATATATATATACTTCCTCAATAAGACACTTTTTATTGCGCCGCTTTCAGCAAAACTATTTCGAAGGAGAATGAAATAAAATGCCCTTGAAATTGTTTGCGAAGGATTTATTTATTATTGTGAGAATGATTGTCTGCTTATGTCTTTTTTTCTGCTCAATACACAGCATACGCGCACCTATATGAAAAACGGTGGCACTAGGGAGTGAATCGCGTTACTTTCAATCGGCAGAGAAGGGGTTAAGTTAATGTCATTTTCAATTGCTGGCCTTGCCACTGTAAAGAAACTACCACACGATATTAAGTGGTATATCATAGCTTTTAGCCCTTCTTTGTTCATACTTCTCATACATTCACTTGCATCTGCCAAGAGTCTATTAGAAATCAATACAAATATTTTGTAACCGTAATAAATGTAGAAAGGAAATAACATGTAAGTATTAGTAGACACATCGACTGAACATGTACTATGTACATTCACTGACAATAAATGTCGGTGAATAAAACCAGAATGGCCTATCTGGGAACACTGGCGAAATAAAACGCTACACATGCGAAGTGGCTGGTGTTGACCATTTGCTCCCATCACTGTTAAGTTGAGCGTGGCCTGTTCCGTGTGAGACTCGTTTTACAAAGTGCTTGTTAGTACGTTAGTTCTTAACTAAGAACAGGAAATTGAACGTACAAAAAATCAATTTAAAGTTTTGTTTCAAGCTTGAAAAGCAAAGTAAACTTATTCGATGCTGGTACTTGTTTACAAAGATCAAGCCCTGTCCATGAAGTGTGTGGACGAGAGGTTTACTCGTTTTCGAAAAGAAGTCCTCAATGAAAGACTAGTGACATCCGTCAGTGACGAAAACATTAAGAAAGTTAGGAATTAATCACTTAAGATCGTCAATTAAGTGTGCGTAGATAACTGATGAACTGCAGATTAACCGTGAATCCATGCGACAAATCGTTACCCAGAGTTTAGGGATAAGGGTGAGTGAGTGAGTGAGTGTAGGGATTTTATGGCGCAAGAGCCAATTTTGGCTACGCTGCGCCAAACATTTGTTAAAAATAATTCAAAATGTTTTATAAAATATTTAAAAATAATGACAGTACAGTTTTAAAAAGTTAAAATTTAAAAATTTAAAATCACATAAAATCGTTTTCAAGTAAATTAAAGAAAAAATTTGGTGGGGATTCCCCACCCAAGTCAGACTATATCTTAAAATAAAAACATAGAAAAAGACGAATGGAACATGTCAGTTTAAAACAAAGTTAGATAATATAAGTTACCAAAAATTAGCTTTTATTTTTCCTGAATCGGGTTGGAGTTAACGCGCGTAAATAATTGTCAGGATTGTTTATAAAACCCTTTTTATGGCGAATTCATCCGTAGGATCTGGCTCAAGTTCCTCCTCCACGTCATACATAAGCATGCCTTCGTCATCAGTTGTATATTCCATATTTGCTGACTTTCTGGGTTTATGTCGAGCCATTTTTATTTCAATTTCTGGTTTCTGTATTTTTGGGCGCTTTCTTCTATTTTTTGAATTATGTTTAACATTCTGTGGGATTTTAGATGTATTGGAAGTTTCGTTATTGTTATTAGAAGTGGTGGGAGCAGTATCTATTACAGAAATAGGGGTTGAGATTCTGATGATGATGTAACAGTGACAGAAGATGTGGATGGCAAGAGTTGTGTGTGCCTGAGTTGATGTAGATGATTTGGTAACTGTAGGAATTTTAGAAGGCATTGTGTTGTTTTCGGAACAGATGTTAAAGGTATAGTAATAGTTTTAAAGGTGGACATACTATTTTAGTAATATTTTCATCTGTATCAGTTGCTGTCGTTGCAGTTGATATTTTTGCAACCTGAGCGTATATTTGAGATATTTGTATGACTATTAATTTTCGGACTTCAGGATATGAGATATTTTTATTTGTTTTAATTTCTTGGATTTACTTTTCAGTTCTCCACTTGGGGCAGAGTTTGGAATCAGCAGAATTGGGTTGCGAGCAGTTAATACATTTCGGCTCTAGAAGGCAATCTGTGGAAGCATGTCCAACAGATGCACATCTAGAGCAGGTAAGTTGACCGCGGCAGGAAGTTTGTGAGTGTCCGAACCTCTGGTACTTAAAACAGCCCAGAGGATTCGGAATATATGGACGGATTTTACAGTTCAAATATCCAGCTTTAATGGGTTTGGGTGACTGGGGCTACTGAATGTTAAAATTATATGTTTGGTTGGTATAACTGTTGTTCTTCTTTATTGTGATTCTTCTGACGAATAACCTGATCAGAGAATCATCCAGAATTTCTGCATCGGTGGTACAGGTCGGGCTTTGGAAATACACCAGGCAGGAATTCAAAAGTTTTGGACTTATCGTTAGAGGACTATTTCAATGATTTGAGCAAGGAGAAAGGATGTTAGCCTTTGAAGAGCAGAGTTTGTTTCAATAAGTAGATCCCCGAACGCAATCGTTTTACGTGATTTCGGTTCTCCACCTATTCCTAGAGCTTTTGTAGCAAAGGTGATTTTCGACATTATGTTTTCAGGAAAGTAAAAAAATTCTCTGGCAGTCGTTAAACCTTTGTCAATGCTGGAAAGTGGGTAATACGAGGCCTTTACCGGCACAGCTGCATTGGATCCATAATACGCGTATACACTTGTTCTGGCGTGCTCCACCCACCACGGAGTCAAACGAGGCAGGGCCGGTCATCTGGCAATACTCAGGCACGGCGCTACCTCAGAGTGATCCAGGAATATAGTGAACAGTCCAGAGTGAGATCCAACGTGTAACTCCGACACCCCTATCTGCAGCATAACCAGCAGTGTTCTTCGGGGACACCGAAGAGAGGTACTCACCAGCCGATGACAGGAGCGGCTCACTTCGCCTCCGCTACAGTGAAGTGGTCAAGTATTCAGGACACCATTTTCCTCCTTACGGATGCCGCACACGCAAACATGCGGGTCGGAAAACCAACGTTGTTAGTCAAAAACAAATAAAGCAATATAATCAAAATATTTAAAGAAATATACGAAAAAGAAACTAAATTAATGCAATACAAAATGTAAACCATAATATGTTAGTAGTAAAACGTAAGTTTTTTCACCAGAAAACACAAATTTGAACATAGTTCATTTTATAACATAGGTCTGTGGTCTGGACGGGCAAAGAAGAAAAGGTGAAATAGCATGACAAGAAAGAGGGTCGGAAATAGAGAAGGATCACTAGGGTACGCCAGGGTCGTGACACCCGTGTTTACCAAAGACAGTAAAACCCTTGGGAAATAGGAAAAGGTCACTCGGGTACCTCGGGATTGTGACACCCGTACTCACCTAAGAAGGTGAGCCCTCTGAGAGGTTAGGGATAAGGAAACGTGTTATCTATTTTTACGATATTATTATTAACGATAATCCTTACATCCAACGAAACGTGAGGAGGATTTTGAACTCCACCCAAAAGACTATTCATCGAATTTTATTGTCAGAGGTATATCTCAGTATTATTATAAAAAATGTAAAAAATAAAAAGTAATATTAAAATTTTCATAGTACATAACATAATTCTCCGAAAAATAAAATTTTCATTTTCACTTTCACTTTCTGCAAGATTCCCCCTACTTAGAATTTCATCGACTAATCTGGTAAAGTAATCTGACAGATATTGCGTCCCTGCGTCAACTATAAATGTCTTCCCAATCGATATCCCGTTTTTCTGTTTTCGTTGCATTATTTCCTGGCTATTGGAAGTATGGTTTTCTTGCATGACACTGCTTACACTTACAGCAAAGATCTTTCTAGAATTTTAATGTTTTATATAAACAAATAAGATTTTTCTCAATAACATGGTTTCCAAAATAACAGAATTCATTTTGATGTTTTTTTTTTTTTCTTTTTAGATTACACAGCTTGAAATTATTTATGAATGCGTTATATTAAAATATTTTAATACTTTATCATCATAACACATAGATAAAATAGTTAACAAAGCTTAGGGAGATAAGTTATGAGTTTAACTGCAACGGGAAACGATAGCTAATGCAGTCAGCTACTGTTCTGTCCATGGTAGAAGATAAAACCTGAAAATATACATTTTTGGCACATTCTTAGCACTTTAAACAAAACAAAAACAAACAAAAATGTTAATTTTTTTTTGAAAATTTTCAAAATGGAATTGTCCGTGCGTCTGTATTTAAAATATGCTAGCTTCCGCCAAGCGACCTTGAACCTGTCAGTAAACTTTTCATGTGAATCACTCAAGTACAAATTGAAGTATTTGCTACATGCAAATATCCAAGTATCTGGATATTTGTATGCAGCTGTCTCATGACTTCCGGCAATTCAGCTGAATGCACATGCATGCTTGGTTGTTATATATTTTTTTTTCTCTGAGTATGACATATTACAGGGTAATACCATGAGAGTTTTCCTTTGTACGTACTTTAAGGGATTGCAATATCGGACCAAAAGTTTAATAGTGGCATTTGGCATTTTTTAGATCTTAATACCGGTTTTATAATACCGGTAGTAGAAACTTTACTAAAAGAAAGAAAACACAGGTGTTTCTTTGTTTTATTTGCCAGTTTTATTACAGATAGTAAATATCACGAAAAATAATTTGTAACTATTGATAGCAGTATTTGTAACTATTAGTATTTAATAGCAGTATTTGTTTTATTTGTAACTATTTATAATTATTTGTAAATTATAGCAGTATATAAATAAATAAATAAGTGTAAATGTTGTATATAATATAATACCTTAACAATTTTTCGAACCTATAGTATGACATGTAAATTCAATGTGAATAACAAACTTACCAGTTTAAAAAATATCGAAATATTACGCACTTTCTTCACAACTACAACCCTGTTTTCACAGATACGAATATCAGACTACGAATCCTGAGTGTGTAGTTTCGCTCTGAGATGTAATAGGATAGTTTTGGTTTGCTGATTCACTATGAAATAGGATGATTTGCATAAATCATACCTTCTCTTTATTGTACGATGCAACTTTATATTCACAGTATAATTAATTGCATTCGTTAGGGAGACATAAAAAAAAACGTATACTATTTTGCTATGTTGGCCATCTCTGAACATATAGTGGAGACAATTTTAAAAAAAAATCTTGTAAATCCTGAAGAAATGGTTTTGAAACTTGTAAATAACGGTATTACAAAGTTGTACAAATGGTATCCCGGTATACTGATATTGCAAACCCTTGGTGCCTTCTATAATTAAATACGATGCTTACGACTCTGGGTTATCTGAAGAATATTAACTTTCTATGTATACTTGCTGTATTTGATCAACGAGGGACATCTTTGGTACCTCGAAATGCCTTAGAAATCTTTTTCTATTTCTACACTCTCTTCCTTGTTAATCAAAACATTTGTTATTCTCCTATCTCCAATATTTTCTAGTTCATATTAACTCTTGTTTGGCTCAATATACCCAAACCTACTATTTTTTTGCTCCTTTCCACACAAAAAAATCAGAATCATTCACTTTTATAAAAATTTGTTGTTGAACCAAAAATTATCTCTTCAAACAGGGAAAATATGCTGAGATGGAAACAAAATCCCCCCTTTCAGGATTTTAGCCTTATATTTTTCTTGTTTCATTACCAAATTTTCTCTATAGTGCATTTTATTGAAATATTTGGAGTGATTTTAAGAAAGATAATTGAACGATTGTGGATTATATTCTAAATATAGACGCTTTCTACATTAATAACAATAACTGTAATATAAATATGCAGTTTTTTGATGACTTTTTCCGTAAATTCTTATGATGTGTTTTAGAATTTAAATTTATTTCATATTTTTAAATATTTATATAATAAGTCATTTCTGTCTTTAATATCACATTGTATAATAAGATAGATTTAGAAGTAATATTCATAGTTAAATTTCAGAGGATTATAAATTTCTCTGAGTTTCGCTAGAAATGCGAAAGAATTTTTTATGCAAATATGCTCAATAGTTGAAATCTAAGAAATGCGTATCTATGTTTGTACAGCAGTGCTTCTTAAACTTTAAATGTTTGCGACCCAAATTTCAATCATAAGTTACATGGAGCCCTCCCCCCTCTATGTGCATTGAACAATGCATTGAATTCAATAATAACGTACTTTGGTGCTAAAACTACAATACGAATTTTATTATTAACTGTATAAATTATCAAGAAAAGTGCTAAATTTTGCATATAATTTTGTACAAGTCCATGGGGTTAATAGCATTTATTAAACTTGCTCTTAACTTGATATTGTTTAATTTTAATTATCAAATACATTATGCACAGTACATAAGTATATTATATCATAGTAAATGTGTATTTTTATTATCTTAGAATATATTTTATTTTGATTCCTTTCATTAAATTAATAATTTTTTTAAATGTTTTATTTTCGACTTTTCAATAAGCTCGCGTCCCTCTGGTTTGATTATCACGCCCCCTAGGGGGAGCACCCCACAGTTTAAGAAACACTGTTGTACAGTTATTTAACTGTCTTCAAAATAGTCTATAACCATTATATGATATATTTCAATAATATCTCGTGCAAACATTTTAGAATAAATTAAAAATTATATATGATATTTTTTGAACAGAATATTATTTGAACAGTTTTAACTGTATCCTATATAAGTGGTAATATTTCCTTTAAAAGTATAAATAACTTGTTACGAAAGGAAAATATGTTTTTCAGATAATAATGCATCTTTTAGGAATAAAAAGATTTAAATAAACAAGTTGCTTTGAAACGAGATACGCTGCTTACATTTCAGAACGTTTATGCAAAAGAGAAAAGAAAAATAGATTTTATTCAATACGAAAATAACGAAAGCTCAAAAAGTGGTTTTCTTCTTCGCTTTCGGAAGTCAAGATGTATAAAAATGACATTTTATATTTGTCGCCATAGCAACCAATTTTCTTTCGCAGTTTCAGAGGGAAATCTATTTTCTTTGATTCAATTGATTACAGTTCAGTTTCAAAGCGAAAATATATCGAGGTATTTTCATTTTAGCGCTCAAAAGAAAGTTTTTCAGTTTGTGGATGAATTCTAAATTTAAGGATAAAGTATATTACATTCAATATTTTGTATGTTTCGGCAACATTGAGAAATTACATCAGATGCCATCTGTATGCAGTGAAGTCATCAACCATAGATATTATGTTATACATATATCTTCAATTATTTCTTATTCGCTTCATCTTTATGCAATGTTGTTTAAAAATAATGTAAATCTATTAATTTAATAAAACAAGGGATATTGTAAATGTTTTGAAACTTAAAACATCAATGATTGGTTTTGATCACATAATAATTTATTTTGAATATAAAATATATTATATTCCTTGATATTAGTAGCGAGATAATTTTAGTAAAGCATTTTTTCTTTTTAATTTGTGCATAAACATGAACACTAAAATAGGGTTACGAT
Organism: Trichonephila inaurata madagascariensis; assembly: GCA_019973955.1. Classification (NCBI taxonomy): domain Eukaryota; kingdom Metazoa; phylum Arthropoda; class Arachnida; order Araneae; family Nephilidae; genus Trichonephila; species Trichonephila inaurata. The sequence goes on from BMAV01003996.1 coordinate 86,025, forward strand.
ATTAAATGATGGTACCCTCTTTTAACAAGATAATTTTGCTTTTGCATTTTTCACTGATAATGAACGCAACACTAGAGAGCTCAAACTTCATTTCGTAATATATTATTTAGTATTCATGTCAACGTTTTGTTGAAGATGTTAAACGTATTTAGCGTTTTTCAAATAAGATTAATAAGAACTTTATTGCCTCCCAGCCAGTATGGTGGAGATGACCCTCAGCTTGTAAACGAGTGGGCCCGGGTTCCCGATTGGAACAATTGGTACGGGTTCCCAAGTAAGGCATTGATGTATTTTCTTCGGGAAAAGAAGTCGGAGTTTTGCCTGTAATGTATTCCCGTTTCGAATGAAAAGCAGCGCACTCCTGCTGTTATATGCAGGGATCATCATTTGTAATAAATGTCTATATTCTTCTGTTTGTGTTGTATGTCTCTGTTCTTCCACTTGTATTTCATATGTAACCTGTTATAAAAGCACACGACAACAATAACTTTATTTTGTCTATTACTTTACTGGAAGTGTTCTGTTATCATATACTTATTTACTGCAAATGAAACAAACCATTTTTTCTTAAATATTTAGGCAAACTCTTAAGTAAATGGTTCATTGTAATATGAAAAGTTGTTGAGAAATAAGAGAATGTAATTATGATTATAAATATGGACACTGATTAGTAGATCTTATTTTTATGTATGTACAGATTGTTGTACACCATTTTCTTTACAGCCAAATACATCATTCGATGTCGTTAAGTTATAAATGTACAGACAAACTAGACAATATTAATAAATATATCATAGTTAAGAATAGTAAAAATATTATTCACTACACGCAAGGTAAAAATATTATCTCTATTTATACTTATGACTTTGAAGATATATTTAATTCTATTGATATATGAAGCATGATTAAAATTCTCAAAATAGCGTATAATAAATGTTATTTAAAGAAATAAATAAAATATTATAAATATCTTACAGTTATTCAATTAGTATTAAATGAAATTTATATAATTTCATAATAACTAATATTATCAGCAAATTAAAGAACTGCCACAGTGTGGGCATACAAGTAACTGTTTAACTAATATATATTTACTTTATAATGAACAAGAAAAAATTGATTGCGACTATTGTCATTTATTCAGATATATAGGTTACTTAATTATTTTCAGTAGTATAATATATTAGGATCCTAGCTTAAATTATTATCCACAATATTTGAAATTATTAAAAACCAAATACAATAATAAATTAGCAACCTCTTTGAACCTTTAATTAAACGTGAAGAATAATTTACTAATAATATTTTTAATAAAAAAAATACCCTCTTCTGAATTTAACATTGTAAAAATGCCATTCTGGTGCAACAACCTGCCTACATCTATATTTAGAAATATCGTTCTAAATTTTATAAAAATAATGATTTATTTTTTGAGTAATTACAAAAGATTTTGTCAATATTGCCTGGATTACAACAATCCAATTAAATTCATTTTTAAATACATTTATAAAAATATTTATTATTTATTATCGACAGTAGATCAAAGAATCAACTTAAATTTGGCTGTGTGTAGAAAAGAATTACAAGATTTTTTTTTTGGGATAATTGTTGATAAAAAAGTGCAGGGGAAAGGGACATATCTTTTATGTTTCTGCAAAAGTAAAAAAATTCTTCTTGGATTTTTAAAGGGTTTTCAAACAATATTTTTGGAATGAAAACTGATGTTCTTCCGTTGATTTATAAGGGGTAATAGTACCTCTCATATCTTATGCATTGGGAGCTTGGGGACATTTTTAAGAAAGAAAATTAATAGTAGACTTATTAGAAGAACACAAAGAAGATTTTTACTTCTTGTCTTTAAAAGGATACAAAACTATTAGTGTTTCTATTTCTGGTATACCACCTGTCTACTTAGTTATTCTAAACAATCTGGATGTTCTGGAAAACTAATACCAATTTTGCCCCCTGGAGGGGACGATTCCAGTTCTTTCTGCCAATTTTTTTATGTAGGAAACCCCTACTCTTGTGACTTAATACAAATAAATCTTCCCCAAAAATGTAAAACTGTTTGTTTCCGGATGGGGGGTAAATTGAATGAAGGGTTGGTCTTGCCTGCGTTTTTACAGGGAAAGGGGTTGAATATGTTACCCCGCATCGTTAAGAGATAATCTCTGTTTTTTTAACCGAACTACTCTGCATTAATATTGCCGTAAAATTGATTCAAGACCCCCCCCAGGATGGAACCTCCCAAACCTTTATCTGCGTTGACTCACTCTCTTCACTCCATTGTTTGCTCAATTCAAACTCTACAGAAAAGCTTGTTGTAGAGGTTCAGTCTATTCTAGACTGTGACATCCACTTTTATTACGTTCGGGCCCATAGCGAAAATCTCGGCAATGATAGAGCGGATCAATTGACCAAAGAAGTAACTTGGCAAGATATGAACCTTTTAATGTCTATGCCATTGTCCCACTGGAAGCATGTAGCTTGGGAAAGAACTGTTTCCTCCTGTATTCTTGGCCTCCTCAAAGCTTTGTGGACTAAAAGGTTTTTTCCGACCATTTATCAAAGGCTTAAATGTAAGAAATTAGTTACTGATTTCAAGTTATCCCAGATTCTAATAGTACATGGAAATTTTAAGAGCTGTTTATCTAGATTTAATTTAATTGGTAGTGATATTTGTTCTTGTGGTCACAGAATACTGAAACTGTTGGAAAATGTATTTTTTTGTAAACTATATTTCTGAAAAAAGAAAATTTTTTAAAAAGTGGTTGAAACGTTTGGTATTTCCGGGCCATCTGTTTTGTCTTTGTTGGTCAATTGTACTGAAAGCCTAAATGTCTTAAGAAAATTTGTTTACTGTATAGTTTTTAAAAAGTTTTTTGGTCCTCCCTTGTTTATATTTTTTTTTCCTCTTCCTTCCTATTTTATTATTTCGTTTTAAATTTTTTTTTTCCAAATTTGTTTTAAATGATAAATTGTGTTACCACTTACGTCTGTAAGCCTCATGTTATGCAATGTGGAGCATGAGGAGTTTTGCAAATAAATGAATTAAAAGAAATACACTTAAAAATTATTTTAGGTATTTTTTAATCTACATTAAGAGCTGAGTTTAAGTTTAGTTACATAAAAACTATCTAGGTGGTGTCTCTGTTTTTTATTTCACTACAACACATTATATCAAGCGCCATATCGGAATATTGGACATATCGTCTAAAAAAGTTTATTGGTTAGCATAAATATAAGTAAGATTTTTGTTTTTATTTTTCTTGTAAATTATTTTTACTATTTTCTTTTAGTAATTACATCTCTTGTGAAAAATATATTTTCAATATTTATACATTCTTTTTTTATTGTTTTGTGTACATCCCACGTGTAGATATAGGCCTAATTTTCAATATGGCTCTATTTTTCTAATATGTCGAACATTTCTGCTGAAGGGGGAGTTTGGATCCATAAAGCAATCCTTGACCCTATTTCATTGTCTTAAATCAGTGACAGCTTTAGAAATAATAATAGCTTTCCATTTTAGTACAATGGCTCTTTCTGCCGTTACAATTTTAATTGCTCAATATTTCAGAATCGTGGAAACTCTGTCATTCGCCACATTCTTAGTAGGATATTTTTTTGTATCACTTATTTTATTCATATACTATATATATATGCGTGTGTGTGTTTACAATATTTTTAACCCGTTAAATATTAGCAGTTAATGATCAGCTTTAAAATATGTAAAATAAAATTAAATAATGTAATTTTTTTACACAATTAAAAATTAATTAAAAGTATTTCAATTTTAAAGCAATTTTATTAATTAGCATACAACGCAGTTGTATAGAAGAATTAATAAAGAATTATTAAACCGAAGGCGAATTTTTTTATTTTAAGTGGAATTTATTTATTATTCGAATAACAATTCGGTCTTAAGAACAAAATCAAGCTAAATAATTAATTAAATATTTTTCTTAGATATACTAAAAATTATATAATACAAATTTTGTTTCACTGAAATCAATAATGTGCAGGGAAATGAAAATATTAATGATGTTTCAGTATTAAAGTGTTAACTGACTGTAAAAAAGAAACATTACTAGCAATATATAAATTTTAACAATAACAAGCTATTTTCATATGTTTATCTTTTTAAATTAAATTTCAGTTTAAAATATTTTTATTAATATTTTATTTAAAAATGCTATTAGGTATTCATATACAAGAGTATATTACAAATTTAAAAACACGTTTACAAGCTATTTTTAAAGTTATTATAATTTTATTCGAAAGTATATATTATCTTTTGTTGAACATGTATCAAGTTTAATAGAAACAAAAGATTTCTTACAAAGGATATTTTGAAAAAATATTTGTTTCCTTTGTTGAGAATGTAATAATAAACGTAGATAATTTCTATGTTAATATTTTTACAGAAATGAAACAAAATTGTTTTTCATTAATAGAAACGTTGTTACTACATAAAGATTAAAAATATTGAAAATTATATATCAATTAAGATCTATTACCTATATATAAATACATATAACAGTTAATACAGCTTAATTTTAAAATGATAGTTACATTATAAATAATTTATAATAATATACATAATAATTAAAAAGTACTCTTTTAAAATATATTATTTTTATGTTTTTTTACAAGCGTCTGTAAAAGATAAATATTTTTAACAAATGCATTACTACATAAAATAATCTATAGCATATTAATATGCATGTTTTTATTAGTAAACTAATTCTTGAATACAGAATTTCCTTTTAAAAAGGTTTATGCATTTTTCCACAAATTTTATATTTCTATTATTAATTCAAAACATTAATGAAAATTTAATTATAAATTTTAAATTATCAAAAAAGGGGAAATAAATTTGGGAATTTTTTTTATTAATGCAGTAAAACGAATAAATATTTCTTTTAAATTATGGCTTTCTTATTTGGATGACAAAACAAATAACATTACGGAATCTTTTCATGTCTGAACTAATGAATTTAAAATAAATAGCAAATTATAAAAAAAATTTTGGGTACTAAAAATATTTTTAAATTAAAATTAACTAGATGAATATAAACTAAGCATGAGTAGAAGATAATTTATTTAAAATAGAGTTACATTTATTTAATTAAAATATTTATACGCAAAATAACTATATTCCAAATTATATTTAACGTAATTTTTCTCTTGCTATTGATAGTTTTTAGTTATAGAATCTTTTTGTGTCAGTTTTAATAAAGTTATTACTTTTTTGTTTTATATTTCATGAGCACGCAACCCCTCTATAAATTCCATATTGCAGTACTTTTTGGCTAGTAAAATAATATGCTTTTGAATTTTTAAGAATTCAACACATAAGTATTCTATATATAAACTTGATAAATATAATTGGATTACGTTAAGGTTTGATAGGTTTACATTTCTTAAGAATTAAAACTTAAATCGCACTTTCTAATACATGTTTCTACTGCTTTTTAATGACCTTGTGATACTGCACCAAAATATTTCTTCCGTTAAAGAAAAGTCATATTATAAAATTGCAAGGTCTGTTTAAAGGGGTTTGGAAACTAAAAACATATTTTTGACAATTTGAGGTTTTTATTTTTTAAATTATAGATTTTAACCTTTCTAAAAAACCTTACTTTAACCCCCTGGGGGGAAATTTAAATTAAAAACCCATTTTAAGTAATCTTTGAAATCGGCCAAGCCCATTTGAATGGCGAAAAATGTAAACAAAGTACTTTGATTTTGCTTAAAAGTTGAATGTCTGATATAAATAAAAACATGTATCTTTTATTTTAAATTGAGTTATTTATTTTTTCTTTTTTAGGGTTAGAATCTCACTGTTACATTAAAAAAAGTTTACCCCAAAATTAAAATTTTGATGTTCGATTACTTTTCAAAACTACTTTCCCAATTGTAAATTTTTTTTTATATATTTATAATGGGTAATATATATAAAATAGGTTTTGTAAAAACTCAAAATTTATTTTTACATTTTTCGGAAAAAAGGGGTCAAATTTCGCAATGTTTGATAAAATATTTCATAAATTATTAAAAAGTCAGTATTAGCTAAAAGCTCATTTCAGTATAATGAGAAAGGTATACTTTAATTGTAGAAAAAATTTCAAGTATGTACATATAACAGATTTTGAGAAAAGGTACATCGAAAACAGCCAACTTAACACATTGTCAGTATATTTATAGAGAGAATTCCAACTACCCTTAAAATTATCCGATCATTGGCCAGTAAAAAACTTAGTTACTTTGCAGGATTCGGATTCTAACCAAATTCAAAGAAGACCGCTTGTGCCTTCACACATTTATCCCTTCATTACTTCCATTGCCAAAATCACAACTGAAATGAAATAGGGTTCAACTCTCCATCGCGTTCTACCTTATTTCATCTCTTCTATGAAAAGGGGATCTGTTCAATGGACTTTTCATTTTCTGTAACAGACTGAGAGAGAGAGAGAGAGAGAGAAATTACAAGAGATCAGACTCATCATCGATATTGTTTAGTATGTCCTATGCAACTGCAAAACGGAATTCTTTCTGTTCCACCAACATAAACACGGGAACAAATTTCACATCCACTATGAGCAAGACACAGAAAATTGCATGTGGAGAACCTGTGCTGATCTTAACTTGTTCAGCAGTCTCTCATACAAGACGATCTTTCACCATCAGATTTTCCAACTTTACAACAACAGCTTTATTTCGAGCGGTTTGTGGCTTCCTAGCAAGCTGGTGAGTCTTTACCGACGTGTGACCACTTTCGAATTGGTTAAACTTTTTCATTTGTGTGGTGCTCATAGAATCAATCGGCTCTAAACACTTGCTGAATCTTACAAATTTTTTCGCTTAGAATATTACCAAGCTTTTGGCACAAAATTTGATAAAATACATCTGCTCAAGTCATTTAGTCATCTTTAGAGAAATAAAATTCCGACGAACATGTATAAGAGCACCTAAGTCGACCGTCTGTTGAAAAGGACTGTTGCACTGGAAGGAAGAAAAAAATGCAAGCATGTGTTTTAAGCTGTCACCTCCCCCTGAGCCACATGGTGCCGTTTTAGAATCTCTACTATGCCCTGGAAAATTCAAGGTTGGATACTTTTTGAGCAGACCTTATTACACATACTTTGTGTATGTGTTTTCCTACCACTACACAAGTATATCTTACAGTTATTTTTTTCATACTCAATCAACTCAAACATTGTTTAAATTCTTGCATAGTGTAGGTAAAAATTGCGAATATTATATATGGTATAAATTAAATTTTTTCTACTTCTAGCCTTTTGTTTTGTTTTGTACGTAGCTTCATATATCAAGGAATACATAATTTACAAGATTATTTCTATTATAATCAAGCGATAATTTTACTTTATTTGCTTTAATGCATTGCAACTATGTGATAGCCCACGAGCTGTGGATATCGTCTCTTCATCATCCACGCGACCTATGTTTCAGGGGATAAAAGAATGACCACTCAGAGATTCCATACTAAAATTAGTTTTTGTTATCCCAATTTATATTCGGAAAAGAAAACATGCTAGAAGACTTATGATGGAGAAAGAGACATAAATTCAATTTAAAAATAACAATAAGCCACCGAATCTATATTTATAGATGATTCCCGTAGTAGAATACGTTCTAGTATTAAAGTTTTATATAATCTATCTTACCGCTAATCCACGGTGAACAGCTACCAGTCTTTATATCGTCAAAATAATACTTGATCCCAAATTGATCCGGAAAGGGGGTACTTTTCTGCTTCGAACCCACTTTTCCTCCCTTTTTAGAACTTCAATTAACACTCATACAACTCTTTTAGCAGTTCCTAGAACTTCCTCCTCTTAGAGCCTTGCCAGCACTATTAGACCTCATCATAGAGCCTCCACGCGAATACTAAAGCCCCAATAAATACACATTCCTAATCTGCATAATCGCGTTCTCTTAGGTTGGTTGGAAAGAATTGCCATTCTGGCCCCAAAGATTTCCCAAGAGGGTTCTTAGTTAGAAGCAGCGATAAAGCTCCGTCACAACTACTTGATACATTATATTTACCAAATTCCTAATGTGAATTAAATTATATAAATGCAAATTACAATTTCAAAATTCCATTAACATTTAAATTTTACTCTTCTCATAATTCTTAAGTAATATCATTCAACCCTTAACTCTATGTTTAATTTTCAAGTATCCGTCGTATATGTATACCATATATATATATATATAATACAACATTCATCAGCCTGGAAGAAAGGAGATTAAAATTGTAGAAAGTACACTTTCAGTAAATTGATATCTTCTTTAAAATATTTTTGTAACCTTGAATCTACTTAAAAGTCAAATTCAAAATTTTAAAAACGCCCTACAGTGAGTAAAATTTTTATGCACCTAAATTAAGCAAGCTCCATGAAGTCGTTATCAAATAACCATGCAAGTATTAATTCATTAAAGAAAATTTTACTGCACATATTTCAAAGTGTGTCTTATAATTTAAATGACTTTATTACGTAAGACTACTTTATGAAGAATCCAGCTAACTCTTTTTAAGAAATGAGATTCCTGAGCGAGAAAAGACTTCTTGATAAATATTCATGACTCTAATCTTAACAGTTCAATGTTTTCTTTTTCGAACTATCTAGTTTTCAGATAAATACGAGCTTAAATTATCTATCTTCATTCGCTTCATTTAGAAAGTCACTTTAATGAGCTTAAACCTCGATTTCAGAAATTTTAATGTTATTTTTATTCCTCAAGTTTTACCCTTTTTTTCCAAAAGACTAGAACTTTCGAAGACTAGACGTTCTGGTGTTATTTCTTTCCTTTCTTTGAGCTGAGATGCATTAATGTCGCCTTAGGACTGAAAAGCCTTTTATTGGTAACCGTCTGGAACCAATCCATCAAGGCATTTTTGTTTTTTGTTTTCTTTTGCCATTTTTTGCTGCCCCTGTTCCTTCAAGAATGAAACCTAATTTGCTGCTATTTCACTGGCTCAGATTTTGATTTCTGTCCTTCTTAATACATAGCAGTTTTTATATAACACATTTGATCTATATTTTATTTAATTTTTTTAAAGAAATTCTGATAAAAATGCATAATTTATAAAACTGCATCATTTGTCTTTTTCTTCCCATACAAATACTTAACCTTGGAAGTTTAAACACATTTTCAGTATATTTCTGGTATATATACACTGACGGGAAAACAATTCCATCACCAAGAAAAATTTTATGTAGAATAATGAAATTTGGACAATGCAATTATTTAGTTAACATGTTTAATTGATAAAATTTTCAAGATAACAGGCTAATTTAAGCTCAAGAAAATTCATTTGGAATGTGAAATGCTTTTACATTAATAGCTGGTGTGGCCTCCAGAATTTTGAATGCAAGTCTGCAAGCGTACATGCATTGTGTCGTACAGATATGGTACGGAGTTCCATGCTTGTTGTACATGTTTTGTCAAACCTAGGACGCTCAGTGCTGGATGTGGATGATTCTGGTGTTATCGTCCAATGAATGTCATACGTTCTTAATTTGAGACAGATCTGGTGATCTCGTGAGCCCAGGTAACATGTAAACACTCTGAAGAGCATATTATGTTACAACAGCTGTGTGAGGGCAAGAATTTTCCTGTTGGAAAATTCCGCCTTGAATGCTGCTCATGAATGGCAGTACTGTAGGTTGAAGTAGCAGATACGTACAAATTTCCAGTCAATGTGTTTGAGATAGCAGCAAGAGGGTTCCTGCTGTCATAGAAAGTTGTTTTCCAGACCATGATTCCAAGTCTTGGTACGGTGTGTTTAGTCTTCAGACAGTTTTGTTGCAGACGTTCACCTGGCCTCCTTCTGACCAAAACATGGCCATCGCTGGAGTGAAGGCAGAAACTGTTTTCATCAGAAAACACAACAGATTTCTATTTCGTCCCCCAAAGGGCTCTGGCTTGGTATCACTGGCGTCGTAAACGGCAATGACTTGGATTCAGTGGAATACACGCTACAGGGCTCCTGGCTCGGAGCTATCCTTCAAGTAACCGATTTCTAACAGTCCATTGCATCAACGTGGTACCAACTGAGGCTCGAATTTCTGCCGCAGATGCAGTACGATGCGCCACAACCATATTCCAAATACTCCAATATTCCCACTTAGTAGTGCCGCGTGGCTTTCTGGAACACGACTTCTTTAGGCAGTACCATCCCTTGACTACTGCTACCAACAATCATGCCCAGTAGATACATTCCAGCCGAGTCTTTCTGCAATATCACGGAAAGAAAATCCACCTTCTCGTAGCCCTATCTCGTGACCTCGTTCAAACTCGGTGAGCTGTTGAAAATGGCTTCTTCGTCATGTTAAAGGCATTATTGGCTATCATCAACCCAATAAGTCCAATTTCGCAAACAAATAACGCTCACGAACTTAGCAGCACGCTTTTAAAACAATCCTGATTGGCAAGTTCTGAGTGGTGCTACTAGCGCCACAATTAAGCGTAAAGCGCTTTACTTAATTTGATGTCATCTTTCAGATGTATAAATACGTCTACCAGATTTCGTTTATCTAACACTATTCTTTTTTTTCTAGGTGTTAGGAATTTTTTCTCATCAGTGTAAATGAAAGATAAAATAAATTTAAAGTCCTGTTTTTGATTATTTCAAAAGCATTTGGTATATCTTTTGTTAGTGAATAAGTTGAATAAAAAAGTTTTAAGAGTAAATCTAAGCTATACTTAATGAGTTTAAGACTGTCATCGTTTAAAATTACAAAATAGGACTTGAACTTAGAATATTTTTTTCAGATATAAAACAGCTAAAGCATTAATATTATATTCTTAGATTCGTTATATTCAGAGAATAGAATATTTCATACACGCTCTTAATTTTCATCTGAGTTTATCCATTTTTTCTGGTATAAAATGTGTGTATGGTTCGCTTTTTTCTCCTATAACATTATAATAAATGAGACATCCCTTTAAGAGTTAAAATAAATAATAAATTATTTATGGAATATTCTGACATTTTAAAAATGTTATATTATAAAGATAAGCAGATTTACAATGTTGACCATTTTAGTAAAAATTGAGACTTTTTCTGTTTGAAAATATGTTCTACGTAGTCCTGGCCCGTAAATATGTTGAAGACCATCTATAAGTTCTAATTTTATTTGATCCATTAAGGTTTTAATTAAAGAACAGAAAGACTCACTTGATTTCAAATGCAAAGACGCGTTTATTTTTTTCATTTTAAGTTTTTTATTGAAAATGTAAACAATAACATATGAATTATCTCATTTGGTTTTGAAAAAATTAACTGCACATTAAATAACAGAATATATAAATCTATCTTATATTTTAAAAAAAACCTTAATTATACTTCGTACTAATTTTACTTTAAATCATTGCAATTTTATTAAGACACACTTTATTTTAAGTATAAAATGCCCACATATGTTTACAGTTAAGCTAAATGTTGCAGAAAATCGTTATAAAGCATATTAAGCGTAAGTTACTACAGTATATAGTTAAACACATTCCCATGTTTGGGGGATGTTGGATGAAAACTACCCCACACTTTCTATTCATAATTTGAAATTACAAATCAAGTACATTTAAAAGAAATATTTCATACGCATCTGAATATATTTTGCGTGATAAAAGAAAGATGGGTTTTGTTTTTAATTTGAAAATAGTTTAAAGTCATTGAAACTGAGGAATATTTCAACTTTCTATTTCGTTTCTATTATAATCGTGTTAAATTATGATAGGTATAAAAAAATTTCGTTTTTAGTTTGATTTTGTTTTTCAATTCCTAATATTAACTCACACTCTCTATATATTTATTTATTTATTTATCTTGGTGGAATTTTCAATCGTTAATAAAATACATTTTAAAGCGCTCATTTGAGCTGAAATTTTATATACATGATTATTTTGGATGACAATACAATAAATTCATTATAATTAATAAAAATTAATTGATTAAAACTAATTATTTAAAGAATTACAAGTACAGACACGTTGGTGACTGTGTCGAAAAGGTTTTTTTCTCACGTTTTAAAGCATTCAGTCGAACTGAAATTTTATACACACGATTGTTTTGGATGACATTACGATACTTTAAGGATACTTAATAAAAATTAATTGCCACTTAATGTTGTGATTCTGTCATATAAATATACATATTTATATTAATTGTAACTATTTAAAAAAAGTAGCTAAAATAAAAAAATTTCTTCGATCTAAGTAGGAATTGACTTAATTTTTTTTCATATTACTTGTTTTATTACATCTTACTTTTGAAAGATTAATTTTATCTACACTCCTTTAAAACCTCTAAGTGAGTCTTAGATTGAAAAATTGACTTCATCGACAATTGATTAATATTGAGAGATAAATCAATTTCAGATTTAGTTCTTGTAAAAAGCAATTTCATTTATTCTCCACAAGGAAATAATACAAGCTTCCATTAAAAAGATAATTTAAAACTATGGTTAGACAGATTATGTAATAGTAACTTTAAATTTAATTAGGTACTATATTAACAATTTAAAAATAATTTATAATGGCTCTAATTTCGAATCTCATATAGGTTCTAATATTCAGAAAATGTTGAGAATTAGTTCTAGTTCTATTAGAATTTCAAGTATTTCCTTACAAATCTTTAACTAAAGGAATTGATAGAATTTTCAAAGAAAAGACAGATGATCCATAACTGGGAGAGAACACTGTTTATTAGAAACATCAAGGTTAATACAAAAATATCTTTGAATTTCAAATATTTAGATGATTTGATGGAAATATTTAGATTTAGATCAAATATTTAGAGAGACTGAATATAAGGTGCCAAATCGGCCTCCTTTAGGGAGGACAGTCCTTTTTTCATAGGTTTCGTCATTCCTTGAAAAGTATTCTATTTGTCCTCCTTTTTAATGTTTTAAAATTAATCTATTAATCACTGTATTCAGAGATGCCAGGCTGAACAGTTACGTGTCATGTGCCAATACAGTATGGATTATCGGATATATTAATGTATTTTGTACATAATTAGGCCTCTATTTCTCACAAAACAATTCAAAAGATTGATGGCGAAGATATTTCAACTTTATAAGTTAGTCTTATTTTGAAAGATTTCGCCCTTCAGTATAAATCACGATTTGAAAAGAACGAATTATTCTTTTAATCATAAAAAGAAAATTGTCAAATTTAGAGGACCAAATCCGTGCGTAATGGATAAGCTTTCCAACGAAGAGCAGAACTTTACCAAAAATGTTTCTAATATGTTGAAGGATAATCTGAAACTAACATCACAGGAAATAACATCTTTCAATGGTGCTTTTTGAGTTAATCGCAAGTAAATTTGGGCAGACAGAAAAAATTGTGTTGAGTTTTTATCGAAAGAAATGCCTGATATTAAAATAGATGGCAATGATCTGTTTGAAGAAATTAAAAGACTGAATGTGTTTATTTAAATTCTGATAAATTAGAAAGATAGGAAAATTAACATGTTGAAATTAATAAAAGATGGGTGGAAATATTTAACCATTTTAAAATGAACACGTTACATATGATACTTTATTTGTTGAATTTACGTTTTGCTGCCCTGGTACTAATGTAGCAGTTAAACGAGTTTTTTCAATTGGTAATGATTTTGGGACAAATGAGAACTTTAGATTGAATGTTGATATTTTAGCTGCATCATTTCCGGGAAGTTTAATATGAAGGATATTTCTTACCCTGAAATTTTTCCAAAACAGTGAAAAATGATATATTAACAATCACAGAAAATCCTTTCAATGGAAAATACTCATTAAGAGGGCCCGGTACGTCCATAGAAGCCCATGTTAAATTGCGTAAGTTTATTTACCTTTTTCTCAAAAACTACTTACTTCTCATGAATCAAATTTTTACAGTAGGTTAAATTTACTTTAAAAAAATCATATCTCTAAAACAGTCTGCTATATATATCTAATTCTCTCCGTTAAAATATATAAACATATTAAAACTCTACTCACTAAAAATTTGTTGATTATATGATAAGTAGTTTTTGAGAAAAAGGTACATAAAGTGAAAAATATTAAATTTTGAGATAATTGGCTTTAAAGTAAAAATTTGTAATTTTTTGAGCATTTACTATTTTTAGTACTTTCCATAAGTATATAAAGCCTTTTCTTTATACTCTCTGCTCATACAAAAACTCTTCTAATTTCATTTTTTTCATTATTTTCAACAATTTAGCCATTTTTTTAGGATCTCAAGATGCTTTCATTGGCCTATACGAATCCTATGTACATCTAGTTTTTTGAAGCATGACAAACAGTTACAACTTGGTTAAGCATCAGAATGTTTAAGGATCATTAATTTTGCTACATGACTCATATTGAATTGTGCAATAGCCATATTTACCTCTAATTTTAGAGTTTTTAATTCCACAAATGTAGATCTTGGAATCACTAACCATATGGCTATTAACTGACTCATTTGGGTTCTGAGTCTTTCCATGTAAACAATTTTTTAATAACTTAGGATCCCCTAGATCTCTAAAAATTGGTTTTATTTAATTCATTATCGTATATAGCACTTGTGTATGTGTTTATGATCATAGTGCCTTTAGTTACATTCAGCTTATGTCTTTTGAAACTTGAACTAGGCATCTATACCCTCGGGACACGGTGTCCACGTTGAGGGCTCTCGTTTGAAGACAGAGGATGAAAAGAAACAGCCCAAACAGAAATTTTCGTGCTGTGCAGATAAATGATAATATTTCTAATAGTCATTTCTAATATCTTTGAATTTTTGATATTAAAATGTCGGTGAGTCGGTTACGACCACTTATGCTTTTTCTATCACTTAACTTTTCTCTTCCTGTTTCACTTTCAAGATTCAAAAAATGTGTACCCATACACTTTTGGATAAGCCTAATTCAGCCAAATTTTTCCACTAGAACATCGTATGGATTCGTGCTCATCAGAAACTTATGCAAAGGGTTTCACAGGTGCTCCTAGCAGAGCTCATTTGATGCGCGTCAAGGAATAGTTTATTTTAAAAAAATAAAAATATTTTTAATTATTGTATTTTCTCATATCATATATCATTTTAAACAGAAATATTTGAACTTTCAGAAAATATTAAAAAGTGAGAATCGATAATATTTCAAAAATCCATGTGCCGGACCACCTTAAATAAATAATTAAAATGGATGTAAGAATAATTGTTTATTTTTATTTGAATTAATAAAATGTTTGATATATGTACGTTGTAATTTTTTTTAAATTTTTAGTCTTCCTTTTCATTGCAAAAAACTGGTCATCTTACTGAATTCCATGTTAGACGTTATAGATGAGTCTTTGGGTTGATATTTGACTTTTTGTAAAATACGTATTTTCATCGAATTGTTAATTTACACTGAGCCTTTCTTTCATTAAAGTTGTCTTTAAATTTAAAACAAGGATTAATGGGATCTAATTAAGCTTTCAGAGATTTCAATGATAAAATTGTGACGTCTCTATCCGAGTCCCGCTTATTAACAAATCCTCTTGGGGAATCTTTGGTACTTAAAAACTATTTTATAACACCCTCTGAAGAAGAGAACGTGATTATGTAAATTAGGTCTACAATATATAGTCTAAGATTTCAAGTAGAATGGGAGAGATAGGATAGTGATTAATCAAATTTATAGTGTAGCTCAGATATTTGAGTTTTGATAATTGTAATAATTAAGGTGACGATTTGTCACTGGAAATTAAATAGAGATTAGATTGCTAAGAAGGCAGAGTATTCGAACTTGAAGTAAGTGTACTGGTATTTA
Organism: Trichonephila inaurata madagascariensis; assembly: GCA_019973955.1. Lineage (NCBI taxonomy): Eukaryota > Metazoa > Arthropoda > Arachnida > Araneae > Nephilidae > Trichonephila > Trichonephila inaurata. The sequence continues at coordinate 101,836 of BMAV01003996.1, forward strand.
AAGTCTTCTCATACTTCGCTTACCTAATTAATTGACTCCATATAACTTTAATTGGGTACATCTCTTAGTTTCGATTGATTGAACTTGTGTTGTTGATTGAGTTAGAAGTAATTTAACTGATTTTGAGCATGGCTAGTATTCCTTCCCTTTCTTCCACATCTCTAGGCGTGGAACTGAGATCCTTATAAAATCAATTCAGTTAATTTGACTATTTCCCGTATTTAGTCGATGGAATTCATGTTTGGAAATCTGAATGGCCAAATTTATAGCTGAAATTGTCCAAAACTAATCGCGTGTTGTTATCCTTGAAACTTTCATTGATGTTTGGGTACAGAAAATTCCATGAATGATTGCAAGTACAGTGAAATACGCTTAGCACAAAACCGCTTAAGTCAGCATTTCTCAAACTGGGGGGCGCGGGAACTAAGAGGACGTGACAACTCTACGTGGGGGTCACGAGCATATTGAAAAGTCCAAAACAAAGAATTATTAAAAGAATTGTGTGTGTTAGTTTATTAAACATATATAAAAAAATACATTCTGACGTAATAAAAAATAAAAAAAATACATTCTGATATAATAAAATACATTCTGACATAATAAAATACATTCTGACATAAAATACATTCTGGTGTAATAAAAAATAAAATACACATTTAAAACTGATTTAATACACTTATAAATGTATCATGGCTACACAATGTTTTTTACAATTAATTTAATAATACCAAGTTAATAACGTTAAAACTATTAATGACTCCATTGGATTATTATATATAAAGTTATATTCAAAAATTAACACTTATCTTGATAATTTATATGGTTTATAATTAACCCCTCAACTACCGATTAAAAGCTATGCGATTCGCTCCCCAACTTTAACCATTTTCCACGCAGGCGCGCGTATGTGATGTACTGAGGAGGGGGAGAAAATGAACCCGCTGCATAACGCGCACCCCCATTTTTACGAACTTGAAATATACGTATGCAATGCTCTTATGTTTGAAGTCATTTATTCGAGGTATTATCCCACAGGCCCTTCAAAAAATATTATACTTCTAGAAGATCTACTCTTAAAGTTCATATGGTACGCCAAGTGCTTTAAATAAACAGCATTTCGAACTGTGTAGAAGTCTTAATCTTTTTTTCTGTGCTCATCTTTCTTTATTTTTCAAGCTTTTATTTTTAACTCGGCGTATAACGCGCACCCGTAAATTTCGATCTTATTTTTTATGTTAAAGTGCGCTTTATACGCCGGATTTTACGGTAAATCCTTCGATAACATTGTGAAGGCCCTTTTATTGCATATACGTCTGGGGCAATTAACACTTTCACTGAGCGAGATGTTTATATACGCCAGCGGCATTTAAAAGTTTAAAGTCTTTTTGTAGCTTTAGCGTCAATATATAGTATTATTGAATATATGGGAGGGAAATATGATTGCATGTTGGGTCGCGAATATAGTAATTTTGAGAAGCACTGGCTTAAGGCTAAATATCTGTTAACACTATATAATACAATGGTCCCGACAAAAGTTCTATGTATTTTTATGCATTTCTTTTCTCTTAATACGAAAATATTTCCCTACTATGAGCGTACAAAATACGGAAAACTCCATCACTTTTTCTATTTTAGAAGAATTTTTTTTACGAGCACATTGGAAAAAGTACAGAGGGAAAGCAAACTTTTATTTTGCTTAAAATGTAGATGGAGTTACTTAAGACTGTCGATCAAAAACAGAAGTTGAAAACAGAAAGATGTTGGTACTGCCTGTTCTACACTATCAACAATAATTTAAAAAAAAAAAAATAGAACAAATTACGGAAATGTTTGAACAAAGTAAATTTGAGCCAGAACGAAAACGTTTGATAAAGGCCAAACACGTAGATTTAAAGATAGTTTTACTGGTTTGATTCAAACAAACGAGATCTCAGTATGATTACATATCAAGACATTTAATGTTAGACAAAAGCAAAGAACTTGTTAAACAAATGTTTATTACATTTTCTACAAATCCATGATAAATGGAATGTTTCTAATCCGAAATTAGGAACATCAGGAAAAGTATGCGCAGTTATTTAGACGCACATTCTAATGGTGAAATAAATAACAAAATGGAAAACATCGAACTATTTGTTGACCAAAAGAACTATGCAAGGAAAATATCAAATTGTTTTCCAAAAATTGAATAAATGTTTTTTTTTTCAAAAATTTCGTTTTAAATTTCATTAAGTTCTTAGGAATGTTTTTGTTTCACTTATTTTTATTAAATTTCTTCATGTATACTCTAATAAATTTTATTTTGTTGATTTTTTTTTCGCAATATCCTTTAACACGAAAAAACATTTCAGTACCCCTCGGTTTCGTGTTAAGAAATTTTCACTGTATTTTTCGAAAGATTGAAAATCATTTTCCATTCAATAGCCAGGTCAGATTGACTAGAGGAGCCAGTTCATACATATGCTCTTAAAAATAAATTGAAAGAAGTAAATTCAAAATAAAAATGTTTATATTCTTAAGAAGTTTGTGTTAATTGAAAACATTTGCTACAAAGAAATTAAATTAAAAGAACACAGTACGATTCAATTGACCAAAATCGGTCAAAAAATCAAATTTAATATATTTAGCCGAAGTTATTTTTATATAATTTTCTATAACCTCACAAAACTTGAAAGCTCAAAACTTAAAAAGCAAAATTATGATAGCTTTTACGTTCGTTTTTATTCACATCCCTATGGAAAATCAAAACTTTAAGCTTACTTATCCCAGAAAGATAAAATAACTAGTTCGTCTTCATTTAAAATGCTAAGGCTTATTTTTCTATTGTGCCTAATGCTTTGAGTTTTTTTAATCGTTGCCAATAGTACTTGAAACAAAAGTTGGTATGCATTTTTGAATCAAAGCAATACTTATTTTTTATAAAAAATAATTGAACTCAGAATTTATACATTTTTTAAAGAATTTTCAATAAGCATTCATAAAAAGAGGTATTGCACAAATACCAATCATGTTATCACAAAACCCATACCAAATTTTGTTACACATAGTTTGATGTACTTGTAAATCAAATTTCATGCGCTTACGTAAATGTTTGTAGGAGGAGTAGCATTTTAAAATCACTTCACAAATTTTAAGTTTTTTCCTAAAAAAATTATATTGAATTATTTATGAAATTTTGATCGCAAAATCTGTTTCACATAGTATACGCACATAGGAGACAAACAAATTTTTTTTAAAAATCCTTAAATGAAAAAATTTTGCGTAAATCATACCATGTCCTCTTAAATTCAAAAAATCACACACACACAATCAAGCTTTCCCAAAACATTTTATGCGTCTATGGAGACTCCAAGTCTAATAATACTAAACTCACACACACACAAGATTCATGACCGCAAACATTTAAATCAAATAGAGTTAGAATCTAATTCAACAGTGTCACGGTTACTGTTGATTTTACCTTTTGGGGATTGGTATAAACTGCCTGTATGTGGGTTTGCTGACACAATCTAATATTATAATGTCCAGTTCGTGGTCAGGGACCACTATAAATGTAACCAAATAAGAAATAGTTAAGCCTTGCGAGATGTTTCTTAAAATGTTACTGATAATGTTATATACTCGTAAATACAATTTAGCATCCTACAAATTAATGCATTTATACAAAATATTTTTACCCAAAATAAATATTTATTCAAAATTTTAATTTCTCTAAAAATTATTCATTCAATAAAATATAGGGAGAAATTATCAAAAATAGAATTCACAACAAATTTATACTTTACGACTATAATATATTAATAAGTAAAAACTATAAACTGCATTATATAAGTAAGAAGGCACAGATGTATAACCCCTTCAAGGCTCATTTTATTTCGGGATTATGGATGCAAAAAGTCAATATTTTAGCTTACCTAGAACTGTAAGTAAAATAATTCAAAACTATAAAAGGCATATTTGAAATAATTTTGAAAAATCCAATTGTAAATTTTCTCAGTGTTCTAGCTGTTCTCGGAAGGAAACAGAATGGTACGTTTTGCTTGCTCGAGATCAGCTCGGGAAAAGCAGAAAGTGGAATAAAAAAAAGTAAAAGCAAAAAATAAAATAGGCTGCATCCTTCGAAAATTTTGATGCTTAATGAAACAATACATATTTAGTGATTTTACAAAAGCGTATAAATGGATAATAATTATGATATTTAGTGTCGCTTAGATTAAAAAATGTATATAAAATGGTTTTAAGAATAGTATTACAATAAAAAAATTTTTAAGTACAATATTTTGACAAAAAACGAACATAGAATGACCTATTTTCAAAATATTCTCTATTTGTGAAAAATGCCTCTATTATAATAATATTTTGCCTGTACTATTATAATAACATTTTGTCTGTATATAGCTCAGACCTCTCTACAGAGGCTCAACTAGAATTTTTGAAACATATAACTTAGAAGTGGGTTTATTCATATTTTATGACAATAGAGGGGAGCAATTTTAAGAAAAAAAAAAGCCGATAATTATTTCAAATGTTTGTAAGTCTAAAAATAATGTGAATGTTTCAAAAATCATAGTTGAGCCTCTATACAGAGGTCTGAGCTATATACAGACAAAATATTATTATAATAGAAGCATATTTCACAAAAGGAGAACATTTTGAAAAAAAAGATATTCTAAGTTAATTTTTTGCCGAAATATTGTATTTAAATAATTTTTTTTGTCAAAATATATCCTTAAAACTATTTTATAAATGTATTCTAATCTAAGTGACACTAAATATCATGAAAATTATCCATTTATGCGCCTTTTTAAAATCACGGTTCCGAACGTAGTCGGATACCTTAGATTAAGCAAAAAATCGAATATTTAAATATTTTCTATTTTATTATAAAGACTATATAATTATATGCAATGTAAGAAATTCATTACACGAATATTGATTAAATAAGAATCATAAGATTATACATGTATCAATTATTTTTTAACCAGGAATGTCTTTAGGAAATACACTTAATGCTTGAACTTAAGCTCGATTAAAATACTTAAATTATTTACATGTTGTTATAAATTTAAAAGAAGTTATCTCTCATTAAAAGTGATTTTTGCTATAAATGTGTGTGTGTGTGTGTGTGTGTGTGTGTGTGTGTGTGTGTGTGTGTGTGTGTGTGTGTGTGTGTGTGTGTGTGTGTGTGTGTGTGTGTGTGTGTGTACAAATAATTATTATTAATTTTAAAATCCTTAATTTTAAATAGATAAACGTAATCAAATTTAATGGCTAATTCAATGTTACCAGCAGATTTTCTGCAGCAAATAATCCTTCAGAAGACATAAGAATTTTGCAATCATTACTGCTAACTTAATAAAATGATATATTAATAAAATGATATATTAATTTTAAAATATTAAGTAGTTACTTTTGCAGTTACTCTTTCCAACAAATAAAGGATTATGTATTGAATAACACACATCACGAAAACCTAATGCAAACAATTTCATAGAAACAAAATTTCATAATAAAGATAATCAACGCGTTATTGATCTTGCTTATTTATTAACTTTTTCTCGATTCACGTGATATAATAAATTGAGGCAAAAATACATTCACAATAAATGCAGAAAATATCATTATCGTAATTCTACAGCTTGATTAGCTGCGTGTTTGAGAACCATATCTCAGAGAAATGTGGTCATTATAGGTTTTCTTACAAATATATTAAACGTACAAAAATAAGTTTTTTAACTTAAACATATTGCCATACACTTAAGTGTATGTACATGTACATGTACACATAAAAATATATTTAGCCAGGTGAATGTATAAAAATTGTGAGAGATTATTCATTTTAAATACACATTAACTAAGTAAGAAATATATAAATTACATGTAATTTAATATGTTTATTAATAAGGAATCAAATGCAGTGGGACTAAAATCACAAATATGTACAAATAAAAAATTAAAAAAAGAAACATTCTAAGTATGAGAATATTTTTTAATGTTATTGTCTACTTAAAATATTAAAATATACTAATATTAAGGTCCCTAACTAGTTGCGTGAACATTTTTTTGAATATTGCTGAAAATTCATCTTTAAACTCATTCTTTATTTAATTGTAACTAAAAACTTATAAAAATAAGAAAGAAAAACATTTTTCATTATATTTTTTGTAAGAAAATGGACTATTTTAGGTTAAAATTAACATTTTTTGCATATCACGGCAAACATTGTAAAATAAATTCTAAAGCATGAAGTAAAAAAAGATCTTAGAATTTTATTCAAAAAGCTCTTACCTGTGCTTTGATTTATTATCTTTGAATAATTTCAATTTATCAAAGAATTAGGAGTCAAAAAGTGCTTAATATGAAAATATTTCAAAAATTTTGCATTTATCACAAAGAAAAAAATCATAAAAATGGAAAATGTATTGCTTTTTCTTAATCTCTATTTCACAGCATTTATACTATACTAATAAACAATGATGCAAAATTTCAAGCAATTATCCCAGGAACATTTTAAAATAAAATGTTTGCCGTGCGATAAGATATGAAAAAATCTCTTTCGAAAAAGATTAAAAAGACATTTAAAGATTTAAAATCAAATCTTAAAAAATAATATAGATAAAACAGCCTAACACCTTTATATCAAAAGAACAACCCTTTTATAAACACATATCTGTATTATATATTTGTTTCAAATTCCTTTTTTTTAAGTTTGTTACCAATTTTATAGAATCAAAAAAGCTTTTCTTACGGTCTAAATACATAGTTTTTTACATACAAATTAGAGACATAAAAAGCACACTAATAAAACTTTGTTACATTAAAGAATAATAATTTTTATCAGGAAAAACAGGCATATATTTCTACTAAGTATCTTAGAGCTTAGAAATATGTAATATAAACTATTAGTGTGTGTTATTCTATCAGTAAATATTCACAAAAATCTGTTTTAAGAAATAATGTTCTTATCCGAAAGGTTATAAGAAATTATAATAAAAAGCATATAAAGAAAAAACAGCTTTTAAACCCTCCATATAACTACCTTTTTTTCATCGTCAGTAAGTTTATTTTCTATGTAGCTTTTCTTTTTACCCGAGAAATTTTTCTAAATTCTAAGGGGTGCCACGCAGAAGTTAAAATGCGTTCTAGAACAAATTTTTACAAATCTATGTTCAAGATCTTAGGAAGGGAAGGATTTGCATTTTTAATTATATATATATATATATAATAAACCATTATATTACAAATTTAAAGGGAGTAACGCTAATAATGCATCTAAGTGAAATATTTCTAGTTTAATAATTGTATCTTTAAGTAAAATACTCCATCCAAAATGTAACTGAAAAAAGGATTCTGTGTAAATTTCGAAATGTTAAGAATAGATTTCAACTTTTAGTCACAATCTCACTTAGTAATTGGGATTAGCTGTGTCAACATTCTCATTATTGCTTTCACCAATGATGAATCAAATTCCATTAAATCGGAGCTTCATAGATCTCCCAGATCTTGTTTTAGGCATAATTAATTAATATTTTGGCTTAAAGAACACAGTTTTCTATCAAATATATATTAAAAAAAATATGAATCAAAATATCGAGAAGCGAGGGCAAACGAAAATCGAAAATTAAAAAAAAATGCACGAAGTGTTTTGCCAAAATTTACTTAATACTAATAAACTATTTTTTTAAAAAAATATCACGCGATGTACCCTCATTACCTCACCTAAGTTAATATCTTTTTTAAGTAAATTCGAAAAACACCAAATAAGTGTAAGAAAAGTATTAAACAGCAAACACTTCCGGTTTCGATTTCTAACTTCCGGTCTGTTTTTGCTGCTCTCTCTTGACGTAAAAATTGCTATAACTTAGTAAATAATTGAAGTACAAATAAAAGTAAGGTAGTTTTAGAAAGCAGAAAGTTTAACAATATAAAATTTGAAGTAAACAAATCGTAAATTTCATTAAAATTGACGTTTTTGCACTATTCAGGCACATATTTTTAGGCAAACATATATAAAATAAGAGGTTTATTGGTTATTTGAACCATGTTTAAGTGTAAGGTATGACTTCTGCCTAAGATGCAAAATAAGACTAAAAACATGTATTTTCCTATTTTGGAGAAACAGGGAAGAGGCAAACAAATACTCAGCAAATGTCCGGGCATTGATATACAAAAAAAGTTATAATTACACTGTTAATTGATTGAAGGTTCTTAACTTACGTCACTTTCTGAAGTAACATCCAATCGCAGTTCAAAATTGCAATGTCCGTTACCGGTAGTTCATCATGTTGCCTTAACCCCATCAGGACCAGCGGAATCAGGAAGGAGCACTTCCCCAGGCCCGTACGTTCTGAGAGGATACGCAAGAACGGGACTTGGCGAATTTCCATGCTAATCCTATATATATAACCTCATTTAAAAATTCATATAAAGTTTTAAATGCAATCAAATACGCTAAAACTTGCAATTTACTATCACATTGATAATATCTGAACATAAGGTACAAAAATATTCGCTATATTTAAGAAAACAATAGGGAATTTTAAAGAAAGTATTTTCATTTTAATAAAAAAAATGCATACAATTTCAAATTCAAAATATAAACAGAAATCCAAAGAGCAATAGATCATGAACCATGAAATGTCCGATTCACTCAAAAAATCTAAACATGTGCAGTTGTTTACATTCATAAATATCTCGGATCTAATGAAAAAACACGGAGCCGAAAACACATGTTGAAGGTCAAAGTTTTGTAAAACATTATTCGAAAAAAAAATTGTTTTTAACCGCCATCTAGTGCTTGTAAAAATTATAAAAACGTTCCTAACTCTGATCACACCGGTGTGATCATGGACATAGGAGCAGGGAAAGCTCAATCCCATATATGATACCGTAGGCCGTGGAGGGAGAAACGCGTGATCACGTATATGTGATTATGGTCCTGAACGGGTTAAGGAAGCTGTCGCGTGTGACATAGAGTCACTCCAAGCTCAAGAAAACTTTAGTTCTGTGGAAAAGCTGTTTATTTGTTACCAATGACTTTGTGAATATCCTCCCATATGACAGTCTTCATGGGAACTAAATTGTATTTGTCACATACCTCCCTCTTTATTGGAAGTAGCAAACATTTTCTTACAACCTTAAGGTACTTGGGGTGACTGAATTCCCCGCGTGACCACTTTTATTCCAAACTATTTTTGTGAACTGGTTATAATTTTCCACTGTGAACGACTTATTAGTTTTCGCTGCTGTATTGTACGACTTATTATGGTTTATAAACACAAATTAACATAATATCAAAGAAAGAAATGGGCAACTGTGCTATTCTATTGGATGAAGTTGAAATTGATCAAGCAAGGGATAAACCTGATGAAATAATGGATATTGATTATGGTGACAAAAGTAAATTTGAGAAAAATTATGAAATTGCTACCTAAAAAACTAAATCAAGACATGAAGTTACAAGTGTACCACAAAACAAACTGCAACCTGTTAAAAAGACACAAGCAAGTATAAGTTGAATATAGTATTTGTCGATCATCAAAGGACAACAAAACTATTTGCTCAAAATATGCCAGTTTTGAATACAAATATCATTCCTATAGTGTTAGTGAAATGTATCTGTGTGATTTGTGCTCTTTATTAAAGTCAAAGAAGCATTTAAGTCCTTAAAAGTAGGCAAGTATACTTTCTCTTAGTTGAATTTTTACGACTGGAATTACTATTTTTATCGTGTATGATAAAAAAAATTATAAAAAAGGGATTGTGGGGGAACTCAGTCACTACAATCATTTGACCATTAATGTTAGTATTGAGGGTACACCTTCTCTCGGGTTCAGAGGAGCGTTAGCCCTTATCTGCCGCATTGTGATTTACTGCATTTTTTTCCATGCAATATTTTTTTTTGGATCACTACATTAAAAATTAAGGGATATACGTAAGCAAAATACTCAAATTTTGGAAATTTTATCCGTTAGAGCTAATTAATTAATTAAAGATATTCAACTGTAAAATTAATTATATACATTGTTCACGTAAAATAAACAGTCAAATTGTTTTCTAAGGTCTTCATTAACTTACAAAAAAATAAGACACTTAAATTTTGACATTAACTACTTTTTCGGGACAAAAATTACACTCTTCGCAAACCGTTGAAAACGCAATTTCTCCTATAAAACCATTCGCATTTCCCGCTAAAATACTCATCATAGAACCCGGGCTGCCATATATCTTGGAAGAGGGGATTTAAAAGAATATTCCTGCTAAGTATCATCAGAATATTTGTAAAAATGGAAACTCAATGTAATTTTGAAAAGAGTGGTACTTATAAGTATCTTCGGTAGATAAAGGGTTAAAAGACACTCACTAAATGAAGCAACACGAGGTCTATTGATAACGGAAGTAGTAATTTTGAACTGCGGTCAAGTGACAAGGATGAAACCTGAGCTGGCATTTTCCTTTTCTAACTTCCACATCACACTTATAAGAGGACTTTGATTTTTGACACACTTAACATGTATCAGTCTTTCTACATGGTGAGCCTTTAGTGGCACCAGGACTTGAACCCTCTACTCGGCAGCTTCACTTTGTAAAATAATAGTTCTAATATTATGATATCATTTAAAGTTGTTATCACACCTAGATATTCAGAATTCCTCATTTAAGTTTAAAAAAAATCTCTGTCTCCCAATATTTCTTTTCAAGTATTATTAAACCGTATCGTGATAGAAAGAATGAACCATACATGTAGCCATCTATACATCTTTTCAAGAAATGTTATGCTCGAAATTAATAACCCTTGAAATATTTCCTTTCTAAATTATTCAAAAATCAGAAACATTTCCAAATAGTTACTTAATTAGTGCTTGAAAAATCTAGCTTAATATTATTCAACGTGTACTCAGAAAATTCGAAGAAATTTGAAAAATAATTTAGAAAGTCGACGTGTGAATTGTCAGGGCATAAATATCAAAACTTTCTTCTTATATAAAACTCTAGCTTAAACTTTACGCTTGACAAGAGCCAAGCGATAACGCTAAAAGGGTAAGAATCCTTTTAAGTAGTTTTCCTCTTAAAATTTTTTAAAACTTTTTCTATGTGATATAAAAATAACTTTCAAATGTATTTTCGCACAAGCGAATCCTTCTATCATTTTAAGTAAGAACTCAAGAATTTCTTCTAAAAAAATTGTAAAAATTTTGAATATATTATTTCAAAATTTAAAACTTAGTATTTGAAACAAAGAGAATTCTCAGGTACATTTTTAAAAACAATCACAGTTTTAGTCCAGTTTTTATGAACTTTAACATCTAAATTCAAATGTTATAGGGAATTATTATATAGCCACGGTTACCTAGTAGTCATAGTCACGAACTCATGGGCAGAGTGTCATGAGTACGAGCTTCAGTGTCACTGATGATCCATTGTCACTGATGATGATGGTTTGATACACCTTAAATCAATCGTGGTGTGGAAATTAGGAAATCCGGGGGCCGGTTTAGGTGGCGTCCTTTTTATTTAAACGGTACACAAAATTACAAGGTCCATCGCCATTAGCCATCATGCTGGTTTACAGTGTAAAGTTAATTAACCTGCGCTATGGAATCATTGTGAGGATATATTTTCTCATTTAAAATTAAAAATATTTAAATATTAAACAGTGTACCTATGTTTTTAAATATGTATACACTTAAAATAGTGTGAAATCATTTTTTTAGCATAAGCATGCGTACAGTTAAGCAACTCAATGATAAAAAAAATAGATTTAGTATAACTCTCAATTAACATCTTCATTGGGCAATTTATTTCATTCATTATGCAATTGCTCGGAATGTTCCATATGGCAGTGATTTATGATATTAGAATTTAATTTTACGACTTGATTCGAACATTCCTGATTTATTTCCATATGAAAGTGGTCACCCATATTTTATGAGATATAAAAACTTTTCATAATGCATCTCAGATGTATATCAATTTATTATTAACAGTAAAGGTCGTTGATAACAATTTGTTGAAGCCCAGTAGCAGAGTGGTAGTGCATCGCGCTTCCAAATCATAGGTCCGAGGATCAGACCTCGAGATGCACAAGGTAGTGATTTAGGTTTTCATCCCTTCATTGGGACGATAAATGAGTACCAAGCTTTCTTGGGAACTTAACACAGGGAGTTTCACGTCAGACTGACCACCTGATTGGGACATCTGCTCATGCATCTCAGGGCTCAAGGTCAAGTATACTGATATGGTCACAGTAGGTCTTGACCGTCATGGGCTGTTGAGCTACTGAGTTAAATTAATAATCCCGTAGATTATAACTAGTGAAGGATGCTTCTGTGAGAAATTTCGAATAAGTTTGTATGATCCATCAGCATTCGTGATTTGTATAATCTTGACTTTTGTGCGAACTTTATGATACGATTAAGTGATTATCTGTTGTTTTTTTTTTTTTAAAAACTTTATCATACAAAATTTGAATAAAGTACTTCTACTTTTATGGAAAATTTTAACGCACCCTTATATACGATATTATAAAAGAAATATTAACATACAAGAGGTGTTCAAATGAAAAGGTACGAAACGTCGCAACAACGCAATGGTTAAGATATTTACGTAAGCCGTTGCAGGAAAAACATAATAGGATATTTAGGGATGCTAGAATGGAGTCTCCAGCATGAATCAGAACATGCGCACGAGAGAGCAGGGGCTCTTATAAAGAGCGCGATACATTGATAAGGCACTGCGTGTGTGGCACATGATGGCGTTCACAGTACAAAATTCGACCATTGAGGAATAGCGAGCCGTTGTCCAATTTCTGTGACAGCAGAGGGCGTTAAACCGACTGTCATTCAATGCCGTGGAAAGTGTGACTCTGCTTCTGGATTACGTGTGTCCACACGTCTCTAGAGTCGCACATGCGGAACTGGCCAGGTTGAAGTGGATGCAGCTTCATCATCCGCCTTACAAACAGGACATGTCACCATGCGATTTACATGCGCTTTATGCCCTACAAAAACATCTCAAACGGAAGCGCTTCAACTCGGATTATGAACTCGAGGAGGCTGTGAAGGACTGGAACTAGTGAGTAAGTGAGAGAGTGAATATTAACTTCGCACGGTTCAGCTACACGAGGGCTTATGGCGAAGGACAACGTAATTTTAAACCATGGTCAAGTGACGTGGACGACACCTGAGCTGGCACCCCCTCTCCTAACTACCACACCGCACCAACGGGAGGACGTTTTAATTCTCGACAGATTTAGCATGCATCTCTGCCCTACACGACGGGTCTTTAGTGGTACTGGGTTCGAACTCCTGACAAAGCAATCCACGATCCGATACCCATAACTCTTGTTTACCGCGGCCACGAAGAACTGGGTCTAGTAACGCCTACATGAATTTTGGGAACTAGGAATCCTTTCGCTCGTTAATCAAAGGGAGTGCTGTGCTCAGACCTATGGTGTGCGTCTTGAAGAAAGTCTTCATTTATGCCCACAGAGTAGATGAGTACCATTATATTTGAGCACCTCTTGCATAAAATATTATCATCGAGCATGATATAAAATAATACATCAAAAAATAATTAAAATTTTCTCATTAGTTTGAGACTGCAAAATTATAAATGGTATGGTTTCTTCATTTAATTAAATAGTTTACAGAAGAATATTAACAAATTTATAGTGTATCATAATCTTTTTTCGGAGATAATTTTTGTAATCTGTGTAAAACATATTTTATAAACGAATTGTTATTTATAGCTAATAAATATGCGTCCATTAAAAGCTTGTACTAAAAACACCGAGGGGGAATGATTAATTAGCAAGTTAAAATATTCTTAATTATATGAAAATCAGGAAATAAGCTTTGTTATGTTTCGTGACTGTATACATTAACATCAGGTGTTTATTAATGTGACAATAAAAATGTATAGATTGCAAAATTTTCCCCCGTAAGCATTTTAAAGAGGTTGAATTTTTAATTTAGAATACCTTCTCTTTTAGAATTAGATACGGATTTTTAAGGAATTATTAATGATTATATACGTATATGTGTGGGTAGATGTGTAAGGATAAGCACTTGTTAGAAAGAGAAGCTTGCTTTAAAAATTCCCTCTTAAGGTATCTGGCAACGTTCGGAAGCATGATTTTAGAAATGCGTACAAATGAACAAATTTTTTGATAGTTAGTATTACCTGAATTATATACAGAATACCCATATGAAAAATATTACTACAGTAATAAAAACTTTAATACCATTTTTTGGCACAAAATGAAAAAATAATTATACACGAGGGTTGAGGCATAAGTCATGGAAACTTTTTTTTTCTTGTAGATATGTGAACGGATCACAAACATATATGTGCCGTGTGGAAGTTCTGTAGGCATAGTGTGTATGCAGAACAACAAATGGATCTGTGATAGCTGGTAGAAGCGCAGCGAGGGCTGTAAAATCAGTCAGTTGGGGAGTGTTGTGTAAGATGGAAGTAACCCGTGTTGAGCAGTTTGCTTACATCAAAATAGCCGTTCTCCGAGGGAGAAATGCGATGGAATGTCACAGTGAATTAGTGGCAGCCATGGGAATAATGCCCTACCATACCGTACAGAAGCGCGGTGGGTAGGAATTATTCAGAAAGGACATGTGTTAACCAGTGATGAGCAACGTTCGAGACGACCGGTCAGTGCCACCATACTCTCCCGACATTTCGCCCTGTGACTATGATCTTATTCCCAAGATTAAGGAACTAATACGTGGTAGGAAGTTTGCAACAAAGAGGACATTCTAATGCTTTTGCGCCAACAGTGACACAATTTTACACATGATGCGGCAAATGCTGAGGCGATGGTATAGTGCCTTCCACATGTTGGGGCTGTGGTGACAGCAGGGGACTACATTGGGGGCTTAGGACCCAGTTTGTCATGTCAACTTTATATGTACTATATTGTCATTCTTTAGCTCCTTGACGTTCATATTGCCCTGTATAAAACCGTAAAGTTGGTGTGTTACGATATTTCAGGGCTATTCATTGTCTTCACATGTAGTTCACCTTGTTCTTTCGTCTGTATATATCACATTTTTCAGCCGGACTGG
Organism: Trichonephila inaurata madagascariensis; assembly: GCA_019973955.1. NCBI lineage: Eukaryota > Metazoa > Arthropoda > Arachnida > Araneae > Nephilidae > Trichonephila > Trichonephila inaurata. The sequence goes on from BMAV01003996.1 coordinate 116,916, forward strand.
TATCTTCAAGATAAAAAATAGTTGCCATGACATTTTCCCCAACCCTCGCATTTTCAAAGCATTCTCTTTTTATTGAAAACTCTTCTATAATAATAACATTTCTCTTATATATAGAGAGATAAGATATCTCTACAGAACCTGAACCGAAATTTTTGTAAAATTCACAATGTTCTTAGATTTGCAATCAATTAAAGTAATAACTGAAGGGTTTTTTGTTAAAATTTTTATATTTTCATGTATTAAAATATGAATAAATCTACTTCTAAATAATATATTTTCAAAACTTCTTGTTGTTGTTTTACTAGAAATATATTGGGACATATTACATAAAATCCTCTGTATAGCATGTATTTAACGTTCTGCATCCTACGCAAAATTTAACTGTCTGGAAGTTTTAAACGTCAAAAACATTTTAAGCGGAATTCTACGAAGACATAGAGGAACGAACTGTTTTACCCTATTTTTTAATTTATGCCAGTCTCTAATTACAGAACCGGTGTGTTCAAAGTATTTAATGATAATATACTGTTTATTAGCTAAATAATTAGAATATATCACAAAACTTAAGAATTTACCCTCAGAATTTCGGAATAAATATGATAGGATAACAAATATTTTTTAGTAACTACCAGGTACAATTTATTCAAATGATATTCATCAACAAGTCACAGCAATTAATGTTCTTACGTGAACTAATTAGAAATAATTATTGCTAGCGGATCTATTTTAATTAGACTTATAATGGCCAATAAATTAAATTACTGAAATTACACAACATTCAGGTCAGCTATCAAACTTATATTTCACTTATATCCTAATAGTATCATGCGACTAATGAAAGAGATATATGATCAAAAAGCAAGCTTTTATTTATTATTATCCATTTTTAACATTTTGTAATAATATATTTCTATGTTGAGTTAACAAAGTTAGCAACCATTCGTTCTTACAATATCTATTGGGAACTGTAAATGGATCAGCTAACTGTGAAATATTTTTTTCTAGTGGGCTGTATATTGGCAACAAAGTAATTGCAGTTGTCTCCAATTTCCCCAAATGGGAGAGACATTTCAAGGTGGCATCCTCTAGTGGTAGCCTTCGCTGCGAAATTTCGACACTTGAATTAATTTTAATTCAAGTCGTTATTTTATTTGGCCTTGAGTACCAGAGCCGAATTGATACTCAAGGGATCTTTTACATGCCACATAATCATATAATATGCGTGTCTACGATTTTCGTATCCAGAAAATCTATCGACTCCAGCCGGGATGGAACTCGCAACCTTAGGCTTAAGAAGCGAAACACGCTATCTATAAGCCACCTAACCAACACTGTGAAATATTACCTCATTAAAATTGCATAGAAACAAAACTTGTACAATAACTATTACTATTACTATTGGTACAATTTAAGGTATCCGAACCTGTTGAAATGTTCAACCACGATCAAAGCCCCATTTTTTTTTTTTTATTCTATTGAATAAAATAATTTTGCTTACAATCTTTGCAATTTTGTTTCTACGTTACATAGACGCTGGGTTACAATAAATTACATAACATTAAGAAACCGGATGTTGGTATTTAATCTAACAGCAGTGTGCATTGAAATTAAAAAAAAAATTAAAAATTGTTAAAAATTGCATTTAAATTGTTAAAAATCTATCATGGCGAGTCTGATGACTCAAACTATTACAAAGACATTTCTATGAAACCTAACATTTATATTAAGTCTTAAGAAATTACTGAAATAATTCTTCTTTTTTTTGTATGAATATTTTCCGAGTTATGGAATGTTGTTTCAATAATATTCCAATCAATATGCTACATTTCTTATAATATCATTTCTATCAGCTTAAATTTTTTTAAATCTTAATAAAACATTAAACTTTTTATACAACCTTTAGATAAATGTATGCAGCTTATTACATTAATACTTTTAGTGGTGTAAGTTTATTACTTTTTTCTCTAATTCATTTAAAGTAATTTTTAGAATATTTTTATTGTATGAGTTAAAAATTGGATTTTTATAAAATTTAGATACTTTATTTTAAACATTGGGTGAGTAAAAATGAGAAAGCTATTTTTTTAAAAAAAATCATGTTACCGAAACTACTGCACATATTACAATAAGTGATACATAAATGTAAAGAGAAATAAACCAAATTGTTTTACGTTACAAATGTTTGATGCGTGACCCAATTATTAGGCGGCATACGTTCAATCTGTAATCCAGTTCATTCCATACATTTTGTAGCATCATTTTATTAATGCTTCCTAATGCTGCTCAAATGCTTACTTATCGTATTCTGTTATTTGTTGTGTCAGTTGCAAATGATATGGTTTGAAATTGAATTTTTTTCGTATATTTTCCATGCTGTTTTCTAAGGAATCTCAAGTCCACAAATGTTAACTCTCGTCATCTTCGGACCAAACTCTTCTTCATTCTCCTTAGTTCTTCAAAGGCTTCCTTTTCACGTTTTCTTTTCAATTCTCCTACTATTAGCTTATAATCTCTATTTATTTATTTATCTAGGTGGAATTTTCAATCGTTAACAAAATACATTTTAAAGACCTCAATTGAGCTGAAATTTTATATACATGACTATTTTGGATGACAATACAATAATTTAATTATAATTAATAAAAATTAATTAATTAAAACTAATTCTTTGAAGAATTACAAATGCAGCCACGTTGGCGACTTAGCGACCCTTTTGGCGACTTGTGTCATAACTTGAAAAGGTTTTTTTCTCACGTGTTAAAGCATTCAGTTGGACTGAAATTAAAAGGACAATACGATACTTTTAATGATAATTAAAAATCTAATTACCACTTAATGTTGTGATTCTGTCCATGTATATACATATTTATATATTAATTGTAACTATTTAATAAGAAGTAGCTAAAATAAAATTTTTCTTGGTTGATCTAAGTAGGAATTGACTTAAAATTTATTTTTTATACTCGTATTACTTATTACATTAGCAACCTATTTTCTTAAATTAATTATACCATCCCAGAATGCTCTTGTTGTGTTGATGCTTTTTTTCCGCAGTGATTCCTACATGCACGTTGCGTTGAAATTATTGAAAAAAAAACCCGTGCATACTCAAATAAGCAAAACCTCTTTTTGTCATTGTCTCCATGTTTGGATTCCAAACAAGGTGGTCTTGAATGTGCAGTTGATCATAAGTGGAAAACAAAAAACTTGGTATATTTTTCTTTACATCCATGTATCACTTACTGTAGTGCATGCAGTAGTTTCGAAAATATGATTTTAAAATAGAGTCCATCATTTATACTCACTTGGTAATGATGTTTAAGTGTTAATATTTATTGGTATTAAACCTTAAAAATGCTTCCCAAAAAAGTAGATAATAATAAAAATATTTTCATTTGCAATTTTTAAAAAATTCTGTGTGAATGTGCTCTTAACATTATTAATTACATTATTTCTACAAAAATATATATATATATATTCATGCAGGCCTTTTTATATATACTAGTATTTTTATCCAGATGTATAAGCTAAATTTAAAACTGTGTCATATATGTATTTGATATCATAGCACATATGCAGAAAAAGAACTTAGGAAATATTAAGAAATGTGCCTACCCAAAATTCGCCGTTTTGGTGAAAAGTTTCGAAACATCTTTTATGCTTTTAATTTATAGCCCATACATTTAAGATTCCAAAAACGCTCTATTTTTGTTTCTACGATGTCTAGAAGCAAAGTTATAGCATAATTAGTAAACCGGAAATTGAGTTTACAGAACCGGAAGTTGATCCCTATACAAAATATTTTTAAATGTTTGAATTGAAATTTTCAAAACATGTTTTATTTAGTTCTATCTGTGTTATGAATCATAATCTAATCTCTGTGTATATATTTATGTACTTTATTGCTTTTTTATGAAAAAAAGTCATTAATTTTTTTAAAAAATCATGCTTTGGCATGAAATTTGGCATATTTAAAAACTTTCAAAAGTATTACAAATCTTTTAATTTCTAACACATATAAAGACTGTTATACACGTACTGTATATAAATATTATTTAAATACATTTATTAGAATTTTGTGTAACTGCAATTTTTCATCAAAATTTCACTAAAAACGACAGTTGTTATAGTCTATAAAACTCTCCAGAAAACATCAAAAGGTTAAAAATAGTCTAAATTAGTTAAGCATGAATCTAAAATGATCTTGACCTATAAATATGATGAGTTTAAAAAATGTACAATTAGTAGAATATTTTTTATACTGTATTAAAATCTTTAAATGCATTTTCTGAGAAACAATGTTTTTCAATTTCTTGCTTCATGGTAAAGTTCACTACACATTTTTTTTAAATATATTGAATTAAAACTTCCCGAAAATGTTTTATTTAGTTTTATCTCCTGTATAGACTATAATTTAATCTCTGTGTATATATTTATGTACTTTTTTGCACTTTTTGTGAGAAAAAACATTAGTTTTTTTGTAAGAAACTGAGTTCTTGCATAAAAAAATGACATCTTTCAAAAACTTTCAAAAGTATTACAAATCTGATAGCTCTAAAGAAAGATAATGATGTTGTTTATATACTGTAAAGATATTATTCAAATATATTAATTCGAATTTTCAATACCTGCCTTACCGTAACAGCAATTTTTCAATAAATTTTCACTCAAAATTCCCAATATATCCAAAATGATTTTTAATTTTGCGGAAATTGTACTTGAATTCTTAGTTTTAAGCCCTATTCCAAATAAAAAAGTGTTTATTTAGTTGAAAATTTATATATTTAAAAAAAAAGTGCTCCAAAGTTAGTCACATACCTTAAGCAAATATATAAGTGTCTTCAAAATCCAGAAAAAACATATTACAACTTTTATGGTTTTGAAATGACAAAATTTTAAATGATCTGAAGTATGTAATTTTCTATATTTTTTAAAAGTATTATATGGAAACTACCTTCAAAACACGCATAAAATATATTTTTAATAATAAGTGCGAGATATCTAAAGTAAGAAAAATTCGAATGAAAAACTAGTATAACATACTTAAATGATTGAAAATCTTCGATTCCATTTAAATTATTTTTGTTCAGAAAATATATATTCAGCTACGTAAAAAGACTTATTTAAAATGCTTTTCACATCCGATTTCTTATAAATATTGGGAACTCGCAAAGAGATTTAGGAAAAATGGCATATTTCCCTCGATGGAATTTACTATATTTTAAATCAAATATTCTAAGAAATAATATATGATATACTTTCAGAAGAAACATATCTTTCTTTCCGAGAGTAATACTCGAAAATATGGCAAAATGTTTCAAAAAATGAATTTCAAACTATGTATTCAGTTAAAATGGTTTCTATCTATACGTACTTACAAACAAAGCACAGAATACATAAGATTATTTATTTATCTACATATATTACAGCACTAAGATTCATATCTTTATCATAAAATGCAAAAAAACGTAGAAACTAAATGCAGAAAGAACGCAAATAATGCAAAAATTTCAATTCAGAATCAGGATTAGAAAAGAAAGCTATAGCTTAAGCAATGAAGAATAAAAATATCCTCATTTTTAATAGAATAGTTTACATGCGATATTGATATATCCCAAGTAAAAAAATAAATCTAGATATATTTTAACAATGTGTCTCTAAAATTTTTAAAATATTTGTAATGTTTTATAAATATAAATAAATATAAACTAAAAGTGAAAAAAAATTAAAAAACAAGCTTTTATTTAAATGAGCTAAAAAGAGTAAAAAAGCGTTTCCTTTCAAACCTTTTTTCCATTCTTACTATTAGCTCACACACTCTATTTTTTTTTCTTGATGGAACTGGCAAGCGTTAATAAAATACATTTTAAAGCACTCAATTGAGCTGAAATTTTATATGCAGGATTATTTTGGATGACAATAGAAAAATTTAACTATAATTAATAAAAAATAATTGATTAAAACTAATTATTCAAATAATTACAAATACAGACACATTGACATCATTTTTGGCGATTTAGCGATCATTTTGGCGACTTGTGTCGAAACTTAAAAAGGTTTTTTCTCACATTTTAAAGCCCTCATTTGAGCGAAAATTTTCTATACACTATTTTTATAAGTCAGAATACGACAATTTAACTATAATTTATTAAAATTAATTGACCGAAACTAATTATTTAAAGAATTATAGATACAGCCATGTTGATTTCATTTTTAGAGACTTGAATGAAAACTTTAAAATATTTTTTCTTATGTTTTAAAGCATGCAGTTGAACTGGAATTTTATATACTCGACTGTTTTGGATGACAATACGATACTTTAATTATAATTAATACGAATTAATGATCACTTAATGTGATTCTATCCTATGTATACACATATTTATATTAATTGTAACTATTTAATAAAAAGTAGCTAAAATAAAATTTTTCTTTTTTGATCTAAGTAGGAATAGACTTAAGAAAAGAAATTTTATGTTACTTGTTTACTATCATACCATACAGCTAATAGCTGCTGTTTAAAAGTGAATAAACCGATGAATAGCCAAGATCTGAAAGAACAATTTATTTCACGAAAGTATCAACATACTTTTACTTGTGGAATAACACTGACAAAAATGCTGCCTAAAACCGTTATTAATTCTGTTAATTTTTACATACTTAGATTTTGGTGACAAATATCCTCAAACATCCATGCAGAGTGGGGAGCGGAAAGTTTCGTTCTTGAACATGTTACACTGAATTCGTGGAGAGAAAAGGGGCGCGGGGAGGAGTGGAGTTCGGTGGAAAGGGTGGAGTAGAATATTTGTGTTTCTGGTCGTCTCAGTCTCAAAAATGTTGTGATCGAGGCAACATGACGTTTTTGCCAAGGAGGCATATTTCTCATCCGGTCTGTCGGTGGATGCAATGCGACGTGCCTTTCGTCATCACTTCGGTATTCCTCCACGAAGTCACGTTCCTCCTGATCAGAAATGTGTTTTAATGTAAAAGGATGTCCTCCGAGCATCGGGGAAGTCTCCAAAAAAAGGAAAGGACTTTCGAAGACCATTAGAACACATGAAATGTGGAACGATTCCACGCGTGTCAATTCAGACAATGTAACAATGATCCCACAATTCTTCTTACCCACTTTTCCAGAGAGGGATGTTGATAACGTGTAGTTATAACAAGATGGGACCACAGTCCACTCATGGATGCTTTATAAGCCACCTTCCATGGATAACTTATTTCCCTGTGAGGGGACATAAACCGACCTGCCTGCTCACCCGATTTATTCCCTCCTGATTACTTCGTGTGGGCTTACTTCAAGTCCCTGGTATACAAAGATCGTTTCAAGACCCTGTATCTACTCCAAAATTGACAATATCCCTGTCGATATGATTGAAAATGTGGCTCAGAGTTTTCGAAATCAACTGCCTCAATGTATTGATAATATAGGGCGAAAATTAACAGACATCATTTTAAAAGCTGTTTAAATCAGCGTTTCTCAAACTGTGGGGCGCGATAACCCTGCGAGGGGGGCACGAGCATATTGAAAATAAAAGGTTTAAAAAAATAATTTTTTGGAATGAAGTAAAACAAAATACTTTCTGACATAATAAAAAATACACATTTACACTGATATAATTTATATGTATCATCTGGTGATCATCAAAAATAAATGATTCCACTTCAAACGCTCATTAGCTATCTTTGATCCAAAAACCAAATAAAAAAATACATTTTGTTTGCTTTGCTGTAATCCCACGATGAGAGATTATTTTATTACTTTTCTTTTAACCCTTAAAATATTACTTTTGATTATCATAAATTTGACCTTCAAACTTCTGGTATGTTTCATTTCGTCACTTTTTCTTTTAGGAAAGTTGTAAATAATATTTTTCTGTTGCTTTTTTCCCATATGAATGAATTTTATGATTTATGGATAAGCATATTGAGCACTTTAAAGTATTATTTGGCCAAGATGTATTTTTATGGTTTATAAATGTAAATGAGCAGAATATTTAAAAAATCTGCATCTGTGATCTATTGAAGAAAGTTGAAACTGATCAAGCATTTGAAGAACCTGCTGAAATAATGCATATTAGCGAATGTAAATATGAGAAAAGCGATTGACATGAAACCTTTGAGTTGAATTGAAGTTTTTCAAATGTTGCTTAAAGAACTTTATGAAGTCATAAATGTAGCCTTTCCCCTTGTCAAAAAGACACAAGGAAGAAAAAGTTCAAAATGATATTTGTAGATCATGAAACAGCAGCAAAACTACAATAACGGGAACAAAATATGAAGTTTTGGGGAAAATAACTTTCCCTGTATTGTTAGAAAAAAGTTCTTGGTTTTTGTCCTTATTAAGGGCACGCATTTGGAAAATTTTCTTTGTTTTATAGGAATTTTCTCAAATTATCAAAAAAAAATTGAAAAGTCTTTAAAGTTTAAGTATATTTTCTTCTTACTAAATTATTCACTGGAATTGTGATTTTTTTCGGTATAGTAAAAAAAAATAATAAAATAAATTGGGTTTAAAAAAAACTAAAAAACGCATATGAATCGAACTAAAAATTAAAAAAATAAAAAGTTATATATTACTTAAAAGTAACATATATAAAATTTAATACTTATCTTGTTAATTTGTACGGTCTATAATTATGATCGTATTGTACCTTTAGTGCCAAAGTGCATTATTGTTGCATTCAATACATTCTTATTGTTTGGGGGGGTGATAAAAAAATTATGACTAAAAATCGGGTCACCAGTAGTGAAAGTATGAGAACCACTGGTGTAAATTGAAAGTTCCAATGATGTGTGATAGGCGGAAAATAACAATAAAGTCGAATGAAACATGTAGTGTGTTTTATTGCTATTTCGAAGAAGGAAGTTATGCCTTACCCTGTAAGAAACTTCTCCATGACAAAATACAAACAAATGCTTTGATGACTGTGTTTGAGGAAAATAATCCCCAAAGAAGTACTTGTCGACCACGAAACTCTTACTCTTGGGACATATATATTTGTGTTACATTTTAATGATAGTTATATGGGAGTGCTAAAAGTATTACACTTATTAGATAAGATTTCTAGCAAGCACAGAACGTAGGCATTTAACAAATTAAGTTTTATGTGTGTTGCGTAGACTCCAAACGATATAAATTGCCATCAAAAAATTTGAAGGAACATTAGATCTTAAAAAAAATTTACAAGAAATTTAAAGCTCTTAACAAGTAATAAAAAAATAGTTTTAAGAAATTTCTTTTAGATCAACAACGAAAAATTTTACTTTAGCTACTTTTTATTAAATAGTTACAATTAATATAAATATGTATATACATAGGACAGAATCACAACATTAAGTGGTAATTAGTTTTTTTAAAATTATGATTTAAGTACCGTATTGTCCTTTTAACTTCAGTCCAACTGAATGCTGTAACACGTGAGAAAAAAACCTTTTCGAGGTTTGACACAAGTCGCCAAAATGGTCGCCAAGTCGCCAACGTGGCTGTATTTGTAATTATTTAAATAATTAATTTTAATCGATTAATTTTTATTAATTATAATTAAATTATTGTATTGTCATCAAAAATCCTGTATATAAAATTTCAGCCATCAGTTTAAAATTTATTTTATTAACGATTGAAAATTCACCAAGATAAATAAATAAATATACAAATATATAAATAAATAAATATACAAATATATAAATAAATAAATATACAAATATATAAATAAATAAATATACAAATATATTAAATGATAAATATACAAATATATAAATAAATAAATATATAGACAGTACGAGCTAATAGTAGGAATTGAATAAAAGTGGGTGGTTTTCAACACTCAGTGTATCTTTGTTTTCCGTATCCTTATGTTTCGAAAAATTGAATTTTTTCTACGGGATTTTAAAGTTTTTATTTAAGAAGGATTCATTAATAATTTAATATATCGTAAATATATGGAGGAATTTGAGCGGAAAATATTGATTTGTTACTTTTATTGACAGTACATTTGAAAATATTGTGAGTTATATTTAAAACAGTTAAATGTATATGGCTACGTATAGAATTTATATGGAGGCAAAATATAATTGTTGTTGAAGCCCAAAAGCTGCAATTTAAAAACTTTTTATTCAAATAATAATTTGTAACTATTTAAGGTGATCGAATATCTAAATATAAATCTGAAGGAACCAAATTTTTAATTTCGTAATACAGGAAACATATCTTTACATTTTGCAGTCTGTCACTCAAGTGCGAGTCACGTAGAAGTAAATATTTAATACTTTTGTGCTGGAAAAAAGGTGTTGTATCAAAGTGAAAAATAGAAACTTTGTTGGAGAAGAACAATATAAGATATTGATTTAATGTGATATTTTATTGAATGACCAAATGACGACGAATTTAAAGTCTTAGCGTGACTTTTTTTGTCCAATTTGGGACCAAATACAGCTCGATGTCGCAGTGAAATAGCATAATTTGACATTTTAATTTTTCTTCACTTATATTTGCATAAAATGGAATTATGGTTGTATATCGTATATGAAATTGTAAATTCAGAATAAACTCTCAAATGAATTATACTGAATATTAAAAGATTCTCAGTTTTGTCAGTTAAACGATCATTTTTTTTTCATTATATCAGGATTTAAAACCATGAGATTTATCAACAATATTCCTTGCATTATTCTCGCACGAAGTTAAAGAAAGCGTTGTTAAAACTAAAAATATAATTATTTGAAAATAAGATAAGCTCTAATTGGATTCTGCTTTTGCAAGATACCAGAAATTGAATTAAAAAAATGTTAATTTTATATTAATAAGTATAACGCCAAAATATATATAAATATAAATCAGTGATATTGTTATGAGTTTTGTGTAATGAGTGTAAATAATTTATATTTGGATGTGTAATACGTTTTTATCACTCTAAGTTATATTTATTATAGTATTCCGCAAGCAAGTCGGTCTTAGATTATAATGGAAACTTGGCGAAATCTTAGCGATACAGCCAAGTTGACATAATTTTTGTCGACCATTTAGGCGACTTTGGTGAGCATTTTGGCGACTTTGTGACCATGTTGTCGATTATTTTTGGCGAGTTCTTGACCCTATGGATTCTGCCGGAAAATTAGTGGAGACATATACTAATGTCACGATCTATGACGTAAGCAGATTTTTCTTGAAAGATTCTTGAGGCGTATAAATAGGGAGTCACTCATCGAAACTGAATTAGACTTGTTTTGACCATTGAAGATTAATATTGATTTGATGGTAAAGAGTTGACCAGTGATTAAATATTCCTGCGGGTGTTGTGTAGGACGAGCGATTGCTTGAGAATAATCTTTTGCATATACTTGTATTTTAGAAACTGATAGTTGTGTCAGAGGGTCGTAAAAGGTGTGAAGGCCTTCTCAGATTTCCTCAGCGAATTTGAGTACTGTTACTTGTATTTCAAGGATTGTTTTTCAGACCATAAATTTGCATCGCTCGTGAAAAACTACTTTGCTCTTTGTGACTATTTATATATAAAATCATCTATCCCTGATCTACGTAACAATATTTTGAATGTATATATTATACTAAATTTTTCATGTTCATTATATACTTATTTTCTAAATTATCATTGTAAAAGACTATTTATTTTTATTTTAAATTTACAACTCTATATTATTGTATGTAAAATTGTTTATAGCATGAGAAAAATTGAGAAGTATAATTCAAAAATAAAACTATCTTAGTGAAAAAAATTACATTGTAGATTTCACTATATAAATATTTTGATAAAAAATATTAGTAATATCACATGAAATTTTGTTCCAATAAAACAAAGCAGCACCCCACCCCCTTTTTTTTCTTCTTCTTTTGCAGTATTAAAACTAATCTATTCAATACAATTTTCTGCTTCATATTCTTCTAAGACATGGTTACATTTTTTTTTTTTTTTGCTTTGATAAGACTGTGCTTGGGATGATTGTTTCATCGATCTGTTACTCATTTTTCTCACATTTTCTGAAGGAAATCGATATCTTTCATGAAGAAAAAGATGAGTATTACTACTCTATGAATTGTAATGAAAATATGGAATCGCTGATATGTTGGGTACTATCTAGAGTAAATTATCGTTCAGTGTAGGACGTTAGTGTATATATGTATATAGTTTCAGGAATTTCAAATTTAAATTAAATTTATTGTTAAAGTCAACTAGAAAAAAATAATTTATACATCTTAAATACTTTTTTTTAATTAATATTTGTGAAAAGTAATATTAGCGTATTCTTAGTTTAAAGTATTAAACTGCCATTTTCTACTTTTTCCCGCAATGCTGTATTCATTATCTCAAGAAAATTATGTATTTCTAAGCATAAGTACTTTTGATGTGTTTTTTGGGGTGGGATTTATCTATAATAAATCTCTATGCTTTTTGAAGTTATTTAAATGGGTCGCAGGAGTTTAATTCAATGTTATTCACCAATTTTCAATATTAATCAGAATATATGTACATCGCATTATGTACGTAATCAAGGAAAAAAAGTTTTTGATTTTATAAAGCCACTCACTTGCTCATCACGAGATATCCAGAAATATCTGCCCGACTGACTTGAATTCGGTCACATATATTTCTTTTGTTAATTAGAGTTTTGCTGAGAATAAAATTAGACTTCCAGAAGGGGGGGAGGGTTACAGAGGTGTTATTAGCTAAAATATCTCTCGTTTTTAAAACGCATTGAAATACGTTTAATACGAAAACACTTAAGATGGAATATCGGTTAACACGAAATAATACAATTGTCCTGACAAAGGACTATGTATTTTCTTGCATTTTTACGAATAACACGAAATGAAAATCGCTTAACACAAAAATATTGTTCTTCCGGGAATGAACAAAATGCCTAAATAACCAGCTAGATTGGACTGTCTATAAGGAGGCCGCAAGTCTAGTGGTCAAGATAATGGACTCGTGGCTGGCGTGTCATGAGTTTGAGCCCAGTACCACTAAAGACCCGGCGTGTAAGGTAGCTATGCTCGTGAAATCTGGCGAAAGCTCAAATGTCTTCTTGTTTGTGCGTCATGGTAGTTAGGAAAGGGGGTGCCAGCTCAAATGTCGTCCTCGTCACTTGAACCTGGTTGCAAACTTCGAGCTTCGTCGCCAAAAATTCTGTGTAGCTGAACAATGCGACGTCAATAACCTTTAAATGTTTGTAATGGTTTACATTATAGAAAAAATACTTGCTGTAGTACAAACCAAATAGTCGATTTAAATTTTTCATAACTTGCTACATTGTTCAATTTATTTTTTATCCGAAATTGGTAAAAGGTCATTAAAAACATCTTTAAAATTGAGAAGATCTTCAAATTCAAAATTATAAATGGAATATTAATTCTTTTGTTTTTTAAAACATTGAAATTCGTTATTATTTTTAATTATTTTAGTAGCAATAGTGTTACTATATACATATACTAGCTGGTATACCCGTTCTTCGCACGGGTGAACTGAAAAATAAGACAATACCGATTGAAGGATAAAGAAGTTTTTATTGAGTTAATTTTTTACGTGAATTGCAAATTAAACAAAAATTTTTTTTTGCATATCTCAGCCGAACAAAAAAAGTACGTTTGTTAAATTTTAAGTCTGTTGATTTACTAGCTGATAAAAAGGATTTTTTTTTATTTTATTTATAACTCCCCGTAACTCTCTTGAGGGTTGGTTTTTGAAAATACCTTCCTAAGCTGATCTCTTGCTCAGCAAAAGTAACACATTGTTACAAATTTTGTGTAATGAACGTTTAAAATTGTGTAAATAATTTATATCTGAAAGTCTAATACGTTAATATTACTTTCGGTTGTATTTATTTTATGTTAAAATTGTAATATTTGCAAGCAACGCCGTTTCTAAAATTATAATAATGATTCAATTAAAAACAAAGCGAAATATTTGCGATAGAGACAAGTTGGCAACTGTCTAGTTACTTTCATAGTTCGAGGTTTATTCGAGCTTTGGAAAATATTAGACTTACGCTTTCACGATATAATCTTTTAGTTGGTACTTTTTCTACACTTTCGAAACATACAATGGCCGCGGTAGCCGAGAGGTCAAGGTATCAGATCGTGGCTGCCCTTGTCACGAGTTCGAACACAGTACCCCTAAGGACCCGTCGTGTAAGGGAGCGATACACGTTAACCCTTTACCTACCGCATTATGATTAACTGCAGTTTTTTCATGCAATATATATATATATATATATGGAAAACTGCATTGAAAATTAAGGAATATACATAAACAAAATATTCAACTTTGAGAAATTTGATCAGTTAGAGCTAATTAATTAATTAAAGATATTCCACTGTAAAATTAATTATATACACTGTTCAAATAAAATAAAGAGTTCAATCCTTTTTTAAGGTCCTCATTAACATACAAAAAAAATTCGACATTAACTATTCTTTCGGGACAAAAATGGTAATCTTTGCAATGCGCTTAAAAATCGTCAGCAGAAAACGCAATTTCTGCTGTAAAACTATTCGCCTTCCCCGCTAAAATACTCATCATAGAACCTGTGCTGCCATATACCTTAGAAAAGTGGATTTCAGAGAATATTCCTGCTAAATATTGTCAAAATATTTGTAAAATTGTTTATGCTATGTTATTTTAAAGTGAATGGTACTTATAAGTACCATCGGCCAGGCATTGCACGGGCTTTCTCTTTCTCTCATGACGCCCGCATTTATGTGTGTGTGTGTTTGTAAACGCGCAATGTCAGTGATTTCTAAAATTATTTCATTAAATTTCGAAATTTGTTCCACTTATTTTCGATTTAAGACAGGTTTCTTTTCCCTCTCTCTAGCCCGGCATCACACAGGGTTTTTTTTAGTGTAAAAGTATTGTGTGTGTGTGTGTGATTCCTGATCCTCTCCCTCTCACAGATAAGATATAGCTTCAAATTTCGATGTATGACTTATAAAAAATGATATTGCATTAGTTAAAAAATTATTAATGTGAAGCAATAAAAAGAAAACGATTCTGATGTGTGCTAAGAGTAAAACAAAAACCTTTCATCATTTTTTTTAATTAATAGTTAGTTTCTAAGAAACAAAAACAATAAAATAAATTTCAGATTTTCATGAATAAATCAATCGTTACATATAGTTAGCTTAAGAATGTCTCCTTGTATTTTTTTTTTTGTGTGTGTTTTGATTCAAATTAATAGACAATGTACTTTTTAATTAACGAATAATTAAATTAGTCATGAAATGATAGAAAAAACCTTTTAAAAAACATTTATGTACTAATAAAATCCATTTTCTATAAATAATAAATAAAACAAAAATTTACAGATTGCTATTGAAATTATTGTTTTTTTAATGCTTGAACTTAAATATATATATATATATATATATATATATATATATATATATATATATATATAAGTTATAAAAAAGCTGTGTATGGAGGAAAGCCTAGATAAACATTTACATATACAGAAAAAGACATTCAAAAAGAAAAAAAATAATTATCTGATAAAAACATTTTGATGTTTTATTTTAATTTCAAAGTATTTCATACCACTGTGTTTAGTAAATTATTTAAACACGTAGCAAAAAAAGTATATTATACAAAACTAACATATTCATTATTTTATTTACGGAATAAATTAAAAGGCATATCACTGAGGCATGACGTAGAGAAAACAAAAGGGAAGGCTTTATTTCACACAAAAAATATAGATATGTTCTGTCACGGGCTTTTTTGCAGATGGTAGAATTTTTTCCTACTTACTTGACAATTATCGTTATATTTTGGAAACTTCACACTATAAATTATAACCTATGTGTTATTCTGATGTATAAGCTATGTTATTGTTAAGTTTCATTAAAATCCATTCAGTTGTTTTTTGCCTGAAAGAGCAATAAACATCCTCTCAAACTTTCACGTTTATAATATTAGTAAGGATTGAATAAAAGGGATACAGGATGACTGAATTATTCTGATCTTAAATAAATCCTCAATTTTTATTTTTAATAATTCATCTGAAAGCAAAATAATACTAGTTATTCTAACCTAATTTTTGTAATGAGGAAAGAAATGCGGGGTAACCATGCTCAGAAAAGCCTATCTAAGATAGTGCTTTCTGTTCCTTATGTCACAGCGTAATTCTCTTTAACTTCCTAACAAAGCTGAAAGAAGTAAACTCGTTTAAATTAGATGTGCAGTTGAAAGACAACGAAAAGAAAGATAAAAGGAACGTTTTTTGTTTATTTATTTATTTTCGAAAATGTTATTTGCTGTTCTAGAGAATTCGAGACTGCGACTTTGACTTTTACGATAATCTGCTGCAACGTGAATGTTCCGGCTTTTGTATTTTTACGACCCTTGCGACAAAATAAAATACAATGGTTAGGTTTCGAAGTCTTTCTTAGATCGAATCGAAGCCTCTTAATCGAATTTTTTTCCGTTTTGTTTCCCTCAAGAATGTTCTCTGTTATTTCACCCTCAACATCATCTAATTTAAAAATAAAAGTAATTCCTATCCAGCACATGTGGTGTTGAATAAATTACATTGTATAATGGATTTTCAAGTTTGTTTTTCTCTTACTAGTAAATTCACTAAAACAGATTGTATTTTTACTGCATGCTTTCTTTATAATATGGATTATTTTTATTCTGAATAAAAAAATATCTTACTAATAAAATATTCCGAGGGTGTGTAGGAAAATATGTTTCCCTTGTCGACTGTGGTCAGTGTCGTGTATGAAAGTCAAAACAATGAGACATTAACCCTTTAACGGGCACAAAGCTAAAATACACTTTTCTGTATAAAGTACATGATAAAAGTAATGTTCTCATCTTATATAAACATTATTTAGTCACAAAAAAATCAGGTCAGTTGTTTTATTCCTGGGTGGTGGCTAGACGTTATAGCCACTGCGCATTTACGACGTTTAACTTACTTTTCAGGACAGAAAAAATGAATCATTTTACGATAAATTTTTGTATGAAAAATTAACATTTATGCTAATAACTATTTCAATAACAATTAAATACAAATAGAAGTGCAATAAAATAATCATAGAATAATTGTGCAACATAGAATACTTACTTAGAATATACATTGAAATTGGTATATATACAATTTATATATATATATTTTATTTAATTTTAGTATAAAAAGTTAGAAATAGAGCAATATTTTGAGGATTTAAAATATCTTTTTCCCAAATTTGATGAGCTATGTACTGTGGAACTTTATAATATGTAAACGTTTCTCCGACCAGAAAAGCTGTAATGAAAGATTTTCGAACCGAAATCTTGTATCACATATTGTAAACAAAGTTTGCTTTTATTTCCGAACTCCACATTTTCACGTGATTCTAATTGCTCTCTCTCGAGTACAGGAAATAGGTCATTTTTTGTTCTATTTGGGCAGTGGATGGAGCTTCTATAGTCACATATAAAAGCTTTCCAAAACCCCAGATAAAACCCTTTTTTATTGTACAATTGTTTAATTCTTAAAGAAGAAAAAAATTAACTCAGACATGTCAATTTTTTTTTTTTTAAAATTATCAAAAATTTTTAAATTTATTGTAAGCAAAAACAATTTGTAGAATTTAAAAAAAGGAAAACTATTTTTAACCCCCATCAGGGGGACAGGGAAATGCAAAAAAAAGATATCGTGTTTTTTCCGTATTAATTTTTAACTTAAATTTAAACCCATATGGTTAGATTTAAATTTTCCCAACACCCGCTTGGGGGGTTTTTTCTGTGGCTAGACCTTTTAAAGTGCCCTTAAAAGGGGGTTTAAAGGAAAGACAACTTTTTTTTTCCACAAAAATTCCCAAAATTACATTGAGAATTTGTAATTTTACCGCTTGATAAGCTTAAAAAACCCTCAGGAAAATTCCCGGCTATAGTACGGAAAAGCTTTTAAACTCTTATTTGACTTTAGCATTGTTTCCCAAAGGGCCCTTTCCCCGGGAAAAGATTCCTTTAAAAACCAAAACGGGTAAAAGTCACTTTTGTGCGAGATTAGAACTGTATGGCGGAGGGTTTCGGGCGCCCCCAAACCCGGGGTTGAAATTTGGGTTTTGCGTTCCCGTCTCGATTGTGGTCTCGCATTGTCCCCAACAACAAAACCCAAAAGCTCATGTCGTTTTTTCCAAACCCGCTTTTTTTAATTTCGACTGGGTGTCACAGTCTGCTAGCTTGAGGGTTTCCCAACCTCCAAAAGTCCACAAAAAAAGTAAACGCTTCTTCCGTATGAAAAAACCCCGGTTTTTCTTTTGGGGGTTTTTAAGCTTATCCAGGGGGATGACCAAAAACCAATGTTTGGTACTTAAGTGGAAAAATAAAGTTATGTCTTATCTTTAATGTCTCATTCTATTTCTTGACTTTCATACTCAACTCTTACCGCAGTCAACAGGGAAAACTTATTTTCCGACTCACCCTCTTAATAAACACACAAAAACTCCCATTTTAAATTTACTGTTCCCAAAAATCCCAAAAAGTGCTTATTTAAACCCAAAAGACTGCATGCCCTTTTAACAAAACATCTTTTAATTATAAGTTTAAATCACATTAGTATATAACTTGTGTAACAATCATGGAACATTTTATGTATTTTAGATATAAAGATATTCATGTAATGCATTTCTACAAGGACCTTTTGTTTCGCAAATATTTATTATTCGCTCTTCAGTTGTTTTATTTTCTAGATTGTTCTTTACTAATTATAGTTATTTTACTTAATTACCTGGTATTAGTTTTCTAAACTGATTGCTTATGTTATTAAAAGTTATTTTCTTTTTTACTATACGAAGTCGTATTAAAAGATTGAGAGTTTTCATCTTGACTTTTTTACAAGTTTCCTTCATAGAGGAAAAAGAAAAGCTGTTTTTTTGTATTCAATGAATAACTTAAAGAGTCCATTTTAACTGCAGTGCTCATAAATTTTTATCATCAAAAAACTCAAAAATTAACATATAGACAAAGAAATATTCAGCTTTGTTCTTAAAACTTTTGCAGTTTTAGCTAAAATGCATTAATTTTAATAATTAAACTTCCGTAACACCTCGAGGTTGACAAAGACTAAATATGTGAAAAGAAGAAATTAATTTTCTAATTAAAAACCATAATTTATTTTTATACTTGAATTGTTACCTTTTTTAAAATTAAAAATTCAACCCCCGGCATGGTGCCCCGGAAATTTTGCCATTTTTTTTTTCCCTTTTTTTGTTTTTAAAGGAGTTGCCCGGGTTGTAATTTCAATTTTCAGACTTATTAAACCCGGGTGTTTCAAAAGTCCCGCACATCATCCTTTGTGATTCAGTTTTAAAGATTGATGAATTATGTCAAGAATCAGAATGAATGACAAACTAAGGTCAAATGGTTATCGTTATTGTCAAGTGTCAGACATGGTAAAATAACAGCAAATGTTGAAAATGATATCCGTTTTACTGGACCCAAAAAATCAACTTTTTCCCCAAAATTAATTGACATTTGAAAAAGGGAGGGAATTTGTTCCTTTATTCAAAGTTTGCTTGGTATGGGGATTTTTTCTAAGTTAAACATTTTCCAGGGTTTTCGGGAAAAAGGGGAATAAAAGTCCAACTGTGGCCAAAAGGGGCCTTTGGGAAATTTCGCGTCCTCGGAAAATTTTCAGTTTACTTTTGCCCCCTAATTTTTTGGGGGTTTTTTTATTTCTTTTTAAAATTTTGGTATTTTTTTAAACTTTTTCGCTTTTGGGGAGGGTTTTTTGGCCATTTTTTCACTTTAAATAAGGCATTT
This sequence comes from Trichonephila inaurata madagascariensis, assembly GCA_019973955.1. Taxonomy (NCBI): domain Eukaryota; kingdom Metazoa; phylum Arthropoda; class Arachnida; order Araneae; family Nephilidae; genus Trichonephila; species Trichonephila inaurata. Next base: position 136,688 of record BMAV01003996.1, read on the forward strand.
TTCATTTTACTTTTTAGGTTTTCGGGGTAATCGCCCCCTGGGGGCCGTTGGGTTTTTATCCCGGGGTCAAATGAAGGAAAAAAGATTTTTGGGGTTTTTCCTTTCCCGAAGAAGTAAAATACCCCAAAAGATTTTCCGTTTTTACAATTTTTAAATTCCAAAGACATTTTAAAAAGGTGAGAATTAATGTCCTTTTCTAAGTTCACAATGTATGGGGATTATTCCTGAAGTTAATTTTTTTCTTTTTAAAAAGGGGAAAAATGCTGAATAGACAAGTCGGGGAACGTGATGGCCAAAGTCCTTTAAAAATGACGCGATCATCGGAAATTCAGTTACAAAATTCCATACTGCCCGAATGTGTGACACGTTGCGCCCCCTTCGCACCACAAGTGCCTCTTTCATCACTTTTAGCAAGGATATGAATTTGTAATGATGTTTATGTAGACAACTGTCTTTTTAAAGACTTCTTTTTTAAAGGTTCCCCCACGTTTTGTTTTTACTATGGATGTCTATCCGATCGCCTCCCCGTCTGCAACCGATCCTGTGTCACGGAACCATTGAATAAAACTGTTATCATTATGCATTTGGGCGTTTCACCTGGGTATTTCGTGAAATGCATTTATCACACGGCAATAATTTTATAGCAAATAAAGTTTATCAATGGTATTCTTGCTCTTGGGGGAAAAATCATGCACCTTCCCAGTCCAAATGCTACACTGACAAGTATTTTAAAACGATGCCCCTTGGGGTTTAAAATTTCTTATGATGGGACCCCTTCAGCCATCTATTGACAGAAATCTCAACCAACCTTTTTGGTTTTTAAGCAACAAGGATTACCATGTGGATATGCGTGACTTTTGAAACACCCGGTACATTCCCCGAGAGCTGGTATTACTTTTTTAGTGGGGCACCATATATAGGTGGATACCACAATGGAATTTTGATGTCCCATTTCCTTGACAGAGGGAGGCACCTGAGCTCCAACAAATGCGAAATGATACAAAAAATTTTAATTTTACTGAGAGCACTCAAGAAAAACTGGCACTCTAGGGATGTTTAACATGCCGCATAATCATGCGACATGGACGCTGCCGATTTTATACATCATGAAAATCCAACGATTGGCCCGCAAACTTTGGCGTACAAGGCAAGTACCAAAACAATTATTTCAGTCTGCCACCGAATTTAACCAATTTTAACGATGATGCATTTTCTTGCCACATTCTCCTAATATTTGTTTTGCTTTGTACTTTCTAGGAGCAACATATCGGGCATTTTTTTAATTTAAGTCTATATCTTTTTAACTTGAGGAAAAAAATTAATATTAATCAATTGAAAACCTTAAAATAGCTTATGAAGCAGAATGAGCTGAACATATAAAAAGAAATAATGTTTCAATGATAACTATTACAAGAGTTTTTTATGTATAAGTGCTTTCAAAATGATATCCTCTAATTTAAAATAGATGTTTTAATCTTTCGAAGTAAGAAATTTAAATTTAAGTTTATTTAAAAAATATATATTTTTAAAATATTTCCCTAGCCTTCAATATTTTTTCCGATAATAATTTTTAAAATTTTTTATTTTGATAGTAACTGATCTTTTACAATCTCTTCTGTAGAATTATTTTTAACAGTACTTATTTTTTAATAGAAAGTTTTCCCATACAATTTCATTTTTCGCGATCTTCCTATAACTACAGAATTTCTACATAGCTCCAACAAAAATATATTTCCGTATAAAATACAATGTTTAAAGGACACCGATTTGATACCTTGTGTCAAATATATAACCTCATAAAATTTATGAAATAAGGGTATAAAAATATACAAAGTAACAAATTCCCCATTATAGGATGCTTTTATATTCATTCTAGAAACCAAATATATGATAGAGTGGGCTTTCTTTGAATGTTTCTTAACAATATTCTGAATTTAAATTACTATTTGAAATTGAATTGAATATTGCAAATGTAACAATGCTAAGCTCAAATTTGAAATATTGTATTTAAAAACTTCTCTGTGCAATAATTTTTAAGGGACATTATCTTTAGAAAATTAAACGAAAATTTAACATGTATTGAACAAAAATATCTTAATAATACAGGGGGATTTTTTTTTTTAAATTTAGGGCTAAATGAATGCACGCAATAATAATAATAATAATAAACGTTCATTATGAAAACACTACTATATATACCAACACTACTCTATTAAAATAAATGTGCAAGGATATATACATATAATCAATACACGGATTTATTTAAGAAAATCCATAGCAAAAATTATAAAGTTTTTTTTTTTAACATTTAAAAAAATTCTATAAATCTTTCTAATAAAATATATCTGTTATTTAATGTATTTTTATTTGTTTTTATGCAATGTTTATTCGTATTTCCTAAAATATAGAATAATATTTATTCATTATACAGTGGTTCCCAGGATAATTAGGACAATTTTTAAGGGGAGGTAGGGGACATCCCAAGGATTCATATTTTCATAGCAACCCATGGTCGGGAAGGACTTCATTCGGCGCTAAGTGGCGTTGTTCAGAAGCTAATTGGAGGAAACAGACCTGCATTATCGTTTTATTTGAGCTATCTTGGGGCAGTGGGAAAGAACGTTTTAGGAACCTGGCTGGGATTCCCAGATTTCATTGGGAAGGAAATGTACAAGAAGCAGAAAGATTGCATCGCGAAAGGTACCAACGGTGATATTCTCTAGACCGCCGGATGCTTACTATTTTGCATCACAATTTGTATGAATATGGATCATTACGAGATAATAAGCCTTCTGAGGGTGGACCGAAAATGACTCAAAAAATTAGCGAAAAAAAATATTGGGTAGTTGAAGGGAACGGGATCAGCGCACAAGTCGTCGCTGTTGCCATAGGAGAATCTCGGAGTAAAGTTCCTCGTGTTTTGCAACGTGAAGGATTACACTCATATCTTTTGCAAAGAGTACCATCACAAATTATGAGGCAAATTAGCAAACATCTGGCATCTGGTGCATCTCTCGGTAGGTAATTTTCATGGTACTATCTTTCTGCTGCTTGTGCATTTCCTTTTGTCAATCCGTAAATCTTGTGCATATCACCGAGCTAGGTGTTCGTTAAACTGATCCATACTTCTCTGCGGGGAATGGCAGCTCAAATGATTGCAGTAATGGTAATGGCGGTATATTTCTTGCAATGCTCGGGTTTAAAAATTTGCCCGAATGGGCCTTTTACCATGAGTTCCTATTCAAACCTGAATCTGCTTGATGTATTTTACCTTTTCTTAAAGTTTGTCCCAATAAATCTGAGGCACCATGCATTTAAAAATCAATGATTTAACTCAGTGTTTCAACTAGGCCCCCCGGGGGTCGTGCGGGATAACTCTTCAAGGGGGCGCGAGCTTATCGAAAATAAAAAGGTTAAAAAAATTTACTGAATGAAAAAATCAAAATACTTTCATATAATAAAAAATACAGTAGATTTACATTGATATGATTTATATATATCATCTGGTGAAAAGAGGTCAAAAATAAAAGATTCTACTTTGAACGCTCATTAGTTATCTTTGATCCTATAGCTAAATAAAAAAATATTTTTGTTTGTTTTGCTGTAATCCTACGATGAGAGATTTTTATTACGTTTCTTTTTAACTTAAAATATTACTTCTGCTGACTTCGAACTTACTGTTATTGTTACTCTGCATCTCTTTCTCTTAGGAAGTTGTAAATTATATGATTCTGTTGGTACTTTTTTTTCGGCCAATGAAAGAGTTTTTGATACATGGATAAGCATATTGAGCACTTTTGAATGATTAATTGGCCAAGATTTATTATTTTATGAGTATACTGAAACATATAATACAAAAATTGTTAATTCTGTGTGTGTGTGGGAAAACTGTTTATTTGTTACCAATGACCTTGACAGATAATTCTCTAATATGACAGTCTTAATGGAGCTAAAATGAATTGATAACATATCTCTTTGGGGAGGGTAAACGTTTTTAGAATCTTATGTACTTGTTTAGACCGAGTTCGGCACGACCATCATTTTTCAAAAAATATTTTCTTTAACATGCATTTTCCCTTATGAATAATTTAGTGGTTTTAATCTGTGATGTTGTACGGCTGATTATGGTTTATAAAATGTAAAATGAGCAGAATATAAAAAAAAAGAATTGGGCATCTGTGATCTCTGATAGGAAATTGAAGCTGATCAAAACAAGGTAAACACTTGCTGAAAATGCATATTATCATAGCTGCGACATAGCCATCCTGTGATGACTATGTCGTTCCGGTTCCTAAGTGTAAGCTAGAGGTGTGGGATTATCAAAATGATGAGACATAGTAGTTCTTAATACAACTTCTTTATTAAGAATAACTTATTTTATCAATTCTAATTCTGCAGACAACTATATTTAAAGTGAGAGTTAACACCTAATTAAACCTTGTATTTAAGTCAGATCACGCACCAGATCCTTATCTCACTATAATTAATAATCCGATTCATCTTAATTACTTCTTTATATCAAATATTACCTTTTTCAGAACTCCTTCCTTCCTCTATAGAGATATTTATAATTCTCTTTATATACGACTTCTATTCTTTCCAAAACTATCGGACTGCTAACTCTTGATTCAAAAGTACTCCACACTAAGTTATCTCTAAACTTGCCGCGCTATTGATCAGAATGATCTCCACACTACTATCTCTAAGCTTAAGCCGCGTTATTGATCAGAATGATTTCACACTCAAATTATCTCTAAGCTTGCTACGCTATATCTTATCATCAAAGCTTCTATCCTTTTATAGTATATCCCATTTACATATTATCTTCGTTTATCTTCTTGGTATTGGGTTGAAAAAGTTTTGCTATTAATCGTGGGCTGCCAAAGAACATAGAGCAGGTTAGCAGAAAGACGCGAGAGACGTCACAATGTTAAAGGAAAGTAAATTTGAGAAAAGCAATAAACATGAAACGAAAGGAACATTTTCACAGCTGGGCATTAAGAACTTTATCAAGCAAAATATGGTAGCCATAACTGTACCGCAAAATTTACCACCCTGTCAAAAAGACACAAGCAAGAAAAAGCCTCAACAGGATATTTGTCGATCATCAAAGGATATTAAAATTGGAGAAAAACGTGAACAAAATGTGACAGTTTTGCTTGCAAATAGCTTCTGTAATGTTAGCAAAAAGTGTCTGATTTGTGTCTTTATTACGTCACGCACATTTGGAACAATTTAGCCCTAGTTTTTATTGGATATTTTCTCAAATTATGAAAGACAAATGGAAAAATCTTGAAATAGGTATATATTTTCTTAGTTAAATTATTCACTGAAATTGTGATTTTTATCTTGTATATTGAAAAATAATTATAAAAAAAGAATTGGGGTGCCTCACTCCCCGCGACCATTAACGGCATCGAGGCAATACCTGATCCCGGCTTTCGCTTTAAATATTAAAAAATAACACAATTGTGCTATTCATTAGAATTTTATATTCTTTTATTACTTGACATTTTTATTCTAAATGCTAATTCTGCGAGGCTTAAAATTACAGCGTTCATTCAAAACGTTTATAATATGAGTATTCATTTCACAAATCATTTTACATTTTTGTATACATGTCATGGTTTTACTCTCCCTTACAATTAAGCTATTATATCAAGAATAATATATTATCACATTTTTTAAAAAATAAACTCAAAGAGTATATATATATATATATATATATATATATATATATATATATGGCATATAAGAGTGGGTACTTCAGCCAGTATAGGAACAAGGTTAATAATTACAGTGACTTCCATGGGCTTATGAATTTGGTAGAGCAAAGCTTTTCAAAGGAAGGCTAAAAAATTAGAAATTGACACTCAGTTATTTTTTGATATTTAGCTCACATCTATATTTTGTCTTCAAAGTAGCCTAATGCAGAAAATCCGATTCACAAAGGTATGCTGTTAAAAATGGTAATAGTATACGAAATGCTTTTGTTTTCAGAGCAGAAAGTTCAGCATCCACCTCTATCCAGAATTCAAAGAGTGATTTATTACAAAATTGCCCTTTTAATTTCGTCACTGGATGTGAAATCTATGAAGATCCTCATTTTGGCAGTTGAGAGCCCTTCTAAAGTACTCTCCTTTGAAATGTAATCCCTAACCCATTCGTAACTTGCTACTGAATTGCCCCTCGTACTTGTTGATGCTTTATTATCGTCAAATGCTCTCTATGACTTGCAAAAAATATGTCTATGATTTGTTTTAATCCACTTCATGTAAATACTTAATACCGTGAATTATGAATTGTACATTCAAGAGAGATTCGGTAGCTAATCGATTCGGCCAAGACTGACTAGGAATTGTACGAAGTACAGCATTTTACATGTTTTGTGCAGACGTCTGTTAGGCTGCTCAGACTCACATGTACGTTCGCGAGGATGATGTAATGGATATGATAAAGAGCAAATATAGATTAGGCTATTTTTTAAATGACATTTTAGCCTTTTAGAAATAGATCTTGAAGGAAATAAATCTTTAATTAAATATTATTTCTCAATCTGTTTCAATTTAAAAATTAGAGAGAAAATAAAATAATTAAATCATTACTTGTAGTATATATATATATATATATATATATATATATATATATATATATATATATATATATATATATATATATATATATAATTTACTTATAAAATATATATTACTTAATATATAACATATATAAAAAATTTAATACTTATGTTATTAATACTGAATTAAGAAATGCTTAATAAGTAGTATTAGCGATCATGGGCTTGTCTTGCAGAGCAAAAGTTTTTAGAAATTGACCCTCTTTGTGCCTTTTCTATATTTAGTTGATATCTATATTTTATTCTTAAGCAGCCACTGCATTTTGCAATATGTTCCAATTTAAAAATTAGAGAGCGAAAAATAACATAATAATTATCCTATTACTTAATTTTTTTTCTTTTGTTTAAAAGTAAATATATACAAAATTTAATACTTATGTTATTAATTTGTATTTGGTTTATACTAAGATCGCGTATTGTAGCTTTAGCGCTCGGGGCAAGTACTTTGCTATTGCATTCAGTAATTTATTAATGTATATAAGTGCGATAAAAATTGTGATTGAAAAGGGGACGCTAGTATTGAAAAGTTTGAGAAACACTGGATTTAACTAGTTCTCAGTATCTTTAAGCATTTTTTTAAGTAAAGAAAGAGAGAGAGAGAGAAATTTAAAATAATCTTCACTTTTCGATTGAAGTTAGAAAAAAAAGAGGGCGAACATATGTATTTAGAAGAGTACTTAACCTATCAAAAAAATATCTTTATCATTTGAAAAATATGCCCTGTTTTAATTTTTCCAAAAGAATTTAGTGTAAAATATTTACTTAGAAGCTTTAAATGGTGACAAATATCTTCTTTTCTCCAAAAATATTAAATATCTTTAAGTGAAACATTGGAAAACTCTAAAATAACCCGTACTGAGTATAAATTTTTACATTTAATTATTTATCTGTCTAATAGTTATTTTGCTTGAAAGAAAATTGGCATTTGTAAGCATTTAATTAACTTACACATTTACCAACATTGTAATAGATGTTTAAAACTTAAAATAAGAAAAGTCTCTTAATAATAAAAATGATTTTTTTCATATACTAGAATTATTTTAATTTTACAGTAAAGTTCATCATGAATTTTCAAAGTTACATTTTTGTGTATGTGTTTATGTACCTTAGCATTTTTTTTCTTTCTCTCTCTTTATGTGAACATAATTCATGACAATAAACAGCGTAAAAAATATGAAAATATATAAATTAAATTGTCATGGCATAAAAATATAAATGGCTTGTTTATTCATGCACACATAACGCAAAAAAAACAAGAAACGGTGAATGTTTATGTGCTTTGAGTGAACAGTCGCTCGTTCAGTCAGGAAGCTGCTACTCATTAAAGGGGGTCATGCAAGTTATTAGGAGAATTTTGCTATTTGAAACTTCGGTTTCGGAGGGATGAGGAAAACCCTTCTCTCTATTGGTTAATCAGCTCGCTTCCTATTGCAGATTAGAGATACTCGGTAAGTTTGGGTGCTAGTGAGATTACAGGGATGGGAAAAAATTGAAGTTTCTGACGCAATCTTACTATTCGATTACAATTTAAAAAAGTATCGATTATGCGGGTAAGCCAGTTAAAATAATTAAACTCATGTCCTGGAGGAATGGACCAAATAATTAAAAAGTAATCAAAATGATAGTAGAGGGATATATATATATATATATATATTTAATTTAGCATTTGACTGAGGAGGAATTATTTGAGGTAATCAAATGAGAAAAATTAAAAGTGAATTTGATGAACGAAAAACTATTTTAACAAGTAATTATATATTCATAAAAATTACTTTAATAAGAACAGAAAACAAAGCCCAACTATGTTTTTTATGTGTGTGGCTGAATAAAAATACTTTATTTATCTGAAAATTATTTAAGTTCCATTTTAAGAATTAAATGAATTTGAAGACATATTTCAATATTTTGGAAAGTATTTGGGTTCTTTTTTAACATTATAATGCCATTTTGAAAAATAAAACATATTACAAGATTATTAACACTGACGTTTTTCTTTTAAATATTAAAGATACATTTTTGAACAAAATCGATTGGAATAACTTATTTTTCAGTTTGCCTACTTAATAGTTTTGCTTGAATTTATTACCCAATTCGAACAAATGCATTGAATGCATTTATTGTCGTTATAGCAACAGTAATAAATAAAGATTAGTTTAAAAACAAATGTTACATTTAGTTATTTAAAAATGCATATTAGTGTGATCACACAATAATTCATGCATTTAGTTACAAATTTTCCTTCCATTAAATCTGAATACATAATGTACAGCATTGATAAAAATAGTCTAATGTTTTCCTAAAGTTTCATTTTAAATTGTTTCATATATATTATGAATGATTTCAAAATATATTTAAATACATAAAATATGCGACTCATTGGAGTATATAATTATATTTTTCGTTCAATATAAATATATATATTCATTAAAATAATCATATTCATGCACACAATTTATATACAACTTTCACAATAAAAATGAATTTTTTTATATTGTCTGTATTTGCACAGTTTATTTTTAAGATAAAATTTAAATTTAATTTTTCATGAAATATTTGTTTAAAATTCATACAGTTTGTGTTATTTTATATACATAACTATTTAAAATGCATATATTACATTATTTATTTATCTAAATAACCCGCATAGCACTCGAGAAGCTCGTTCTCTTTCTAACTTAATTTTGTGTTAGAATTCAAATTGCTACAATGCAAAGATTGCTTGAAAAAATTCATAATTTAAGACACCAATTTCAAAAATAAAATTTATCGCTTTGAATTTTATCTTCAAACGAATTCTAACAGAGAGCTGAAACAGTCCGTATATTTTTTCAATAATTTCTAATACTTTAATTAATTATTTCTTCGTGTTTTACTGAATATGTATATCTGTGGCCTATATTTCCCAATAAAAATTTTACTTTCCAAAAAATACAATGAAATAATGACATGAAATCTTTATAGTGTATTTCATTGCACTGAGATTTTTTTTTAATTTTTGATTCTTAGAATTTAAGGTATCCGACTACGTTCGGAACCGTGATTTTAAAAAAGCGCATAAATGGATAACTTCCATGATATTTAGTGTCACTTAGATGAAAATACATGTATAAAAATGTTTTCAGGACATTTTGACAAAAAAAAATTATTTAAATACAATATTTCGGCAAAAAATTAACTTAGAATAACCGTTTTTCAAAATGTTCTCCCTTTGTGAAAACGGCTTCTATTATAATAATATTTTGCCTGTATATAGCTCAGACCTCTGTACAGAGGCTCAACTATGATTTTTGAAAACAATTCTCATTATTTTCAGAGTTACCACCCATTGAAATAATTATCGGTGTTTTTTTCTTAAAATTTCTACACTCTGTTGTTGTAAAACATGGATAAACCCACTTCTTAGTTATATGTTTCAAAAATTCTAGTTGAGCCTCTGTACAGAGGTCTGAGCTATATACATGCAAAATATTATTATAATAGAAGCATTTTTCGCAAAAGGAGAATATTTTGAAAAATGGGTCATTCTATGTTCATTTTTTGTCAAAATATTGTGCTTAAATAATTTTTTACTGTAATACTATATATTATGAAAATAATTTTATATACATTTTCTAATCTAAGTGACACTAAATATCACAAATATTATCCATTTATACGCTTTTGCAAAATCACAGTTCCTTACATAGTGGATACTTAAAGAAAAAAGCAAATGGTATAAAAATATTTTTTGAATAATTTCATTCATTGTATAATCCCAAATAATAAGTGGTAGTTGAAATTCTCAAAGAAAATACAGAATCGGTAATTAAAATCATTCTAAATTTCAATCACCTTTAAAATAATTCCAATTTTAAGGTGATTGAAAATGTGCCACTTATCTTCATTTTTAAGAAAAAATTGTATTTAATTTTTTTTTATTCTAATAATATTCTAAGACAATTTAATATGTATGTTCTACTTCAACTGGCACTAATTATCAAAAAAATATCCATTTATACGTTTTTATAAAATCGCAGTTCTGAACGTAGTCAAGTCTATGTGGACAAGATAATTTATTCCATGCTAAACATATTCTACTCATAATAAACACTGAAAATATATACATATTGCATGTAATGATTCTTGAACACTTTCTGTTTTTTTATATACACATAGATTATAATACATATAAAATCATTCTTTTTTTATAGAATGCAGTTTTTCTACCTACTAACTTTAGAGTCGTCTGATTTTGAAAAACATTTGTAGCTGAGCGAGTATTAATGTAGCGAAGAACAATAGATAATTCGCGTAAAAAATACTGCAGAAGAACAATGATGGGACAGAGAATTCTTTACATTCTGTGTTTGAGCATAACTTTTATTTACACATTGCAAACAATGTAATTGCAAGGTCAGCAACAAGGTTTTGTTTAAAATAGTGTATTGTGTTCAGCTGTATTGCTTATGACACAGACAGATATCTGGCTTCGAAAATACATAATTGAGAGACTTACTGTACGTGAAATGTCATACGCATGTTTACCATTTTTCTGTTTGCTTATGTTAGTGTGGTAGGATTACAAATTTCAAAACATATATATCGCGTCTGATTTTGTAGAAATTTACAACTGTTCTTTTTTAATGCAGTGCTTCTCAAACTTTCAATACCTGCGACCCAATATTCAATCGTAATTTTCATCGAGCCCCCCTTCCATACAATAACAATGTATTAAATTCAATAATACTATACTTTGATGCTAAGCCTACAATACGACTGTAACCTCAGGTGCGTATATCAACGTCTCGCTCAGCCTGTGCGTTATTTGCCTCGGATGTATATATACGTCTTTACAAAACACGATCTTTTCTGTGAACTGCTATCCATAAAAAATTATTCAGGAGGCATTTGGAATGCAATAAAATGATATTGACAATGTTTGCGAAGGATTTACTTATTTCGAATGTAGAAAGCTACTTAGTATGTAGAAACTTATTTTTACTTAGAATGTAGAAACCAGCAAGCAATGATTTGTGCTCATTAACTCCTTTTCTACCCCCTCAATCACCACATACGTTCGCCACGTGTTATCCGGTGGGATTGGGAGTGAATCACGTAATTTTTAAGGGGTCTCAGGGGTGTTAAATTTTTCTTGAGGTCTGAAAATATAAACAATTTTCAAACAGGTATAATTCTTTTAAATTTAAATTAAATGATTCGAATCTTTTAATATATTTATAAAGAATGGAGCTTCAGAAAAGTATAAAATGTTTAAAATATAATCATAATTTTAAAAATCATAATCATATGAAATTCTATGATAAATATTAAGTATTTTTGCGTTGCGCACGCTATTTTCTAAAATAGTAGCTTTAATTACTAGCTATAAGTTGAATAATAAAGTTAAATGTATTCTCATTACACTGTAGCTATTTTTTAATAAATAGAATAATAACTTATATATTTTAATAAATAAAAAAAATACATTTTTAAAAAATATTTAAAAAATTACAATGCTTTACAAATATTTTGAAATACAAAAGACATATAATACTAAAATTAGGCACGGCTTAAGGAGTATGATGCATTTTATAATTCTATAAATTTTTATACATCAGATACTACTATTTTAGAAACTAGCGTGCGCAACACAAAAAATACTTAATATTTATCAAAGAATTTTCATATGCTTATGATTTTTAAATTTATATTTTAAACATTTTATTTTTTTCTGAAGCCCCATTCTTTTATAAATAATTTTAAAGATTCGAATCATTAAATTTAATATTAAATGAATTATACCTGTTTGAAAAATTGTTTATATTTTCAGACCTCTAGAAAAAGTTAACACCCCTGAGACCCCTTCGGCATTTTAGAGACTAATCATAAATCGTACAAATTATTAAGATAAGTGCGAATGCTTGCATATAATTTTATATATGACAAGCCCATGGGGGTCAATGGTTACTATTAAACTTGTTATTAACTTATTATTGTTATAAATTAAACACAAATGCATTGCGCAGTAATATATTTATAAGTGTATTATATCAGGGTAAGAACGTAATTTATTTTTTTTTATGTCAAATTTATTTGTTTACTTTCAGTAAATTAATAATTTTTTTAAAATAATCTTTTGATTTCGACTTTTCAATATGCTCGCGCCCCCCCTCATAGGGTTATCACGGCCCCTAGGGGGCCCACAGTTTGAGAAACACTATTTTAATGAAAAAGGAAGAATTTGCTTAATTTATAATTTTAGAACAAAAAATATAATGCACAGTTGTCGAAATAAAAAAAAAATTCATTTATAGTTTTCATGTTTCCCATCATAAATGGACAAAGGAAGTATTAATGCGAAGGACACACAAATATAATCAAATTATGATACTAGTTTATTGATAGAATTTTAAAATTACTTTTATTCGCAGTGCTACACAGCTTTTTTCTCTCATTTTGAACGATACTTTTACCCAATTTTATCATAATAAAAGTTGCATAGCTACAGCGGAAATCAAGAGATTTTCTGTAAGGTAAATGAAATCATATATTTGTGTCAAAAATATTTTACGCATCCTTTTAAATCTTTTTACACCACACTGTAAATAAGTTACAAAATATTTTAATAAAACTAAAATTTGTTATACTCCTGTAAAAAAAGGTTATATTACTGCGAAAATTATAAATTACATATTACGGGGCCTGATTCCTTTTTTTGAATATGTTGTAGAAAAACGTAGGGGGGGGAGGGGCTGGAAAAGGGTTCGTGGTTGATGGAGTGGGATACTTGTGTTGCTGCTTTCAACTCAAACCATGTAATCGAGGCAGCGGACCTTTTCTGTGGGGGTTTTATTTTCGGACGGCTCTTTGGTGCAAACGTCCCTTTTTTATCGTCACCTGGGGTGGGGTGCCCAGGGGTAAAGGTTTTGGGATATGATAGGCTTCGAGTTCTCCCCATCCACAAAAAACCCTCTTTTGGGGGGCGATGAAATTAATCTTGAAGCTCAAACACCCTTTCCGTTGGTGTTGTGTTAGTTAGGGGGGGGGTGCGCTGGGGGCCCCCTTGACCATTGTTCACAATTACGAGGTTCGTCGCCAAAAGCCCTCATGTAGCTGATCAATGCAACGCTAATATTCACTCCCTTATCGTCAATTCGATATTCCTCCTGATCGGAAATGTATTTTAATGTGGATGGATGCCTTTCAAGGAGCGGGGAATGTCTTCAAAGAAAGAAAAGGACCTCCGAAGACCATTAGAACACCTGAAATTGTGGAACAAGTTCGTGCGTCAATTCATTCAATGTGACAATGATCCCAAAATTCTTCTTACCAGCTCTCCAAGAAAGGAAATTCGATAACATGTAGTTAGAGCAAGATGGGGCCACGGACCACCACTCCATAATTTTCAAGGGTGTTTTAAGAACAGCCTTCTCCGAATGACTGATCTTCCTGCATTACTTCCTGTGGGCTTATTTTAAGTTCATGGCTTACAAAGATTGCACCAAGACCCTGGAAGACCTAAGGAACAACATCCGCGCAGAAATTGACAATATCCCTGTCGATATGCTTGAAAAAATGGCTCAAAGTTTTCAAAATCGACTGCGTCAATTTACTTGATAATAACATTTAACAGACATTTTGTTTAAAATTGTGTAAATTTATAAATACAATATTACATGGTAGGCGAAATATAACAATAAAGTGGATTGAGACATGAAGTGTGTTTTATTGTATTTTCAAAACAGGAAGTTTCCACGCCCACCATGTAGTTGAATAATTCTTATTTTAATTCAATTCAACCTAAAATTTAACGAAATTTTCTCTAAATGTTAAGAAAAAAATATTCAAATACAAAACTGTAGATGAAAAATTAAGGAGCCTTAAGAGACTTCTTACAGGTTTAATAGTAGTTAGTTATTTTCATCCATTTATCACGAAATGTTAAAAACAGAAAAACGTATCATGAAACGTTTGTACAAAATAATCTAACACGTATCCGTCTAATGGTTTTCTTTGTTATCTCTAGTGAATCTGACCAAATAAAAATTAAGCTATACTATATTTACTCTACATTTCACCTTATTCTACGAAATATAAGGTTTACTAATGTAAAATCTCAGTTTTAGAAATTAATTAATCATGTTAATTTAACCCATAAATTAACAATATGATTAATTGTCCTAGAGCTATTAATAATAATATCACAATTACCAGACAGAAATTTGTAAAATTTTTAAACGTGTTTCGACTTTTAATAATGAAGTATTAGTAAAATTAAAACTGTATAAATACGTTATTAAAATTATTTATAAATATATTTAAATAATTTATTATTTATAGAAGACCGCACAATATACTTTTGAATTTAGAGCAATATACTGTGGTTAAGAAATGAATACGATACCTGAGATTGAAATCCCAATTTTTTTAATTTAATGGAAAGGAAACTCCTGTCTAGAACATTTTTTTTTTAAAGTGTATAGTGCAAAGTAGTGAGGTCATCGATATTATAACGTGTTACGTATAATATTGATCTAATATGTTTACGTATAACTAAAGCAACATTTAGTACTGTTGGAAATTCAAAACAATGCATATAATTCTCATAAAAAATTACCTATTTTTAATTTTTAGCCATATTGAGTAGACCTTAGTAGTGTATTTCTAACCTAATTTGTACAAATTTATAGGCAATCTGAAACATATTCATTTGATAGTAATCTAATTTCGGGTTTCCAAATCATTTTCCCCATTTCACTACACCTAGAAAAACCCTTGGGATAAAATGACAAGATTGATTGTTGCTATCAAAGATAATAAAATTTTATTTTATTTAATATTTATTGTGAATGTCTCTTATGTATATAAACATTAATGTAAATTAGAAAGGCGACAATAAATTTATCTTAAATATGTGATATAGTGCTTAAGGCTATGTAATTTCAAAGCTAGGGATTGTTATAAAATTTAAAAATAGATTATGCATAACCCTTTTTAAAAATTTATGTACAAATATGCAAAATAAAAAATAATCTATTATTTTGATTATTAATAACAAATAAGACTCTGTGGAAAATACTTTGCCTAAAACTGTATGTTTTCATGCATTCACATTGAAATTCGTCTAGTCATAGGTTTATCTTGAAAACATGATAAAAGATGAAACAGTTTTTGTCTCATCACTTAATTATTATAAGAAGTACAATAATTTACTACTCATTGCCTTATAAATAATTTAGTACTGTTTTTTCAACGTGAAATTATTCATTATTTCTGTTACAATGAACGAAACACAATCTCTACTAGGGAAAAAATCATGCTAGTTTATCATAAAAGGTTTTTAAAAAAAAACTTTATTTTTTTAAGAATAATGATGGTTGTTTTCAATTTAATAGGCACCCTTTTTATTTACCACAGATTTTAAACTGAATAGAAAGGCTATTCATAATTCTATGAATATAAAGTACTGATGATTCACTATCATTAAATAAATTTTTAAAAAAATGATACATCGTATTTACTCAAATCTAAGCCGCCGTCGATTCTCAGCCGCACCCCAAATTCTCTACAAGTTTTTGAGAAAAAATTAAAATAATCGTAAAAGAGGTTCATCAATATCCGATACTTAAGTTTTTTTTAAATAATTTAATGAGAAATAATAAAAAAAATTTTTAAATGATACATGGATCTATAATTACTCTAACCATCAGCAGCATGTTTTGAAAATGATTCGTCACTTCCATTGTCACAGCAGACTTCAAAATGGGTGCCAGCGTTGTCATTTTTCCACATGGTGCCGTCTTTCATGCTATCCAATGCGTTTGTTATGCAACATTGTTTTTGTAGAATGTATTATAGAATAATGCAAACAAAATATTTCAGACTGTTGAAATTTACAAGCAAAAATTAAATAACTTTGCTTAGGTCATCGTCGAATATTTGTTTTCTTCGTGACAAATTTTCAATGACCGCTGCTCTGCGTCATAATGAACTCGTCTTGATGCTCTTACCGCAGTGCTTCTCAAAGTTCAAATATTTGCGACCCAATATTCAATAATCATTTTCATCGCGCCCCCCTCATACAATAACAATGTATTGAAATCAATAATACTGTACTTTGACGTTAAAGCTACAATAAGACTTTAACCTCTTAAATGCCACTGGCGTATATTAACTTCTCGCTCAGCCAAAGCATTAATTTTCCCGGACGTATATATACGACTTTCCAAAAGTCGATTTTTTCTGGCCTGCTTCCATAAAATTATTCCGAAGGCTTTGGAATGCAAAAAGGAAATTGACAGTGTTTTGAAATATTTACTTATTTCAGATTATTTGCTTCTTTTTTCCCTTTAAACCCCCCCCCATTACTTTGCATACGCCGGCCCTACGTTGAAAACGGTTGGCATTGGACGAATCGCTAACTTTTAATCGGCATTTAAAAGGGATTAATTATAAACCGTAAAAATTCCAAGATAAGTTAAATTTTGTATTAATTTTATATATGACAAGCCCATGGGTTGCTGGTAATTATTAACTTGTTCTTAACTTTGTACTGCTAAATTAATTATAAAATACATTGTGTAGCACTGATACATTTATAAGTGTAATATATCAGTGTAAATGTTTGTCTATTTTATTTTTCATTTTATCTGAATGTATTTATTAATTTACTGACAGTTAACAAACACATTTAATTAAACAAAATTTTGTTTTCGTTTTTTCAATAAGCTCACGCCTCCCTCGTAGAGTTGTCATGACCCCCAAGGGGGGCGTTCCCCACAGTTTGAAACGCTGCATTACCCATATTCTGAAATTTAAGTGATTAAAAGAAAAAGCGTATAAAACAAAACTTTCCTAAATACAAGCGGACAATGATATTTAGGATAGACTGAAGACTGGAGATAAACTGCGGAATGGGAATAAGTCATCGATGCAAATGGCCACAATGGAAGGTTACATTTTACCTTTTGAAAGGGGTGAGAACTCAATTTCCCCTTCCAACAAACATTTTGCCCTAGATTCTAAGCCGCACCTGATTTTCAGTAGCAACAACACTGGCAAAATACTGCGGCTTAGATTCGAGTAAATACGATGCATGTTTTATAAATCAAAATATTACTTCATAAGCAAGCGAATACATTGTAAAAACATTTAGATTAATAAAATAACAAAAATACTGTAGAATAATTAATTACACTTAGTTAATACCCTTAAAAATTATGTTGAATAAAAACTTATTTTCATGTCTGCTTTGTAATTTATTATATATTTTTGTTGTGTCGTTTTAATGAAATAAAAAAGACAATTGATACATTTTTAATTTTAATGAACTGTTTCATAAGGAAGTACAGTGGAATTCGTTTAATTAGTCTTTTTTAATAAAAATAGGTACTATTTTTAATTGGTTCACAATTGATGAAGTAAATAATAAGCAGTTTCTCTCTCAACTCTTGCAGTTTTCAATCTATACGTTGTTTAAATAAGGTACGCATTAATTCAATTAAAACTAAGTTTTGCTTTTTCATATTTTTCTCATTTCGAAAATGAAAATAAATGTATAAGTGCTAGTTATTGTATGTTATATAAACTACATAATACTTCTTAAAACTTCTCATATATTTAAAATTTTATGTAGACAAAATACCGAGCAATAAATCTTTAAAATCACCTGGATAATAATAGGTGCATAAATTGCGTACTCAAAAAGTTTTAAATTGTTCAGTTTTAAATTGTCACTTTCAGAAAAAATGCTTTTTAACTTAGTATGCTATAATCAAAGGCTGTGAGTGCAACGTATATATATTGCACAAAATTAAAAAAAGAAATATTCAGAAATTAATAGGGCAATAATATATCCTGTTCTGTATATGTTTATCAAATTTCCGTAGAAAATAAAATGTTTAACGTTTCAAAATACTTTATTAAAACTTTTTGATGTTCTTAATACAATATAGCCTTTATTTTGTTTTGTTATTCTATAACATTAATAGTGTTAACATTATTTTGTAAAAAATACATCTGTATATATTTTACGCAGGTTTCTTAATATGTTAATGTTATTGTGGCTGGAATGAAAAAAAAAAAGAAAATTGTTTTAGCAAACATCTAGTGGCAATAACAAATTTAAAAATGGAAAAAATAATAACAGATACTATACTGTGTCTATTGATTTTATGAAATATTAACTTCAGGTCAAAACTTCCACAGCTTCACGCTTTAAAATAAAAATTTGAAATGAAACTGCCATGTATTGCCCAAACAAAAACAAACACGTTGACAGTTATCGGAAACCTATCAATTTTGGATGAGACGTAAAATAGAGATTACTTTTCACTAAATGTTAGGTAAAACTCTTGAAGAGTTTTGGTCAATATTTCGTCAAGCTGTAACCAGACATGATTAAAATTCGATTTTTCTTGGTTACATTTCGTATCACTGGGTCGAAGGAAAAATGGGTATTACAAATCTGACAAAATCGTATCATCTGATATCTTTTATATAAAGTAAAGTAAAATAAAATGAATAAATAAATAAAAAAAAGTAAAAAAATGAACTTAACTTTTTAAAAAAGTTGTTCTGAATTCTAAACACCTTAAGTGCCACCGACGTATATATACATCTCGTTCAGCCGATGCGTTATGTGCACCAACCGAATATATCCATCCATTGGAATGTAATAAAATGACCTTAACAGTGTTTGCAAAGAATTTACTGATTTCAGAAAAAGATTTGTAACATGTGCCTTTTCTTTTCCCCAATACGTGGTATACAAGTGCTTATGTTTAAAATGGCACTGGGAGGGGGTAATCCCTAACCTTTAATCGACAGTTAAGGGGGTTAAAAAGATATCAAGTAATTTAGTTGATAAAATTATCCTAAAAATTTAAATAAATGGAAAATTAAGATAAGGTAACAAATTGGTTTTATGCAATTTATGAATGTATGTTTTGCATATCAAACTATTTATGACAGAAAGATGCTGCGTAGTGAAATTCCAAGATCAAAAAATGGTGATTATTTGTAATTAAAACAAGGATGCAATGTAATTAAATACGATTATGTGTTTCCTATGTAAATTGCTGTCAACAAAATAACACTAAGAAATACCTGTAAAATTTTATAACCAGGGAAAAAATGAGTCTTTTATTTAGAGTTATTTATTGTTTAGAGTATATTATTTATAGTTTTTTTATTATTTAGAGGTTATTATTTAGAGTTATTTATTGTTTAGAGTATATTATTTATAGTTTTTTTATTATTTAGAGGTTATTTATTATTTAGAATCTATTATTTAGAGTTATTTTTTTTATTTAGATTTATTTTTTATTTAGAGTTATTTTTTTTTAGAATTATTTATTATTTAGAGTTATTTATTTAGAATTATTTTTTTATTTAGAATTTATTATGTAGAGTTATTTTTATTTAAGGGGCTATTATTTGAGTTAATTTTTTTTTTTAGAATCATTATTTAGATTTTTTTTAATTTTTATTTAGAGTTTCTATTTTTTAGTCTATTATTTAGAGTTATTTTTATTAGTCTATTTTTTAAATGAGCCAAGCAAGGGGCCGAGTGGTCTCAACCGGGATTCCCCTTGACCCTCAAAAAGCGCAAAGAGCATTATTTCCACAATCATTGACAAATAATTTTTTGACCCAAAAGGGCCTTTAAGCCATGGGGAAAAGGGCACCGTGGGTCCAATCCCGATGCACCCAGAGGGAAACCGAGGGTTTTTGGCCCAACCACCGGAAAATGACTTTTTTTAAATTTACCCCCACCGGCTTGGTTTGGGTCTGAAAAGGGCCCCGCCCCCTCTGCGGCCATGTCAAAATGGGTGGCAACCAATTGCTCCAATTTCACTGGGCTCATTAAAAACCCGGACTGAAAAGTCAATCGGTACTGGGATTCTCGGCGTCAAATGGTCAAGAAGCCATTACGGGCGTTGGAAATAAATAAATAAATATTATTTTTAGAATATATTGCAATTTAAGTAGGGTTTGATTTTTTAAAAAAATGTAACAGACAGAATAATTTTTAGGGGTGAAGAAAAATAAATATTTGTTTTTGAACTTAAAACTCAGCTTTTTTATAATTTTATAAACCCTTTTAAAATTTTAAAAGGAAAATTGTTTTAAAAAAGAAGTGGGCCATTTAAGGTTTTTTGTTAAATAAAAATAAAACAAAAATAAAATTCCCCCGTTAAAATTTTTCGTCATTTAAATATAAACTAACTTGCGAGTTACAAAAAAAGTTTAAATCTTAAAACAATTTAGTTTCCTGCAAAGCAAAATTTTTTCTTTTAAAAGGAAAGCTTTTTGTTTTAAAATTTAATACCTTAAATTCGGAAATTTTTTTTTGAAAAATCAAATTTATTTGAAAAAAATTAAATTTTTTAAAATTTTTAAAATTTTTTTTTTATTTTTTAAAAAAGAAATTTTCATTTTTCTATTTAGTAAAAATTTTAAAATAATTTTCCTTTTAATTTCTTTTAAAACCCCAAAATTTTTATTCAAATAAAAATATTGTTATGAATTAATTCTTAAAATAGTGTAAATAAATGCATCCGAAAGTTTAATACCTTAGTATCAACTTATGTTGTATTTATTTTAAGATACAATTGTAATATTCGCAAGCCACCCTTACGGTATAATGCGTTTCAATCGAAATATTGCCGATACAGCCAAGTTGGCATCATTTTTGCGAACATATTTAGCGAGTTGGTGACCACTTTTCTGGGTTGGGGACCATTTTTGGTAACTTGGCCATAATACGGATGATTCTGGAAATTACATGAGAAATCTTTAATATCACGATCTATGACGTAAGCGGACTTTTTTGGGAAAGGGCTTGAAGGCAGGCGTGCAGACTATAAATGAGGACAACTTGCTGAAATTGAGTCAGTATTGTTTTGAATGTTGAAGAGTCCATTAGCAATTAATTATTTGCAAATAAACTTTATTTACGTGTACTTTTAGACACTGATAGTTGTGTATGAGTGCTGTAGAAGGTGTGAAAACTTACTGGGATGTAGTAAGCGAATTTAGTGCTGCATCCTGTGCTTAAGATTTGTTTTCTTAATAAATTTCCATAATTCCTGAACAACTGTTTTGCTCTTTGAGACTGATAGCATAAAATCCTAGAACTCTGGTCTATGTAACAATACGCTTTTCAAACTTTGAATACAAAGTAAAATTATTTTACACAGCCATTAGTTGCTTTATGTAATCTGTAACTACTGTGAAGGACCTTCCATACTTTCAACAATGTAACAACCACACTGATATGCTAAATTATCATTCCTTTTTTTATTACCTTTTTAAACTAGTCACTAAATGCAGTACAAGAAATAATGATTAGCTAAATTTTTCTTTTGTTTCTTTATCATATTTTTTTTTTACTTTTGTTACCAGTTTGGTACACCCATTACAACAAATACGAAACCATTTCTAGCAGCGATAATGCGTGTTAACATTTTTTCAGCGAAATCTCCAGATTTTATCAAATTATTAACGTAGGTAATTAGCCTTTATGTTAAACATCGTGTATGTTCTCGAAAAAGAAAATTGAAGACATTATTTGAAAGTTATCAGTAAGGAGTATTCACATACTAATAATCACGCTATACTGTTATAAAGATTCAGAGTTATTTGGAGTTGTTTATGTGAAAAAAATATTAATACTCCTCTTATGAATAATATTTTCGGCGTGAGGGAACTTTTCGAAGGTTATTTTGTACATTATAAACAGTGTAAACAGAAAAAATCTAATTTAATCGCACATTCAGAAAATACATTAGTAGTGTTATTTAGGTAATGAATTGTTGCAAAAGTACAGCTGAAACAAAAAGCAAAGGCAGCAACTGATAACGTTTTATTGAATCTTATTATCATTAAATAAGTTTATCATCATTGTGTAATTATTGCTGCCATAAGTTAGGCTCACAACTTCTAATGTATAAAATTTGTATAACAAGTATTTCATTTTCTTAAAAAAATGTTACTATTTTCGTATATTTCCTAGCTAAATCTATTTTGCATCCCCAAGAAAGAGTAAAATGTATTTATTAATTATTTTGATGAAGTCAGATTAGCTATCTATCATCACAGAAGATATAAGTAAACTAAAATATATATATAGAAACATTAGATATATAGAAACATATTTTGATTAAATATCGCATTTCTTACCGCAATTGAAACAAATTGATGTAACTGTTAATATTTTTAAAAATATAAGATACGTTATTAAATTATTAATTCATTTTGCTAAAAAAATTAAAGAACTTCAAATGATTAGATTTTTTTATGATTAGTATAATTCTTGCTTTTTTTCTTTTGCAACAGACCAAAAAATTTTACCGGGTTCAAATTTTCCAACAGTTTTTAAGTTGATGTTAATTAAAAAGTTGATCCCCTAAAGTTGAATGAACATCTGAAACTTAGTCGCTAAATAATTTCTTGTTCACAGATTTTCTCACCAGTCGAACGCTAATTGGTATTTCAGAATATAAAATTAGGAAAAAACGTTAAAAATAATTAATATTATAAAATTATAAATTTTTAAACACAGTTTGGAAAAAATGTTAATTTTTCTGGACATTAATATATTTTTGTGTTTTCAAACCCTTAAAAAACTGAAATGTCATTAAATTACTTCTAATACTACGCAAAATTATAAAATAAATCCAAATTTGATAACATTGTTCTTTTTTAATTTTGTGCTTGTGTCAAGAAGCCCACCAACAGCACTTCGAATACCATAAATATTTCTGTAGTGGTAGTGATAATTGCATTTTGACATACTCTCACCTTTTATATCTAATAAATGATCAATTCGAAAGAATTATTTTTCTTTTATCTTGTCAGTTCAGGGGTGGTATTGGATGTTATGTTGTTGATTATTGCAACTCCCTCTCTTTTTTTCGGAGATTTGCTGACAATTATTTAAAAACTGAACGTCAATTTAGATGAAACTCTTGTAGTATTACTCAAAACAATTATAAAAATTTCGAGACACTTTTAAAAAAAAATTAAATAAAATTTTATTCATGTATCTTTGAAAATTAAATTTTTTAAAAAAAATTTATATTACTTACAAATATGATGTTTAAAAAAAGTTACAAAATTTTGGAAGTAGAAAATCATTTAATTTTTCTTTAGAACCATACTTATCAAATACTATAAAAAGTTAAGCACAAATTGTATTATTAGATACTGGTTTTATAAATGTTACGAAAATGGCAATATTTTTTAATGATTTTATCAAAACAACTTTCAAAACTGCAATTGAATTAGACATTTCAATTGTAATCTGTTTTTAAATGCATTGTGTAGCAAGACAAATGATATGTGTAATTGATACAGATATTTGTTTTCATTAAAACCATGCTTACTAAATCAAAATCTCTCAATAATATATCGTTGGAGTGACTTTAGCAACTAAACAGTCAAAATTTTGTAACGATATTTATCCTCTGATCAAATATAAAACAAAATTTCTAATAAAAAGCGTTTTTACGTTCTTTTCATCACTAAGCACAATCTTTATTATTTTTAATGATTAAAATGTAGAATTCATAGATATTTACAGCAATCTTATGATGATTTTGACACCGGAGCTTGATTGCTTTGTTCTCCTTTCTGCACTTTTACAGGGAATATGAAAACATTTCGTGATTTTTGAAATTCACGCTGATTTTCTCTGGTGATTACACAGAAAAAGTTTTGTGGTTCCAGGTCAATTAAGAGTAATTTTTCAACTAAATATACCCAGAACGTCCGCTGATATCATTTTGACACCAAGGCAATTTATTAAGTCCATAAGTAGATACCCTTTGTAAAACAAACTTCTCTAAGTTCTATCGCACATTTTTTTGATCTTGAATACAATATTATTCAGTTCACGGAGGAAATGAATCAATTAGACTAAAATTGTGGTGTCTAAGTGTTTCGTTACATAGTGTTTGCTTATCTGCTCATAAAAAAAAATCTCATTCGATTTTTGAACATAGTGCAGAGCAGACACCGTGAAACGATGGCTCTTAGAAAAGGGCTAATTCGTCAGGGCTAATTCCTCAGAGTTTTCTGGAAATCTGAGAGCTTTCTGAGAATGAGAGAGAGAGGAGAGAATCGGCTCTACTTTAGATTCCGATGAAGACATAAGGTTTGAATGAAAGTGACTGCGAAGAATTTGAGAAAGTGCAGATGTAATTGATAATATTACAGCAAATCCTGATATATATGTCGCCAGGGATGGCACAGAATTTATACCGCATAATAATGACGTTCCTCGCAGATTTGTGACTCGAAATGTTTTGCAACAAAGCAGTGATCCAACTAGCTTCGTGAAATATAATGTCAACGTCATTTCTTTGGTGATATAAAAAACATAATATGGGATAATTATGTGAAATAATATTAAAAATTAAACTCTTCTGAACAGTAATCCAGCAATTATTTAATTAAAATAATTATTTTATACATTTTATATCGTGGTGTCAAATTGACAACGATGGACTTTTAAGGATAATAGAAATCCCAGATGATCTAGTGTTAAATAACTTGGAACTAAATAAAAAATTAATCTATTTTCTGAATAGTTAAAATACCTGGTAAGTTGCATTTCAGTAAAAGTACTCGTAAATATTTTCTCCGTGGATGAAACACTCATAAAATATTTATTGTTTGGGTTTGAGAAGATTAACAGCTACCATCCGAATTTATTTTACTCTTTCTGGTGGTATAACTTATCTCGCAGCGTAGCTAAAACATTCATTACACGAATGCTGTAAATAAAAGAGAGAAATACAGTGATTCCCCATTTATTTTACTGAATTGTTTACTACATGTCTTAAATTTCTATTGGTCAGCCTTTTATTTGAAATGGTATGGATATATATATTGTTATATAGTTATATATGCATATATATATATATATATTCATTTATATCATATATATCGAATATATATATATATATATATATATACATCTCTATATATATATATTTTCATATATATATATATATATAAGTAGATATACAGATAAAATATATTGTAGAGATAAATTTTAGTATATTGTAAGATTTTAGCTCAGTGGCTGAGTGGTGGTGCATCACGTTTCCCCGCCACGGGTCCAGAGTTCAAATCCTGGTTTGGGCAATGTTGACTCAGCCTTTCATCCCTTCAGTGGGTCAATAAATAAATACCAAGCTTGCTTGGGAGCTGAGCACTTCCCCTGACCATTTGACCAAATCATCTTCACAGGCACGCCATAGCCTTATTCACGTAAAATGAGATAGGCCTTGGCCCTCATGGGCTATTACGCCACTGAGTTCTGTTTAGTATACGATTGCAAGCAACTTAAAAGGTGCCTTTTTTAACCTTTTATCTACCGCATTATGATTTACTGCAGTTTTTTTCATGCAATATTGTTTTCTGAATCACTACATTGAAAATTAAGGGATATACATAAACCAAATATACTCAACTTTGGGAAACTTAATTAGAGCTAATTAATTAATTAAAGTTATTCAATTGTAAAATTAATTATACACACTGTTCACTTAAAATAAATAGTCAAATCATTTTCTAATGTTTCATTAACATGCGGAAAAAATAAGACACATTTTGACATTGACTGCTTTTTCAGAACAAAAATGACAATCTTCGCAATGCGCTGATAACGCCTTCAGCTGAAAACGCAATTTCTGCTATAAAACTATTCTCCGCTAAAATACTCATCGTAGAACCCGTGCTGCCGTATATCTTGGAAGAGTGGATTTCAAAGAACATTCCTGCTAAGTATCGTCAGAGTATTCGTAAAAATGGTTATAATGTGTAATTTTAAAGTGAGTAGTACTTATAAGTACCGTGGTTAGATAAAGGGTTAAAGAAAAAAAGGCTCTTTTTCCTTGCCGAAATCAGTAATCTGTTGTTTTTTAACATTAAAGTATCCCTTGGCCTTTGGGGTTAATTAAAAAAATTGCTGGTTTCCGTTGCACGAACTAAAAATCTGGCTTTTTATTCCTCCAACTTAAATGTCACCACTCCAGTCATTAGCAATGAAAACACTCATAAACTGTAGTGAAACTTCTTCCAATTAGATCTGGTTAGTACTTTTATTCTTTCTCATTAGTCCCGTGTTAACGAGTGAATCGATTAGAATTCTCGTTGTCGTTTCGTTCCCGTTCTAATGGCTCCCGGCTCTGGGGTTTGCACCTTTTGTTTGTCTCATCAAATATTAATTAGACGACTTCCCTTACGACGCCATGTCCGTGTGCTTTTCGGAGCCTTCGGGAATTGTAGGTGATGATGGACCAAATTGTTTTTACGCCATCTCTAAACGATTCATTGTTCCACAGCGACGTTTTTGTAATGGAGATCGATAATGCTATTGGGTCAGGTTAGTCCAGCTGTTTTGTTTTGTTCAGAAGAATAAATGTGATCATCCTTGGTGTTGTGTTTTGGTAATGTGATTGCCTCAAGCGCTGAAGATTCGCAGCAGGCAATTTGAGGTATCTACCTACATTTCTAAAACAATGTTTGACTGAAATTATTATTATTTTTTAAATCTTGCCCTTTAGTGTAGAAAAAAATCGAGCTGCTAGAAGAAATACTTAAATAAGGTAGAGAACGAGGAATGTCTGTGCTATAAAAACGGTAAAATTTAAATATCTGATACTAAGCATTATTTTATATATATAGTAGAATAAGAATCAATACTTTAAATGCATTTTATGAAGATTGTATTTTTCTTGTCAAATGCTTGTTCTTAAGGTATGTGACTACCTTCGAAACACTTTTTTTTAAATATGTAAATTTCAACTAAATAAACACTTTTTTATTTGAAATGATGCATAAAACTAGGAATTCAAGTACACTTTCCACAAATTAAAAATAAATTTGGATATATTTGGAATTTTGAGTGAAATTTTAGTGAAAAATTGCAGTTACTGTAAAGATTGTATTAAAAATTCTAATCTATATATTCGAATAATATTTAAAAAGTACATAAATAATATCATTATCTGTGCTTAGAGCTATAAGATTTGTAATACTTTTGAAAGATTTTCAAATTTGTCATTTTCTAAGCAAGAACTTAATTTTTTACAAAAAAAAAAACTAATGTTATTTTTTACAAAAAGTGCAATAAAGTACATAAATATATACACAGAGATTAGATTTTGATTCATAACACAGATAGTACTAAATAAATATATATGTTCTGAAAATTTCAATTCAATATCTTAAAAGTATTTTGTGTAGGGATCTACTTCCAGTTTTGTAAACTCCATTTCCGGTTTACTAATTATGTTATATATTTGCTTCTAAACACATCGCACAAACAAAAATAGGGTGTTTTGGAATCTGAAATGTAGGGGCTATAAAATAAAAGCATAAAAGAAATTTCGAAAATTTTCACCAAAACGACGAATTTTGTGTAGTCACATAACTTAAAACCTGATATCTCAAAAACTATATGAATGTATATCTTTTATATTTTGTATGCATGTTATTTACAGTATAATAAAGACAATGGACTAAAGATTTACTCTAACTTCAATATATATATATATATATATATATATAGAGAGAGAGAGAGAGGAGGACACATTGGGAGAGTAATGTACATGTTTCTATATTCAGAAATATTGTTATTAATTATATACAACGTAATAAATTTCTGGTGTCAAAAAAATCAGACATTATAAATAACTATAAACATTTTACTAAATATTGCTTAAATCAGAAATACCCAATTAATTTTATTAATAGCTATATAAATAAACTATTCAAAATAGTTAGAAATAAAATTCTGAGATTGATAATAGTTTATTACTATAAACTTAAATATTTCATTGTTAAAAGTTATCTCCATAATCTAATATTAGATTAGAAATTACTTACTATTATTTTATTCATATTTACTCTAGTGTTATTATAGTTATGCTATAATATGCAGCTCTTATTAATTTTTACTTCCATTCTTTTTATACTTTTGTTAAGTGCTACATTTCAGCCATTCTTTTGATTTAAATCTGTATTAGGGTATAGAATCTGGCAATAAATTAATGTTTGCACTCAGATTTAGCGCGGGCTTTGCATTTGTAAGTGCAATTTTTAGGTAAGTTACCTCTATCTTGTAATGGATTTAGATATTCCTATCCATTATTTCCTATTGGTTTTTGCTCAATGTTATTTACAAAAAAAGGGGGAAGGTTGGCTGGCCAAAAAACATGTTCAACCCCACTTTTATATAAATTATTTTATATAATAGCTGTCCTAAGACAGTAATGTTCATAACACTGCAGCATCCATTTTATATTTATAATCTCGATTACTCATATGTCCTTCATTGTGTGATCTTTCCTACTGTCTATGTGTTTGTCGAATGTTATTGTTTGGATGTTATCTCTTGTTTGTAGAGAATTAGCCTACATATATATATATATATATATATATATTTGTATTTTAACAGTTTATTGTTACGAACACCATGCATATTATAAAATTTTCATTAAGAAAATCTGCAATGATCCAAAACGTTTTGATAATTGTAAATATATTTTAGATTCTAGTTAATTGCCTTTATAGCTGTGTTAAATATGTTGTGTAAAAATAATTTAAATATGGATTTGGGAAGTTTAAATTATGGCTACCATGTAAAGTTTGGGTATAATTTTACCTAAAATACCTCATTATAATAAATTTAAATTGTCATATAATTTCCTGATTGTGTGTTTTATTAATTTGCCGTAAACACCAAAAAACTAACATAAAATTACTAATCAGATCAAACTTTAGAAAACTTATCTCCGCACTTAGATACCTTAACTGTCTTTATGCCTTTTAAAAAAAGAGTAGTTCTTGTAAAACCAAAGGTAATAATCAATGGAATTTAACTTATACTTTTCGTGAGTTCCCTTAGTTTTATTACACGTGATATACTGATAGGCAAGATTAAGTGGTTTCTCCGAAGCTTCATTAATAATAAATGCATAATTCTTTCTCTGATGTAAATGATATGAGAATTTCAAGATGTTAGACTTATATTTCCCAATATATCTTGAGAGTATTCTGGAATGCTGATATGGACGCTAAGACCACCCTTATTTAAAGAAGCAATAATGGTTTATACTTGTAAATTACTTTTAAAGAAGAAATTTATCTTTATCGAAATCCGATTTCTTTTATCATAAAGGCTTATAATAAATTCATACCCTATTACGATTAAAGTGAAATATTATTTTAAATTTTTTTTCATCTTGTCTTAAGAATACTTTAATAAATTTCAGAAATTTCTGGGAAGAACAATTTCAGGAGTTTATAATAAAATGACTTATATACATGTGTAAGTTATATATATACTTACAAGTATATAAATATAGATATTTTATGAGAATCTAATAATTAATTAAAATGAATAATATTTGTACACTAATGTTTTACTATAAAATATAACACTAAGGTTTTACTAATGTAATTTTTACTATAAAATATGTAAATAATAGAATTATAATATCAGAAATTTAATGTAAACGATAGAGTTACTGCTCATTATTCAAAGAAATTAGATATTATAGTTTTTATATATAAGGAAAAAACACATCAATATATATATATATATATGATCGAATAGTATTTTAAACAAAATGTTAAAGTTGATTATAGCATATAAATAAATAAATACTTGTATTCACATAATTTGCAACATTAATAATACGTCTTCCAAAATAAATAGTTTAAACTGCTACATTATTTTACTTTTTGCTGACTTTTTAAACTAAAGTGTTTAATTTGAAAAATGTACAGTCACACAACGAATTCTATATGCAGCTATAAATCTGGTAAATTTAAAATATACAGGTCGTTCACACTTTATGCAAATGATTTTGATAGTTACTTTTTATCAACAAATACCGTATTTTTGTGGAAATTTCTTCTATCTGATAGCCATGATACTTGACAATAGCTCTAGCTAGAATTTTTCATTAACATACACTTTTTCTTAGTACTGTCATGGCAATTTTACTCTATTCCTCTTGAACCGTTTTCGAAGTTCGTTCCGTGTTCTCGGATGTATTTTTCCTAAGGCTCTTTTTAGTAAACCGAAAACATAAGTCCATTAAAAAACCGTAGGGAAATTTTGCACGTATTTCATCAAATGGGATACACTTTATTTCAGTCTCTGATTCTTTTTTTTTGTTTTTGTTTTGCTAAATAAGTGGCAGCTTACTTAAACTTTTGACTAGATCACTTTTCCATATGAAACTCAACTTTATCAGTATCCTTTCCATACAAGGTTGCAAATTCTTCGTCAAAATTTGATTCTAAAATATTCTGCTGATATAAGAGTGATATAATTTTAGTTTTACTTGAGACTTTTTTTATTATTAATTTGTGGATGTAACAAAAACCTGTAGCTATCATGAATTCCTTTGGGAACTTTTCTGTACACTGTTGTAGCCATTTCGTATGGCCATTCCCGTCAATTGAGCAATAGAAAGTTGATTTTTTACTACATTCACTTAAGTATACCCCTGCTTATCGAATGTTACCACAAATTTCCATTTTTCAGCAGCAAGGTATTTTTTATATAATTTTCTACAATTTGATTTTATTTCAGCAATATGTTTTTAAAAAGAAGACAAACTTTATGTTTAAACCTCTTTTTAAACTTTAAATCTTTATGGTTGATTCTAATTACAGTGTTGGAAGACTTTTTTTCTTTCAATGCAATGAATTTTTCAGTCGGTGAATGTTTTTCAGAATCAGAGACATTACTTTCTTGATAACTACCTTCATTTGAAGTCTTAGGTTGAAGTTTACAGGTGATGTTTTCACTTTATTTTTAAGCTAGACGTTTTTTCCCTTTGAAATATGATGAATTATAAACACCCTTTATTGAAATGCAAAAACAGAGATTTTTACACCTCTTTATAATTTTTTGCTACGAACATTTCTCCTCGGAAAGAGCATTTTAGAGTTTGCAATCCCGTATTATATTTTCAATCCCGGAATTTCGGGATTTCATTATACAAATCCCAGCATCCCGAGATTAGAATTGACTATTTATAAAAAAAACATTTACACATTAGCATAATTGAAATTACATAATAAAACTGAAAAGATAATTAAATTTGGTTTAATATTATTATTTATTAAAACAAATAAAAACGACACTTAATTCCTAATAAAAACAAATAAAAATAAAACATAATGAAATTTTAAAAAAATATTTCTTCATTTCTTGCGTTTCTGTAAGTAAGCTTTTAGAAACCCCAGCTTGACAAGCGTTTCATCTTTCAAACGGCTTCTTTTTTTTTGTTACAAATTGTCCTGCCGAAGAAAATGCTCGTTCAGACTCTACACTAGCAGGCTTTATCATCATGAATGTTCTTTCAAGTATGTTCTTTCCAGGGACTCCCCACGCGTCGCCCTCCATTTTCAAAAAGAGACATTTCTTTTTAAATTTTTGATGATAGTATCTCAAATCTAATAGGCTGCAATGATGTATATGTTTCTCTTTGATAACTTTATCTAGTTCTTCTGCTGCACATAATGATATCTGGGTAAATAAAATTTCTAAATAAAAAAAAGTAGTGTGTGGTTTATAATAAAAAATATCTTTATCCAAAAATTTAAATATAAAATAATTTCAGAGAGTTGTACTAAAATATGA
The DNA here is from genome assembly GCA_019973955.1 of Trichonephila inaurata madagascariensis. Taxonomy (NCBI): domain Eukaryota; kingdom Metazoa; phylum Arthropoda; class Arachnida; order Araneae; family Nephilidae; genus Trichonephila; species Trichonephila inaurata. The sequence goes on from BMAV01003996.1 coordinate 168,979, forward strand.
TTTAAAAAATTAGATAGAAATTATTAATTACTCGTTTTATTTTTTTTTTTAAATTTTTGAAATTCGCACAAATAAACTATCCTTATTGTGTTCTATTATGCTGACCAAACCACTTATTCAATCGTCAATTTTAATTGTTAACTGAACTTTAAACCCAAACATTAAAATGCGTCTAGAAGTATAGTACTTAGAGTTTAAAAATGTTCTGTTAGAAATTTTTTTCAATATATTTGGTCAATACAAAAAATAAATAAATAATCGCAAAAAAAATAAGTGCATTTTATTTATTTATTTATTTTTTGATAAAAAAATTTCTAAATTATATTTTTTGAAAATTTTGATGAGAAAAAAAACTTAAATATGATTTAGACAAAAATTTAATCTCGAGATTAGTTATTTTAATTCTGGAATTTTGAGATTAGAAGATCGGGATACTGGGGCTACAAACCCTAGCGCATTTACGTAACCTTTGAACCATATTCAATTTTTAAAGAGCATTTTTAAAATAAATCTTTTTTTATGTTAGAATGAAAAGAAAATATTTGCAAACTATTTTTCTGAAGTTGGCAAAATTTTATCTCAAAATGCAATTGAGAAAATGAATAACACACATACGAAATCGTTTCCATAAATTGTGAAAAACCTTCTTTAGAAGCAATTTTGAGCTTTTTTTAAAGTCACAGCTTTTATCATATGTATAACATAAATATTTCATCATCTTTAAATGAATTTTAACCTCAAAGAGAAATAATTTGAAATGTTTGTATTTTATGAATAACTTTATCAATATGTCACGCTATTTTTAAAATGTTTTGTAGTTACTCATTTATATTACGATAACTGAAACATGTGAATGTCACTATGTTGAATGTATGTATTGAGTAAAATGATAACTGACTAAAATTTAAATTTTCACGGAAATTTAAATAAAATCATCCACATACAAGTTATTATAACAGAAAAAAATGAGGTTTTCTTAACTTAAAAAACAAAGAAGTTAAGAGATGTTTAGTTACCTTGAGATACTTAATTGAATTCTTGGTCTTTTAGATGCATTACTGTTTTGTGTGCTTCTGCAAATATTACTTTGTATTTTCCTAAGCGTTCATATTTGTATCAATTTTAATTTAATTAAGTTAATTTACTTCAAGATCGTTGAACAGAGAGACAATATATTTAATTTAAGAAATCTTAACTAGCGTTCCTGTCTCAAAACAACTGCAATATTAATATTGCCGTACCTTGAGTTTATTCGGTTTCCTTCTGAATTAAATTAGTTGACGGCGGGAATTGAAAACTGTCACTGTTCTACATAGTTAACACGGAATCCGGAAATTCGTTGCGGAATGCGTAATTTAATTTGGCGCTATTCTTGCGATATTTGCATACCTGAATATGCTGGTGCAACTAAAGCAGATTGTTGGCTTGTAATATTTGGTGGTGGTGGTCTCATTCATAATTGGTTATTGACATTGATGTGTTTGCGTGGTTTAAATTTAAAACTGTTCAGCAATATCATTCACAATACATGATATTGCAACAATTTTATTAATATTCCCTATAATTTTCTTAATAAATACAGCCGGACCCGATTTACAGAGCCCCTATTTAACGAACTTCATGATTTAACAATTTTTCTCTTTCCTTGATGAAAATTAAAGAAAAATGCCGTACTTAACGAATAGTAAACCCCGAATTAATGAATCATTTCAACAAATGAAAGCTTTTTTAATGGTTTGTATCAGAGAAAAAGGTTTTTTTTTATTCAAATGATGTATACTGAAAAACAGAAGAAAAAAAGGATTTTCGTATAGCAGCAATTTCTACTGGAAAGGGTGAAAACCATTATTAGACTTTAACGGTGCAGATAAATCATGAGTGTAACCTACCATGTAAGTTTTAAATAGGAAGGTAAATTCCTTTCTTATCTCATCTAACTCCACAGCGCAGGGGATATTTTAAGATTTTAACGATTATGTTACATTTAATGATAGACTGCATATGTGTGTAATTAAAGTTGAGGAATTTGTTGATTTGTCAGAACCAGTGAACAGTGATTCTGATGCAGAAATTTACAATGGAACTTTTATCAACGCTGTTACATTTCCTAAGGCAATACATCATTTAGAAATGCTGAAAATATATATCCTACAGCAGGATGTAAATGAGGCAATATTTTGCCCTCTGCATAAAGTCAAAAAATAATTATTTCTAGCCACGGATCAAAAACATAGTGAAACATTTATTGACAGCAAATACTAATTCCTATATAACTGATGCGTAATAATTCGCTAATAGTACTTTTAGCTGCTGAATAAAAGTATGCAGTTTCTAACTATGATTTATGAGTGTGTGTGTATGTGTAGTTGCTTATAGAATTTCTAAGAGATAAGTGTAAAAACTTGCATTTTTTAGAACCATATATTACTAAAAGCCCCGAATAAAAACGGACAGAATGTTCGGCCTCGATGAATTTCGTAATCAGAATCCAATTGTACATTGTTACCTTACTTTTTAAAGCTTTTTTTTTAAAGATCCGTTCCCCTAAAATCATGATTTTTTTCCCAACAACAATGACAATTTTTTTTTATACTTTTACTTTATAGGCCATCTTATTAACTTTTAATAAAAATACCAAATTTTTTTATTTTCCATTCACTACAACAAAAACTACAAGTTTTTTTAGTAGAAGCAAAATGTCCCAAAAGATGCCAAATTTTTAAAATGCTTTTTAAAGAAATGTGTTTTTTCGAAAAGTTCAAACGGGGACAGCAATTGCTAAAAAGGTTTTGAAAATATTCTGCTGAAGTTTTTTGTGTATGTTCTGTATAACAGTACAAGTGTTTTGATCTTCAGATTTAAAAATAAATGTTTTTTTCAAAAAAATACATCCTTTTGTGAAAATAATCACTGGTTTTAAGCAATTTCATATAATCATGAAGATAAAAATGCTCTAGTTTTTTTTAAAAAATTAAAAAAAATCTTTTTTTTTTTGAAGATCAAATTTTAAACATGAAAACAAAAATAACAATCAAAAATGGAAAAAAATTTAAAAATTTTCCCTATAAAAAAGTTTGTACAGGGGGCCCCTTTATGTAATTTTTTTTACATTTTTCACCAGTTTTTTCCATTTTAAAATAATACAATTTTTTTTGTTTTCAATTTTAGGGAATTTTTTTTTTTAAAATATCTAAATAAATCTTTAAAAAACAAAAAAACCCCATATCTCCATTTTTTTAAAAAAGTTGTCGCAAGTAGTTTTTATACCTTAAAAGTGAATTTTTTATTGATTTTATTGAAATAGACTTTCATCGGATAAATTCAATCCGGGGGATCTGGGGCTTAAAAAAAAAAACATAAAATCAAAAACATAAATAAATTTTTTGGGAAAATTTTCCAAAAGGGTTTTTGTTTAGCATGCAAGTACGTAAAATTCTATTTATGTTATTTTTTAATAACTGTTTGTTTTTTTTTTTCAAAATCTATTTGCATGGATTTGTTTTTAAAATTAAACACTATTTTCTAAGCAAAAGGGGTCACATGGAGAACTCAGTCATTCCATGTACCTTAAAATTGTAAAAACCATTTGCCACTCTCCCCCAAAAAGAGGCAGAAATGCAAAAAATACATTTCCCCCTTTCTATGAGGACAGGCTTATATGAAGATACAGAAAAGGTCATTGGTAACAAATAGTTTTCTCAAAATTAACGATTTTGTGAGCCTAGGGGGACTCTGTGCCCCGCGTGCAGGCTTCCGGGTTAGAGGGATATTTGTGTGTTGCATCTATAGTCAGACTATAAACAGAAATTCAGGCTGACTTTTTATAAAATACACAAGATATGGTATGATTAACAATGTTTAAGCAATGAAAACTAGTTTAGAAATACATAGTAGTAATTCCTAGTATTACTACTGGGAATAGCTACTTCGAGAGTTAAAAATTTCATGGGCCTGGGTTGATTCCTCCCAGCATGATCTTTCTCAGACAGTTTTTTTTTTTTTTTTAAGAATATTTTAGAAATCAATATTTCCTTCACTTAATCAACAATGATAATAATGATATAATGATTAAATCATTTAATTACTAGATTGAAAAAATCAATCATTTGAATTACACTCTTTCTATAACAAGCATCGAACTCGTTATTAGTTTCTGATATTACTGTCTTTTTATTATAACGTAAGTTTAACTTATAAATTGAGTGGTACATGAAAAAAAATATACTTTAAAAAAACATTCTTTTATAGTTAATCGAACTGTTATAACTTAATATTTTAGTCCCCAAATATGGAATTAGTCGCCAAATCTGAAAATTGAATCTGAAATTAGTCGCTAAATGCGGGATGGGTTCTGAAAATGGGAAATTGTTAATCATGATGATCCTGATCAGGACGAGTGAACAAAATTATTAAATTATTGTATTGCAAATAAACAAAATTTAGAATTAATCTATCCTCTTAAAGTGGGTAAAAATTCAGTTCAAGATTCCGTTATATATACAAGTGAAGCTTATAAAAGGGGGCCAAAAAAAAGATTGACTTGGCAGTAATAAAGAGTAACAAGCAGTAACAAACTTTTATTAAAATGGTAAATTGAAAATTATGTGTATTACTTTTAAAAATATAAACTGAAATGAGATAAAATTGCATACAAAATCTCTTGAAAAGTACTTTTAAAGAACTTAAGCACTGAATATCGAATAAAGTAAAAAATAATCTACCCTTAGAATGATATTTAATCCAATAATCTTAGTTCTTCAAGCTTAGCTAATATATTAATATTGCAATTTAAGTTCATCCTATGCTGTTTTATTATACTTTTATTTATTTTAGTTGTTAGTTAGATTTAAGTAAAATTATGATTATTTACTGTATAACTAATGATTATGGCTTGAGTAATTTAGTTCAACGAGAAGATTTGACAGAACAAATTTGATGTCTTCTAGTCACTGTGATAGCATTTAATAATAATTTTAACGTATCCGAACACGTTGAAGTGACATTCGATCCAAACACATATTTTTGGTCTTTTATTTTACTCAATAAAGCAATATCTTGTTTTTATAAAATATATACTACTTTTCCCTACATTACACAGAGGCAGAGTTACAATAAATTACGCAAATTTTTAAAAACCGGAACTGGGTCCTTAATCTGCCAGAAGTGAGCAGCTAAATTGTTCATAATCTGTAGCCGGGCGAGTCTGATAGCTCAGAATATTATGAATGAATTTTATGAAACTTTTTAAACATGATATTTATATTATTTTCAATATAGATAATGTACCAAAATATTTCTTACTGTTAGAATGTTTTTGAGTTATGGCCTGCTGTTTTAATATCGGCTTCGTAATACATTTCTTATAATATTTATTCGATAACTTCTAAAATGTTTATTTTTTAATAAAACATTAAAATTTTAGTATATTCTCTAGATAAATGCATCTAATCCATTTTTGTAATACTTTACTGATTTAAGTTATTATTTTCGTCTCTAATTGCTTTGAAGTGTTTCAAAAATATTGCTAAAATTTTACTTATAATTGGGATCTATCCCTAAAATGTATTTAAAATGTTTTAGTATGTCATTCTAAAAAAAGTTATCTGATCATGTTTGGATATCTTAAGGCTGTTTTCGGTTAATGTTAAACAATAAGACCCGAATTTGAAACCTTTTTTCAGACATAAAAGAAATAAAAAATTAATATGATATTCTGCCTTCATTATCCTTTAGAGAGCATTTTTAGCATTTTTTATCATACCTCCCATTTTTAACCGAGTTGATTCATTTTTTCTGGTATAAAATGTGTTTCGCATTTTTTATCCAATACCGTAATGTTAAATGGGCTTTGCCTTCACGTATTAAAACAAAGAAAGAAAGTATTCACGGAATATTTGAAATTTTTCAAAACACTATATTGTTAACAGAGGTACCAGTTTTAATATTGCAAATTTCCATGTAAATTGGGTCATTTTTCTGTCTGAAAATGTTCTTCGCGTTTAGAAGTTCTTTTATTTTTCGTTAAAGCTATCGTACTTATACCGAAGACAGTCAAGCCATCCAATCGTTAAATAAAAAAAATGGCCGAATGAACGATTTTTTCAATTACATAATACTTTTGTTCATAAATGAAAAATTTCCGAAACCTAATACACACGGTTTGTATATTTTTCAACCCTTATGTACCTTCCACGATACATTTTATCATTTTTCTTCTAACTCAATCTATTTTTATATCCTCCCCTTTCAATTTATAACAAGAAATTACAACAAACATAACATTAAAACACATGTAATTTAAAATAGCTGGTACACACAAACACAACACACACAACCAAATCAAAACAATGTCTCCAAGTTACAAATTGCAGTATCGGCAGCAGATGACAGGTAATTAGCTTATTTAATCAAACATGAAATAACGTAAATTAAATAAAATCCTAGATTTAAATTAAAATCTACAGCGCATTACTGCAACTGATTACAATGTGGAACTATCCCACGCACCCGTGTAATGAATTATTCTATTTCCCGATCGATATGAGAATATCGCTTAATCGAGAATAGTCGTAAACATGCAAAATACAGACCAAGAACAAGGTTGTACAATACATTATTCTAGATATCGATTAATAAGGAAGCTATCTATTTATACAGAATCGATTTATCTAATCCGAAGTTTCTACCGATTCTCGTATTTGAGGGAGCTAGTTTGGTCATTAATTTGCTAATGATCGGAATTTAAAATAATTTTATTATTTTTTTAACTGAAAACTGGAATTTAATGAATGTAAGCTCATGATGTGTGGATTTTAGTAGCTATCACAAAATGCTTTAATGAATTTTGAGAAAGTCTTAAGCAAAAGTTTTTTTCATTTTTATATATTGTTAACTGCCGATCAATGAAAAGAAAGATTTCCGAAAAAATAGAACGAAAAAAAAAAGGCTTAGAAGTATGGATAAAGTGTATCATTTACGAAAATAATATGAATTTTTGTCTGTTTCTGGATAGTTTTTTTTTCTCCTTATGGATGTTTGTTCTGATTGTTTAATGACTCTTTCTTTCAAATAGGTGCCGGCTGGATGGCGTGGTTGGTTTGTTGCTAGCCTTCTGCGCTCAATGTTGCGGGATCGATCCCCGCTCTACAAAGCGGATTTTCATGATGCAGAAAATCGACAGCGGCCACGTCGTATGATTATACAGCATGTAAAAATCCATAGAGTGTCTGTTTGGCTCTGGGTGCTCTCGGCAAAATTAAATCTTGGTACAGGTTTGCAAGGTCAAGAGCTCTGGTGCCTCCCTCTAGCGAGGAAACTGGGTGTCAAAATTCCATGCGGCGATAGGTGTCCGCCTATAGGGCCCCACACTAAAAAGAGATACCAGCTTCCGGGTAATGTACTAGGTCTGCAATGGTAAAGCACCAATCCGCGACTCATAAGAAATAAAAAAAATATCTTTCAATCGGGTTGTATTTAGGAAGCTTTACCTTTGCAAGAACGACAATTTCTGAGTGTTGGGGACTTTTCAGTGGTGGCACCATCTAGTGGCGTTTCGCAACCAAATTTTCGACTCTCGAATTTGTTTAATTCATTCTCTCAACGGATACTAAATATTGGCGTGATTTAATTTTGCTGAGAGTACCAGAGGGCCAAATTAATATTCAACGAATTCTTTTAGATACCATATTTCAATATGACATGCGATCCTATGATTTTCGCTTCCAGAAAATGTACCGATCCAGGCGGGACCAAACCTAAGGCCAAAGGCGTACAAGTTGGGCATGCTACCTCTACGCCATCGATACGACTGAAATTAAATAATTCATCATAAAATTATGTAATCTGGTACACATATTTTTACTTCGTGACATTTTACTTTTACCAGCTTTCTTACGATTAAGTGAATGATGAATGAACAGACAAATATATATTTTCAAATAATCCGTTTAAATGTAGTCGCATAAATTAGATACGTTTAAGCTAAATCAGGATTGAAGCCCGTAGTTCATTCGAAAAACTAAATTTTCCTTACTCGTAATACAATACTAATATATTTATTCGAAACTAAGCCATCATCGATATTAAGCCACTCCCCAAATTTTCAACAAGATTTTGTGAAAAATGAAAAGTAGTGTTAAATGGTTTATCGATAACCAATTTTAAAAGAGAATTAATAAGAATGGAATAATTAGGAGTTATTTTCTCAGTATTATAAACTTTGGACCTGTTATTGCTTGAAATACTCCGTCCAAATTATTTTCCCTTCTATTCTAAGTCGCTCCCGATTTTCAGTAGTATTAACCTTGAAAAAAAGTACGGTTTAGATTCGAGTAATTACGGTAATTTGGTATGGAAACTCTTCAGCTTTATATTAAGAAAAATTTCGGTATGTATTCTTATCGTGAATAAGGTAAACATTATGTTAAGGCATAACACACATGTTATGTCAACATAATGGACATTTGACGATGTCCATTGGACATTTCCCTAAAAATATCTTCTTATAGTTATTTAAGGTTTCACTTTCTGACATGAATAATTTCTAAAAATATTTTGCAAATAATCCTTAACTTTGTGTTAAATATATCGCATTATAATTTTCAAAGGTTTTTTTTTATGAAATACGAGTGCACATATACGTATTGAAGGAAGAAGTAATTAAGCATCAGTTTATGTATCATATCTTAGAATTAAAATAAAAAAGAAGAAATATCAAGCAAAAAAGGTTTTATATACACATACTCGTATATACATATGTGTGAGTAAGAACATTATTCCATAACGGTAATTATTTTTATATCATTTTAAATCAAGACACATGTAATATTTATTGTGAAATAAAATGTCAAAATGACGTACAGTTATTTCAATAGATTTGCAATATATGTGGAATTGAGGATTATGGTAATATGATGCAATGCAATCTAATAAAGATCCAGAGATTATGATAGTTTGTGGTTTTTAAATGAATCAAATAATTCAATTTCCATGACTTAAATATTTTTGATTATCAAATTTCATGGGAATATCTTTTAAATGTACAGGGTGGTACCGAATTCACGGTACAAACTTTAAGGGGAGATGAAGAACATTGTAATAATCATCTACTGTATATGAATGTATGGGCAGAAATGAGGTGGTGATGCACAAACACAAAAAATAAGAAATGAATGGAAAGACAAAGTGTTTATTGAAAGCGTCGTTGCCAAGTGTAATATTTATAATAACTGTTCAAAATTGCATCTGCCGGTAACGATAGATGCTTGACAGCGTCTGTGGAACGATTGGCGTACACGTTCAAAGATATATTCGTAGCGCAGCCCTACCGTTAATATTTGCCTGGCCATACATGTCTGCTCTTTTTGGCATGCGTAAGGTCTCCCATCGTAAAGTCAGCACAATTGTAAATCCTTTCCTACTGAGATGAATCATGCTGAACGGCGGCTAGACATCTACTGCCCCCTACCGGCAACACAACCAACTTGGTAACTCTATTTCTCTTTTCTTTTGTTTCCAATGTTTGTGCCTCACTTCGTCACTTAAGCCCATACATTCTTGTGCAATAAATGATTTTTAGAATGTCCTGTACCTACCCTTAAATTTTGTACCATGAATTTGGGACCATCCTATATAGTGTTTTATAAAGGAGCATTATTTTAATTACTATTAAAAAAAATGATAAATAAGTTTTCATAAAATGAAACATAGTAATGGCATGTAAAGTGATTTAGAAATGAAATTATTTTTGTAATGCACTTTGAAAGTATTTTCTGCTAAGGCAATATCATCAATTAAAGGAAAAGGATGGACGAAGACAGCCAGACTGCCAAGTTCAATTATAATATTCTTTTTATACTGAACTTATAATAATAATCCTTGCATGTAAGGATGATAAAAAAATCCCTTTCCATACATAACAAATTAAATTATCTTGTTTTAGAGATAGATTGATTTTTAAAGCAATACAATGAAAATTTAAAAAAAAATTACTGATCAGATTTCGATACACGATTGAATTAAAAAATAAGTTAGTATTATTTTATCTCCCCACATTCAAATCTATGATAATAATTATTCTACAGAAGTAATACTAAACAACGAGAAAAAATGTTTAAGTAAAACTTCGACAGCAGGAAACTTTAAATAATCCATATAAATATATTAGAGTAAAGACATTTACAGAGATACCTACGAAGAAGTTTGAATTCATCAACATTTTGAGCATAAAATATATATTATTGTTAAGAAAGTTTATAAAAGTTTATATATATATACTACAATTAGTTTTCTATAATACACAAAACAGTAAACAATGTGTTTGAGCGTAATGCTAATTCACATTTAAAGAGTTGATACTTCTAGTATTTTTAGGAATATGAAAACGAGGCATTATTGAAATTATCCTTAAATCTACGTTTGTTCACTTTTAATTTCACAGAATAAATATATAGCTAACTGTCAGCAATTAATAAAGCATAATCATTTATTAGATATCTGATTTCAAAAACTAGAATTTCGTAAGCAACCACTTAGTATGTTTGCATACTTGTAAACAAAATAAAAATACTTGCGAAAAAATAGGTAAGACCGATATATGAAACTGCTTCATTTTTTAAACTTACATTAAATAATTTGTTGTTCTTACTGACGTTTAGCTATTAATATATTCCTTAAATGTAATTTTTCTCATTTTGTTAAGCTTCATAGTTTTTAAAGGAAACTATGTTCCAATGAAATATGTTGAAGACTTATGTTATTCAGAAAAAATCGTTATCAACCCATTGACAATTTTTAATTTTTTTCTTTTCTACAATAATTAAATATAAATTCATGGTTAATCATTTTCATGAGAACTTTTACTTAATGATAGCTCCTTATGGTTTAAAATACTGAAATTAATCCAGTATATTCAAATGTTACAGATGAAAATGCATTTTGATAATCTGTAGATATTTTTATAATAGAATATCTTATGCTTTTTAAAGGATAAATATAGCTTATTATTAATAAATATTTCTAACCTGCATTTTATTTAAATAATATGTTACATAAATTTTAATTTAAACAATTTTCAGTAAAATACTTAGTTTTGATTATCACTATAAATGAGATCAATGCCCTTGCAATAATTTTTAATTCATACGAATACATTCACAAATGGCTTCGCATGGGACCAGAAACCTATACATAAATTAATACTTGAAACAGATTAGCATACATTTCGATATTCACAAATCTAAAATATTAAACAGTAGTTCCCTTTAATTTCCGCATTATATCATTGCGTTCTGTTCGATAGGACAAATGTACGCCCGGATCATCAATTTAAACCTTTCTCTCGCATAGCAATAATATTCATAGATGTGCAAAGAGACACAAATTTCCATCGCAAATTGTGCGGAAACGAGCGTGCGGCCATTGAATAAAATAAGTATAGAACCATCGCCTGAATAGTAAATTACATTTTATAGCCACATGCGATGTGATAAGTAGGCGCAAAAGGGTTTAAATTACACATTTTCCAATGTTTGCTGTGCCTGAACAATTGTCTGCAATTTTTCTCGTGTAAAGAATGAAATGTAGTCAGCTAGCATTACATGGATTGGTTGAATTTTGACGGGAAAAGTCAATATTAGTTATCAATAATATGAAAATTACTGTGTAATTATATTAATGTGTAGAAAAGGAATAGAGATACAACTTTTGAACTTTTAAAGATGCCATTATTACTATTAATTTGTGTGTCCCTTTTATTGTTCTAATTTAACTCCATTGTTAATTTAAATTTTAAAAAAAAGTACACATTTAATTTTACTAATACGCATTTGGTATATATTGCGTTAAAGGACATTGCAAAAACATATATTCAACAAAATTTAGTTTATTAGAGTACATTTTATTTTCATAGATATGTATGTATTTTAAAAAAATCAATGAGACGAAAGCATTCTCAAGAACTTAATATAGTTTAATACAAAATTTTCTCAAAGTTTTTGAAAAACAAAATATTTATTCAGTTCTTGAAAAATAATCTGGTACTTTGCATTGCCTTTTTCAGCAGCAAATTGTTCCATGCCATTCATTAAGTTATTCATTTCACAATTTAAACTGGCGTCTAAATAAGTGAGAATACACAAGGCTGTTCGCATTTTATGGAAACGATTTTGTAATTCATTTTCTTGCTTGCATTTTGAGACAAAACGTTGGCAACTTCAGAATAATCATCAGTTAATAGTTTCTTTAGATTGGAATGTAAAATAAAATATTTATTTTAAAAAGGGATTTTAAGAGGGCTCGAAGATTTGTCACTACTCTTTCCGATGGAAATATTCCTATCAACAAATTATAAAGCGATGTAAGAATCTCGGTTTACTGCATTTAAAAAAGTAAGGTGTTTATAAAAATTAAATTTGAAAGGGAAAAATGGCTAGCTTAAAGTAAAAGGAAAAATGACCTCGAAACCTCATCCTAAGACTGTTCAACGCAAGTGCATATTAAAAAAGTGGAGTCTCTGATCCTTAAAGAAAACCCACCAGCTCAAAGAATTACATTGCATCGAAACTAGGAATGTCTTCCCGCACTGTAGTTAAAATCATCCATAAAGATTTAAAATTCAAAAAAAAGATGTTTAAACCTAAAGAGAGTCCACATCTCCCTTTTTTTTAAAACATATTGCTGAAAAAAAATTGAAGAACATTTTATAAGGAAACCTAGCTGCCGAAAAACGGAAATTTGTGGTAACACTCGAAGAGGCATGGGTACATTTAAGTGAATGTAGTAAAAGAAGATAAAATTTTCTATTGCTCATATGGCGGAAATTTTCGTTCGAAATGGTTTCGTCAGTGCACAGTAAATGGAAATAATTATGTATAACACCCCTTAGGCCCCCGCAGCGCCACTTGGGATTCGATTTTCACAAAACCCATTTTGTAGCGGATCTCTACTCTATGAAAGAAATCCGCTTACCAAATTTCAAGAGAGTACGTCGAAATAGTCTAAAAACGGAAATAATTATGCATAACGCCCCTTAAGCGCCCTCAACGCCCCTTGGATGTCGATTTTCGTAAAAATCATTTTGTAGGTGATCTCTACTCAATGAAAGGATTCTGCGTACCTAGTTTCAAGACTGTACATCTAATAGTGTAATAAAGGAACTAATTATCTATAACGCCCTTAAACTCCCGTAATGCCACTTGGGGGTTGATCTTTGCGAAATCCGTTTTTAGCTGATGTCTATTCCATGAAAGAAACCTGCCTACCAAATTTCAAGTCTGTAGATCCGGAGATATCGTGTTTAGTGAGTGAGTTGCTTTTCTCCTTTACATATATAGATTAAAGGCAAAAAATAGGATTATAAAGAACGTTCGGTGGTCGTCTTCTCACTAGAGAAATAATCAGTTATGCTATTTATTTAAATTTATTATTTGATAGTAATCTTAGAAATCACAAAAAGAGAAAGGAATTAAAATTTTGGTGTATTCAAAAAAAAAAAAAGAAGAAGAAGAAGAAAAAAAAAGTAAAAGGATTAAGAAATTTAATTAGAAATTTTGAAAATTTTCTTCCTTTCAGACTGGTGCAAAATCGGGTACATTTTATTTGTACTTATTCTTTTCATTTTACCCATTGAGAATAATGCTTTTAGCACATTTTTTTTTTACTATAGATCCAAAACAACAAAAGGAAAAAATAAGTGAAGTTCAGAACTAAAAATAGCCTTTTTAAGGTTTGAGAGAAACATTTCTTTAAGACAAGCACTCTTTGCTATTTAAGAAAAGTAGAGAGTGCTTGAAATATTTTTTCAGTGAGTGTAACTTTTTTTCACAAACACCAAACATTTTAAAACATAAAAATATATAGCACTCTATTTGATTATGTAGACATGTACATAATAACATCTTCGAATGTAAATCATAGTGAATCATTCAGAAACTTAATTTAAAATGCAGAGTAAGATTTAAAGGGAACATTTCATGAAGGATTTTTATGTGTGTTTTTGTGATAAAAAGATTTTTTTTCAGTGTTGTGTTTCTGATACATTCCTTATTACTTTATAAATTTGCTCGAAATAGTACAAGTAAATAAATGTATCACGGTTTACTTGTTGTATTCATAAATAGGCTATCATCTGAATAATACGACATCTGTATTAAGGAATGACAACACAGGTATAATAATTTTTTAATAAACTTCCTGTACAATTACATTACTCTCCTTCTACATCATCACCGTCAAAGCTTATAACCTTTTATCAAATGTCGAAAAGATGTTGAAGACCAATGGTAAGGTGTCGATTTTTGATGTCAACAGAGCTCTCTACTGCGCAGATTACAAATGAAACGTCATGAAATCGGCGACCTAGGATAGGTTCTTTCAACTTCGGAAACAGATGGAAGTCACAAGGATTCACATCAGGTGAGTAGGGAGGATGTTTCAAGATTTCAAAACTGCCTACGTTGCAATAGAAGAGTGACATTGGTTGCGATATAATAACGAACGTTCTCATGCAACACATTGATTTTCAATAAACGTGGAAGTTTGCGCCACAAAACTGGACGCAAATTATGCTGAGAAATCGGTAGTAGTCTGCATTGACAGTTGGTCTTGTAAGCACAGGATGCGTAAAAATCACACCCTTCCAATCGTACGCCACAACTTGCACCGAATGGGTTCCTATAGGAATTTTTGTGGGCATGGCGAACCTCGGTAAAGCCTTTCATTTGATTGGCGTTTTAATTCGCATACATTGTTATTGTATGGAGGACGGCGGGATGAAAATTATGATTGTGAATATTGGGTCTTGAATATCGAAACTTTGAAAAGCACTGTCCTACAGAGATCGGAATACTGTTTATTTAAAAAAATGGTACCCTAAAAACTTAAGGTTTGTAGTTTCAGGTATATACTATTTTATCAAACTTCTGATGTGATACCTCGAATAAATTACTTCAAAACATAATAGCATTACACACGTAAATTTTAGGTGCCTTTGCACAAAAGAGGGTGCGCGTTATACAGCTAATATATCTAGAAATTAAGAACTGCTGCTTGAAAGTATAGGTGGCTTTTATAACGGCATTAAAAATTATTATACGGTAATTAAAAATGCTAATCCGTTTTACAGTATTGTCTCATTTGTAGAGGATTGATTAATAATTTAGTACAAATTGTTACCAATGATCATCCTAAACATATTTTTTGCCATACTTAAAATTTTGAATAAATACAAATACATATAAATGAACATAAATGTATAAATCACACTTCAGTTTTGATATTGTATTTTTGTTTCAACAGCTCCTTTAGTAAGATGTTTTTAATGTTATAATAAATCCTATTAATTTTTTTAAAAACAGCATGTACTTTCAAATGATGGAAAACTCAGACTTATATATACACATAATTTTCCTTGAAGAATAACATATAATTTATGTTATATAATTCACAATAATATATAATACTTACATATAACAAAGTTATAATCCTAAGTATAATTAGACTGAACAGTAAGAAAAATCTGCCACAGTAGTATAATAGCAAACTTGGCTTTAGGAAACAAAAATACAGGTTTAAACAATATTTTGTGGCTGTATACCAGAGTTAACCCTAAATTGTATATTAGAATATTCCAAACGTGCCTCATTCACATTACAATTTGCCACATAAGTTTTTTTTTTCTATCACCCTTTAGAAATCATGGTAACATCCTTTATTTAAAGTGCATGTACTCTATTACAAACATTAAATCATATATTTTAAGCTGTAAAAAGTTTCAAAATTCACAAATGCTTCACTGAAACTTCGAAATGTGCTTTG
The DNA here is from genome assembly GCA_019973955.1 of Trichonephila inaurata madagascariensis. Classification (NCBI taxonomy): domain Eukaryota; kingdom Metazoa; phylum Arthropoda; class Arachnida; order Araneae; family Nephilidae; genus Trichonephila; species Trichonephila inaurata. Next base: position 184,792 of record BMAV01003996.1, read on the forward strand.
AAACGAATAATCCCAAAATCACGATGAACGCGAATACCTTTGCAAACTTTAAACTAATGATGTTTCATTAAATAAATGACAAACTAATAATTCTTCATTAGTTAGATAAATTTATTTTCATTAGTTCTATTATATTGATGTAAGAGTAACATACAAAAAGGAAATAAATTTAAAAGATATTTTTAATAAAACTAATTAACTTTTTTTTTTTTTTTGCGATGTTATAGGTTTAAATTAAAATTTGCTATATTGATTACATTGCTTACAAAAGAATGAATGGGCTCTTTCACATCACATCTTTCGTCCCAACGGAATATTCATGAAATTCATTCCATAAGGGTTCTGCTTACATTTTCTGAATATATATATAAATGTGTGTGTGTGCGCGTGGGTGTGAACGCACAATCTTCCTTTCTTGTAAAAGAACATGTATAATTTTTAAATCTTTCTTCTTGCACCCAACTAAAATATTAATTATCTCTAATTAATTTTATTGAAATTAATTTCTGTTATAAACAAATTTAGAAAAAAATTCTTGTAAAAAGATTTTTGTGCATCACTTATAACTTCTAAGACATTCAAATTACTGTGAATTAAGCGTAATTTTTTTATCCTCAAAATCTAGATATAATTTTAAAATATTCTTCCATCTGAAATTTTTTAATTTTCTTGTTATGTACGTAACACATATATATTTACATAACATATAAATTGCATCTTACATTTAAATTTTTTTAGTAATACATGTATGGCTTTAATTATCTGTTCTCATATAGGCAATAATAAAATTCTGACCATGTTGTTGTTTCTAATGCCACCTGTCTGACGTAGCCAGATCGAGGCCCACAAAATTCATCGTAGCAAGGGGCTAGAAGTACGCCTGTCGTTGGCCTTGAGCACCATGCAGGTGACAGTACGAATTAACTCGGCGAAATTCCTCGAAGGGACGATAGATGGCGACACCACCTATCTCCACCTCCATAATTTAGGCAGGGAACTCAAGGGGAAGGAAATATTCTCCAGTCCCCTGCACTCGTGATTCAGTTCACAAGACTTTCGGACCCACTGATTTAACAAGCACGTACTCCGTGTATACAAGGAGGGTATTTGGTGGCAGGACATCGACTCCAGGCCTTCCGGTATGGAGTCCGATGCTCTAACCACTAGGCTACCCACGCCCCAAATTCTGATTGTAATCTTATTTAACCATTTAAGTGCCACCGGCGTATATATCCGTCTCGATCAACTGATAAGTTGTGTACTCCGGATGGATATATCCGTCCTTTCTAAATACAATTATTATTATTTTTTTTTGCACTGTTATCAGTAAAAATATTCAAAAATCCTTAGAAAGTAATAAAATGACCTTTATAGTGTTTGTAAAGGATTTACTTATTTCAGAGAACTATTTACTTATTTGTGACTTTTCTCTTCGTCCCGAATACATCGCATACGTGTGCCTATGTGAAAAACGGTGACTCTGGGAGAAATCCTGTAACTTTTAATCGGCAGTTAGAAGGCTAAAAAGGTGACATTAAAAGATATAAAAGTTAAATAAAAAAAAATCATGATCCAATATTGCATTCTAATGACATTAAAAGGTATAAAAGTTAAATAAGAAAAATTCATGATCTAATATTGCATTGTGATGACATTAAAATATATAAAAATATAATAAATAATAAATATATAAAAATATAAAATATAAATAAAAAAATTCATTATCCAATATTGCATTCTGATGACATTAAAATATATAAAAGTTAAATAAAAAAAAATGCATGATCCAATATTGCATTCTGATTAAATAGTTTTTTATAAAAACAATGGTATAAAAGTTTCGGGAAAGGGTAGTTACATATATAATTATATATATATATATATATATATATAAATATATATAAATATAAAAATTTTTTAAAGGGGGGAATTTTTTAAAAAAAGTGCTATTTGGAGAGTGTTTTCCCAGTTATTTTAACATTTTTTTGCCCGATAATTTATCTATCTTTTGTGTAGACATTAAAAATAATGTTTATTCCTTGTTAAGCAGGGCAATGTTTGGTAAAAAATAAGTGAGGAAGCAAGAAATTACCCGGGGGTTATTTGACGGGTTTCCCCCTTTTCTCTTCGAAGAAAAAAGGGGCAAGACTTTCATCAATTTCCCTAAGGGAGATGATCAATTCACCTTATGTTAAAATAACTTCTTTGGGGTCTTTTCCCCTTATGAAAGTAAGTGATTTGATCAAACCCCCGGGAACCTTTTTTAAAAAGGAAATTTTAAAAAAAACCAAATCGCCTTTTTTTAAAAATATGGCGGTTGATATTTGGGGGACCCCAAAATACTATTTTTGTATCTTTGGGAAGCAAGGACTCTCCCCCCCTCAAGTGTTTTTCCCCCTCTGGACAGCTTTTTTGTAATAAAAACCCTGACTAGTTCATTTCGTCATTTCACTAAAAAAATTCAGGATTTGATAAATTCACTTACTTTCATTAGGGAAATGACTTTGAAGAGACGTTATTTTAACATCTTGGGTGAATTGATCATCTCCCTTATATATTCGATGAAAGTCTTAATTTCGTCATTTTCATGTGACATATATACAGTGAAAATCGTTTAACACGAAAGTGACTGAAATATTGTTTCGTGAAAAAAGGTTTTTTGGGGTTAAAAATACCCAAACCCAAAAAAAAATATCAACATAAATTTTGTTTATTGATTTATTTTTTTATATATATATGCATGCATTTAACAAAAATCAATAAAACAACACAATCACATGAAGTTATAAGAAGCTTAATACAAAATTTTCAAGTTTTTTGAAACACAAAACATTTATTGAGTTTTTGGAAAATGATAATTTTCTTTTCATCATCTTTTTTAGCATAGAATTTTTGATATCGTCCATTTTGTTGTTCATTTCACCATTGGAACAATGTGTCTAATTAAAGGCGCATACTTGTCATGATTATCCCTTTTTTGAGATGATGGGGAACAGAACTGCATTATTCACTTCAGTCGTCAGTATCTGCATCAATAATATTTTTGAGCTTGGAACAAAAACTAAAATATATTTATCTGCCTTAATTGATTATGTATACACATTATCATCATGTAATGCAACGAATTCTTCAAATGATACAGAAAGACTGTCCAACCCGTCTGTTTTCCGTAATTTTTTCATTCCTAGTAGGGAAATCTTTTCGGGATAAACGATTTTCGTTTCGTGTTAAAATAAAAAACTGCTTAAAAATACATAATAATTTGTCGGGACATTGTGTTATTTCGTGTTAACCGATATTTCATATTGCTTTTCACGTTAAAAGGGGTTTTTACCAACTATATATATATATATATATATATATAAATATATATATTATATTAAATATATATATATATATATAAAATTATTAATTATATATATAATAATATATATATATATATATAATAATTTTATATAAAATATATATATATATATATATATAAATTTTTATAATATTATATATATATTACAAAGAGAGATAGAAGGAAAAATGACAATTTCTTAAGCAAATAGTTCCGCATTTATTTAATTACTAGAAATTTCAATAAACTTTCTAATTGTATTGCATGAATTTGTGAGAATATTTATATGAAACGAGTAAATAATCTCTATAGAAATCATGTAAAAAAAATATCTATATTGATATCCAACATTGTTGCGAAAAGTCAGAAAATTACCGAAGCTTTTTACATAAGCAAAAAGTTTTTCAATGCTTTCATTAGGTTTGAAATCAGCTGTTAAAGCTGGAGCCTAAATATAAAAGAAATAAATCAAATAATTTAATTTTACCAGTAAGTAAAGTAAAAAATTACAGAGCAATGTATGCCTTTTTAGAAATTAGAAAACAGTTCAATCTTAACTGAATAAAATTCAGAATTTTTCCTGAAGATTATTAATAAATAATTTCTTTTAAAATAATTGGTTAATAGAAGTAACAAAACAAAATTTTGATAAATGCGCTGTCAGTGAACAAAAAGTTATATTAAGGCGATCATACAATTAATTGTAAAAAATATGCGTATTTCTACAATAATTTCTAAATTTAAATTCAAAGGTACTGAAATGCCTTCCAAAGCTTAAAAATAACTTTTAAGTAGTATATTTTAAACTGAGATACCTATATGCATCTCTTATGCATTTATTAATTTAAGTATAAGTAAACTAGATGTTTTTCAAAAAATATATCATTTCTTTTGAGGGGAATTCATCACTTCATTTTAACATTGTTTAAAAATTTATATATTTAAAATGTATTCTATATAATCGCATATATGTAGATAGTTAAAATGTATTATGTATAAAATACAATTATATATTATTTTACATCTGTGGTATTTAAAATGGGAAATGGAATGATTGATAAACATTTAAAGTATCTAATATGAAATTAACTCGCGAAATTTAATCTATCTTTTGAAATAATTAACATTGAATGCCATTGAATATCTTTTATGATAATTAGAATGCACTTATTTAAACGAAATAAGCATACACACAGTTTTATTAAGTTTTATTACATTTTAAGAAAACAACATATTTTTGTATTTCATGGAATATAAATGCAATTTCATTGAAGGGAATTTGTTTTATAGACAGATTTTTTAAATTAATTATACTGTCATTTTACTCAGAAAGTAAACCAAAAAACGAGGCGCATCTCTAAAATTTTAAGAAAAATGATCTAGAGTTGTTTCAAAAGTATTCTTACTAAACATCATATATTTTTATTCCTCTAAAAAATGTGGGGGAGGGGCTTGCTGAATTATATATTTACTAAACTCGGTGGTGCAACACCCCGGAAGCAAAAAGCCTATTTTGGCCATGGGTTTTGGGCCGGCCGGTGCTGAGCAGATCTTGGTAAGGGGGCTCAACGCGAAACCCATGTTAAGTTCCCAAACTCAAATTCTTTATCCCCCCAAGGGGGGGAAAGGCCCGGGTCACCTTTTCAGCCCGGGTTTTGGGGCTGTGCGGAAACGTGATACCCCACAGCCACCAGTTATGTATTTAATAATATGATAATTTATATTTTATTTTTTTTATATTATTTATCACTTAAACCTATATTAAGAAGGCCCAGTGGTCGAGTGCTAGCGTATCACGTTTCCACATCCCAAGTCCGGGTTCTATTCCCGTCCTAGGCAAGGTCAACTCAACCTTTCAGCCTTTCTGCAGTAGGTCGATAAATGAGTATCAAGCTTGCTTGGGGACTTAAACACTGGGGGTCTCGCTTCAGACTGACCACCTGATCGGGACATCCGCCTTGCCCTCATGGGCTGTTGTGCTACTGCGTTTGAGTAATCCTATATTAACCACATATTATTTTTGACAAAGCAATTTTTTTCTGATAATACCTAAAGAACAATTTCATAAAAACATAAGACATTAAACTATTTCTTTCTTAATTTAGGGTAAGTTTTTCCCCCCTCTAAATGGGTTTGCACATTAGTAATTACCTTTGGAAATCTTGTGCGTTCAACGGGAGCTGGTATCATTTTACAGTGTGGCACTATAAAGATGCGTACCAATAGCCACAATGTAATCTTTAAGTCGAGTTTCCTTTCCTGAGCTCTGACGATGCGAAATTGCGATTTAATTTTGTCGAGAGCACTCAAACCAATCAGGCATTCTAGAATTTTTTTAACATGCCGCCTAATTATACGACATGAACCCTGTCGATTTTTTTGCGTCAGAAAAATCCACTGATTTGGGCCGGGGTCAAACTCGGAAACTTGGGCTGAACAGAGTCAAACCATCTACACACCCCAGCCGGTAACTTCAGGATAGTAATACGTAAATAATTGAATATTTGAAGTAATTTTTAAAGTCATAGGTAAAGTTATTAGTTTGATTAAAACCACAAGAAAGGCCTGTTTCTTTTACATAACGGTGAGACACACCAACATTTGAACTAGTTATTTCCGGATGTTTGGAAACCATAAAATTCAAGGAAAATTTTGTTTTTAAACGGTATAAATAATTTTTAAATGCACAAAGCTTTTATAAAATCACTAGACTTTTCCAGAAGGAAAAAAATGAAGCTTTATTACGTCAACATTGTTGGCTTAAATCTCAGCCACCTTTCATTCGAAATAAATGGAATTCTAAGCTTTCACGAGGCGATGAGAGTTAAAAAAGAACTGAAAAGGACAGAACGCCGCCAATCGGAAGGAAAATGGAATATTAATAACGCGTTGCCAGATTTTCTGATGGAATGTGACCTGCTTTTCGGGATCAGGCACCGTTAGAAGAAAATAACCGTGGTTGCCGCGGTTACGATCCCGAATAAAAAGGAAAAGGGAGCGTCGAATAAAAATAAGCACTTCCACGATCATCAGCAAGCATCAAACGATATAAAAATGTGCAGCGTTTCTGAAGTTGGAAATTCTCGTTTTCTCTATATCACTCCCACGCCACCATTTTCATGAGCTGTGTATGAGCGTTTGGGGCTTTTTCTTGAGAAATAAAAAAGAAGAAATAAAAAAGCAGAATGGAAACCGGGTAATAGTTGTTACTGATAACGAAAAAACCAGAGGAGCAGTGGAAAGTGATGCCTATATTTCCTTTGGCATGAACAAAAAAACTATCAATTTGGAAGATGGGTACCTTATCTTGTGCATGAGAATGTGGAGTTTAAACTACTTCTGCAAGAGTTCAAAGAATTCCTACAACATTTGTTTTAATTGTAACTTACGTGAAAGCTGCTCGTAGAATACATATCTTGTATTTAAAAATTGTATTTGATTTAATTATTGAACAATCATTCCTGGAAAGGGCTGACGAGCAGTATTAGTGTTAGATGTCTATTTTATTTAAATTTCCAAAAGTAATGCATCGAAAGGCTTCATGTTTTGTCAATAAATGGTGTATAGCAAGAACAGCCGTTACCCCGCCCACATCGCCCATTTATAATAATGCTATATGCTTATACACTGATAAACCATAAATTATTGATATCTGAGCCCTAGCTTTAAACGTTCAATTTTATTGAAACGCAATCTTATAACCCATCTTTCTTGATTTAAAAGGGGCAAGACAGGAATTTTTAAGATGGAAGTACAGTTACCTTTAATGCTCCCCATAATCCTCACTCTCCTCAAACCCGTGGGGAGGGCCACGCGATAGCCGAGTGGTGGCAGGTATCGGATCGTGACTGGCTTTGTCATGAGTTCGGTTTCTCCACACCACTCAAAGACCCGCCGTGTAGGCAAAGCGATGCACGCTAAATATGTCGAGAGCTGAAACGTCCTCCTGTTGGTGTGGTGTGGTAGTTAGGAGAGGTGGGTGCAAGCTCAGGTGTCGCCCATGTCACTTGACCATGGTTCAAAATTAAGTGGTCCGTCGCCAAAAAGCCCTCGTGTAGCTGAACAGTGTGACGTTAATATTCACTCACTCACTCACCCCCAAGCCCGTTGTTAGCGAATCTGTACTCAGCAAAATAAACATGCATAAAATTTTGATTTTACTGTACGTCTATTTATTCAAAAACTGGGATGTTTATCTATAACTCTTCCCTTTGCAGCCCCTTTTTGAAAAGGACTAAGGTATCCGACTAGGTTTGGAGATAAATTTTTCAAAAATTGATTTTCTGAATAATTTTATTGTTTTAAAAAACATAAATATGCTTAAAAATCATAACTATTAAATAATTAACATGTATCGTCCTCTTTTTTTGAAAAAAAATTAATTTTAGGAAAGTTTAGCAAAATTTTTTAAGTTAAGAAAAACGTGATAAATAAAAAAAAAAAAAAATTGCAATATTGTGCTCTTTAACGTCTTCTCTCTCTATTGATATACTTCTTGATCCCTCTGGAAGTGTCACAAACTACAGGATAAAAATAGTTTAAAAATAAATATTTTATTAGCATTTAAACTTGATGGTCATGATTTTTTGGTCGTACTATTGCATGATCTAAGCTAAAAAATAATAGCTGTGGAAAATGTGATTAAATGGGGAAGGTCTTAAAACCTGTGGTTTGTTACACCTTGAAGGGCCCATAGCATATATGTTATAAATTTCATTGCATTTTATTGGATTATTTAGAAGATATATCCTTTTTTTCGTGCACAATTATCAAAAGTTCATTCTTCAAAACGAATTAAAAAATATTTTTATTAGTTAGATAAAGTAAATGCTATAAAAAGAACTTAAAAAACTCTCTTTTATGTATTAGTCCTTCTTCCTGAATAACTAATTTCTTTTTTCCCTAATGACCCAAACAACATCAAACACCTAAAAAGCACTTTTTCAACCTAGTCGGATACCTTAACGTAAAACTCGTTTGTAACGAATCTTTACTCAACAAAAGAAACATGCTCACTAACTCTCAGGTCTGTAAGTCTAATAGTTAAAAAATGAAATAATTTTTCAAAAGAAATCCCTTGAAACTTTCTTTGTAAATCCTATTTTGCAAAACCTGTTATTGGATTTCCTGTACTCAACAAAAAAAACATGCTTTCCAAATTTCAAATTTATTGGTCTAATAGTTCCGGAACTCTTGTGATGAGTGAGTGAGTCGTGCTTTTTTCCTTGCTACTATACAGATTTGTCAGAAATTATTAAGATATAGCAATAATATCCTATCTTACCATATAAAATTAACTAAAATAACGTCGCATTTTGACTAAGCCCTCGAATTATACCATTAAATTATCCAAAGTTGTTATTTCCAGAGAAACATTGACTTATATATCTAATTTTTAAGCTCTTATAACCTTTCATTTAATCATATTTAAGAATGCAGAAAGAACATGAGCTTAAGAACTTAAATTAAGAATTCATGAACATGAAGTGCTTAAGTTCATGCATATTAGAATAATTTTACTAAGCTAAATGATTGTAGTGGACACAAGCTCCTTACACCTCCATCATATTGTCCAGCCTTCTCTCTTGATTTAAGTCTAGCAAAATATGTGCACTAGGCATTAGGTATTCAGGGAATAATTTTACTCAGGTACGCTTTCGCTTGGGAATATCCAAAAATTGAAACAAATGATGTTTGAGTTTTGGATATTCATACCTACATTATTAATTAATCATCTTTTGAATTCAAACCTACTGTTTTCAATGAAATATTGTTGTTAAATTAAGCTATATTCCTTACTAAAGAAAATCGATTGCTTATTCTCCTTATTAAACAGACAGCACTTTAAATAAATAGGATTTTAACAAGCCTTTCGTTTCTTTTAATATCTTAATTTTGTCTTTGTGAGTCAATTGTTCTATGACCTTTTTTCATACAAAATATTACATGTTTTACGGTGATAATTTGCTTTTTTATTTTGGGGGAAAAAATCTCCATTCCATAAATTTTATACATTGTTTTATTTTGAATATATTTTTCATAGAATTTTTTCAAATAAGTTTCATGTATTAAAAGCAAGTCATTTTCTAGCTGTACCCGAAACACACAATAATAAGTCAAATAGCTCCGGGTTAAATTTTGGATGTTGAAAAATATTTGACGAAATATGTTATCATGATATAACTAACTCAACATAAATCATTCTTTATTTTATTATAGAAAAGTGCAATTAATTTGCTGGATTTTTCCATGAGACGTTCAACTGAAGCTTGTGTTCAATGGTAAAAATTTTTGTCTGAAGGAAGAAATAGAGCTGCTGTATTACCCTTTCAGTATATATATATATATATATATATATATATTTAATTGTATTCAATACGTGTATAGAAATATGTTTTATATTGCATTCCAAAAATCGATCTGTTTCAATAAAAAGATACAATGCATCCCGCATATTCACTTAGTATTGTTGAAGTACATTTCTGAAAAAATTCCAGTGATTTTCTTTTAATAAAATGACATGCACACACTTACACATGTATTCCTTTACATTAGTGGCACGTTTAAAATGTTTCTTAAAAGGATTATCTCAGTAAAAGATTCCAATTCCTCCTTCATTTTTTTAATGTATTTTTTTCGCTTTTAAACCTCTACAAATCATAAATTAAATGCTAGTAAGGCTTCGTTACTAAAATAGGATTAAGGATTAAATTAAATGTTTGTAACAAAATTAGAACTTCTCATTCTCGTGTTCTAACAATATTTATGCTAATATAAGGAGGTTACATAGCGGAACTAATAAGCTGAAATCGAATTAATTGGGACAAATGGCAAAAAGCGATTTTTTCTGAAACCCTAGCTTTTAATCATTGCATACCTTAAGTAGACAGAAAAATCTGTACATTAGTACGAAGTATGTCCTATAGCATAAATGAGCTCTTCAACTCGTCTTGGTATTGACTCCACTAGTACAGCACACATTCATTACCACACTTGTATAGCACATTTTCTCATTTGTTCTGTTGTCGTGCAACTCATCTTAGCTAAACGATTCTTGAGAATATGTCATACATTCTCAATAGGATTTAGCTCTGTTGAATTACCTGGCCAATTAAGCAAATTTATTTTATTTTCCCGCATAAAAGTTTGGACCAATATCGAATTGTGACAAGAAGCCAAATCCTGTCGAAATGTTCTGTCAAATGTTTCCATGGAAAGAAACAACTTTGCTGAGGAATATTTTTGACATCATGCCTTTTAGAGAAACTAAGCTTCCAGTATCATTTGTTGAGGAAAAATCCAAAGCATCTGTTGAGAAGGGTGTTTTACAGTCTCTTGCTGGATACGATCTCTGGCAGCAGAGTTTCAACTATACTTCGTCTAACTACACTAGATTTGTATCTCTGCCCAAATAAATGCGCTTTAACACTTAAAATAACCTTCTTCTAGTCGTTAAGAGACCAGGATCTGTATTTTTGGTCTATGCTAAACAGCATTTCATCATTTTCTGAATTAGAAATTGCTTTCCCCTCGATCTTGATCCCTTACGTCTAACTTACAGAGCATTTTCTGCACAGTGGAAGTACTCACCTGAACACCATAATCCAATAAATCCCTTCGAATGTCTGTGCTGGTCTGATTTATTTTGCTATTTATTATCAGAATTTAATCAGTTCTTGGAGTGATTTTTAGTTTGAGCCCACAATTTCCTTTTCCTTTTTGCAGATGATGACAATGAATATTGAAACGCATGATAGCATTCAAAATTCTTGTAATTATATCGGCTATTAATATACCATCATTCTACATTTGAAATGGTTTACCCCGCACTTACATAAGTCTGTAATCTTGAAACTTTAATCGATTAAATATGTTACCTAGGCAAATGTATTGCCGGAGTCTCATTAGTTCGCAATATTTTTTTTTTCTCTTGGTATTGGGATTTTTTTCCCATCAGTGTATATTAAATTAATTTGTAAGCTACTCCGAAAAATATTTTGACTGTTATCAGAAGTAACTGCTATCATTAAGTATTGACATATGTCTTGTGAATAAATTGGACAAATAAGTTTAGAATGATTCTGCTATTTCATTCCTTATCCCAGACATGTCTATCGGGTATTTCTGAACGTACTGAGTATCGCTTTGAAGTCTTCTTTCATTTCGTTTCAAAATTTCTCTTTTTCAGAGCTGTAGAGAAATTGCTATTTGAGTATTTGATACGTCGATATCACTTTTTATATTTTTCGAAAAAATAATAACTAGTTTTGCTTTTTTATACTCTTGTCTCAATCTATCTGAGCTCAGCAATATCTAACAAATATACTTTTTATTATCCTGATAGCCAGAGACACAAGAGAAAAGATTGGGAAATCTAAATAATAAAATACATTGAAATTTTGGAGTGGAAGTCATGATTCGATTGATATATTTTAAGGACGCAAACGTATACTGCATCTTTTCAGTATTGTATAGTATATATGTTGGAATTCAAAGAAAAGAAAATATAATATTCAAATAATTATATAAGTACATATTCAACTACCAATTTCGCTAAGGATATTAATACATATCCTTAATATAAACGGCGACGTACCAAGAAATAGTTATCAGAAAGGGACCGGAATTTGATAGATATAATGTACATGTTTTGAAAATGAAGAACAAACAGTATTTAATGAATTTGCGAATGCCTTCATATGGTTTGGATTGTCATAAAGGATTTAACTGTCGAGTTAGAATGATGTAATCCAGGACTGGTTGGAGATATCTGCTTATCGCAGAAATATGTCCTCTATTGGAGAGAGATTTGACACTCGCCGTGGCCACTAAATTGTTGTAAAATCAGAGACAAGTATGTGTTCAGCGTTTGTGGACAGGTATTATCCTGCTGAAATGTAAGCCTAGAAGTCTGAGAAAGTACGTCAATACTATAGGACGTAGATTCTCATTGACGCAACCATGCAATAGAAGTTTCCTGGATGACATCCAAAGGGAATCTGCTATCAAATGAAATGATTGCTCAAATTTGAACTCCCGGTTGTCGGGATATGTGGAGCATGTCAGTTAAGATATCCGACTATGTTAGCAGAACCGTGATTTTGCAAAAGCGAATAAATGGATTATTTTCATGATATTTAGTGTCACTGAGATTAGAATACATGTATAAAAAATTTTTAAGGACATTTTGACAAAAACAATTATTTAAATACAATATTTTGGCAAAAAATTAACTTAGAATAATCTCTTTTCAAAATGTTCTCCTTTTGTGAAAAATGCTTCTATTATAATAATATTTTGCCTGTATATAGCTCAGACCTCTCTACAGAGGCTCAACTAGAATTTTTGAAATATATAGCTTAGAAGTGGGTTTATTCATATTTTACGACAACAGAGGGGAGCAATTTTAAGAAAAAAACGCCAATAATTATTTCAAATGGTTGTAACTCTGAAAATAATGTGAATTTTTCAAAAATCACAGTTGAGCCTCTGTAGAGTGGTCTGAGCTATAGACAGGCAAAATATTATTATAATAGAAGCCTTTTTCACAAAAGGAGAACATTTTGAAGAAAGAATATTCTAAGTTAATTTTTTGCCAAAATATTGTATTTAAATAAATTTTTTTTGACAAAATTTTTCTTTAAAACAATTTTATGCATGTATTCTAATCTGCGTGACACTAAATATCACAAAAAATATCCATTTATGCGCTTTTTTAGAATCACGGTTCCGAACACAGTCGGATGCCTTAAATGAATATTCCTACACTGTCTTCGGTATTATCAGATTCGTCTATATTAGACATTGTCGCTTATGTCGAAACAGAAATTACTATAAACAGTTTTGTTACAATCCATGAGATTTCCAATTAATCACTGTTATTACCTCTGATAGATAGCAACAGTGAGAGATAGTCAGAGCAAGGCTCTTTTTAGATTGAGCTCCTGTATACTAAATCTATAGATTGCTAATAAGGAGGCGTCAAGGTATATGAGTGTAGGTCGAACGAACGAATCACAGTGCAATCCTATTCAGTATGATCCTGTAAATCAATGCTTTTCAGACTTTCAATATTTGCGACCCAGTTTTCAATAATAATTCTCTTCGCACCCCCTCCCTTATCCTATAAAATAGCATTGAATTTAATGCAATAATACTAATGTACTTTGACGCTTACGCTACAATACGACATTAATTATAAACCACTCAATTTTTCAAGATAAGAATTAAATTTTGTAGATGAGTGTGTATATGACAAGCCCATGAGAGTCAGTAGTAATTGTAAAACTCGTCCTTATTTTAGTATTGATAACTTAATTGTCAAACGCCTTGTACAGTACTTATAAATTTATGAGTATTTCAGTGTAAATGTGTATTCTATTATTTATTAAATCAAAATGTATTTTGCAGTAAATTAATATAGTTTTTTAAATAATCTTTTATTTTAGACTTTTCGATATGCTCGTGCCCCTCATGTTGATTTATCAAGCCCCTCAAGAGGGGCGCTCCCCGTAGTTTGAGATACGCTGGTGTAATTTTTTTGAAAAATACTTGGCAAGTTGGATGTAAATATATTTAAAATATTCGAATAGAGCTATAAATTATTTTGAAAACCTTAATTTCAATCGTTTACGAGATGAGTGCCAGTATGAAAAGATCAAAGTTATACTTTTTTCACTTTTTTTGTCATTGTATTATATTAAAATTTTTTTTATTTCATTCGTATTTTTTAATATAAATTACAGGAGTAAAAATTTGTTCGTAAGGGTTTCTTTAAAGGATTTTCATTCTCTAATAAAAGAGGTTTTCATTTCAAGTCTGGAAAACATCATTTCTTTTTTTGTTAATAATAATGATTTTGTTATACTGTATAGTGTTGTAAAAATAACTGAACTTATTTGAATTTCTTTATTTATCTTTTTCTTTTGTGTGTGAATTAATTAAAGGACCCATTCTTACATTATCTAAATTAATATTTTTAAAATTGTTTCACTTCGTAAAGGTTAATTAAAACGTTAACGATTAAAGTACTGGCAAATGGTTTACGCACATAATTACACGAAATAATATTCACAATGAAAGATTATATTCCATATCTTTCTTATCATGAAACATCTTACTTGATTAAAAAGAGTTATTTTCTCCGCAAAAAAAGCAATAAACACGAGTTCACAATAAAATAATCTTAATTAGACTCGTGCATAAGCTAAACTTATTTCTTAAGTAGAAAATAAACAATGTAATACATTTTCATGAAATTTGTTTCTTCAAGAAGAACAAACTCTTAAGAGTTATTCAAATTAGATAAAGGGATCGCAAATGTTATTTATTTTGTATCCTTACATTTAGAATACAATAGAGTCTCTTGTATGTAAATGTTCAGTAACTATCCAGAGACTTTCAAAGGGTCTTTCATTAAATAAACATCAAGAAAGTGACATTGATAGATGATCCAATTGTTTCACTAAACGGAGAAAATAGTTTTGATTGGAATTTTTCCCTTTTGAGTATTCATGCATTTGATGTCATTCTAGGCCAGACGCATCTATTGATAAAGATAGATGAATAATTGTTTACCATGATATTGATTGATTAGAAATCTATACTCTGAGAGGTTTTTAATAATAAGTATTCATATTGTTGACTATTTTTTATAAATATGATAAGTAGAACGAAAATGTATTTCTTATTAAGATATCCGAACACATTCGCAATAAGTTTTTAAAATATGGCATAATAAAACATAATAAATGATCTTTTGGGATCAGTGGATAAATAATAGTATTTAGCTATACCAATATTTTTATAAAATATCTAAATTTTACAAAAACTACAATTATAAGTGAAATTTTATCAAATGTTTGAAAAACTTCAGAGCATTTAGAGAAAAATATAACATACTTACATTAGTAAATGTATTACTAAAACAAATTAGATGCGTTTATCCTAAAAAGTTATTCAAATCTTAATGTTTTATAAAATTTTTAAACATTTTAGAACGAATTGTGTAAATATTCTAAAAATGTAATGTAACCTTTTTTTATGATACTATCATTGAAATAATAAGCCATAACTCAAAAAATATTCATACAGTAAGAAATATTTCAATGCATTCTCTAGAACATATGTATTATAAATATCAGATTTAAAAAGTTTTATAGAAATATACTTGTAATATTTAAAGTTATCAGACTTCACCATGATAGATTCTAAGCAATTTAAATGTCCACTTCTGGTAGATTAAAGACCAACTCCTCCAGTTTTTTTAATTTTGTAAAATTGATTGTAACTTGGCCTCTAGGTCAGTGCTTCTAAACTTTTAATACTTGCGACCCAATATTCAATCACTATTTTCATCGCGCCCCCCTCCATACAATAACAATGTCTTGAATTCAACAATACTATACTTTGGCACTAAAGGTACAATACGACTTTAACCTCTCAGCCGCCGTCGTATATAAACGTCTTTCTCAGCCAGTGCATAAATTGTCCTGGGCGTATATGTACGTCGTTTCAAAATACGATATTTTCTGTTCACTGCTATCCATAAAATTATTCCGAAGGCTTTGGAAATGTAATAAATGTCCCCTAACAGTGATTGCGAAGGATTAACTTATTTCAGAGGATTTCCTTATTTATTCCATCACATATGCTCGCCTACGGGGAAAAGGGCGGCATTGGGAAGTGAATCACAAATTATTTAATCGACATTTAAGAGATTAATTATAAACTGTACAAATTATCAAAATAAGTTTTGATTTTTGTACATAGTCTTATATATAATAAGCCCATGGGGTCACTGGTAATTATTAAACTCGTGCTTAACTTAATATAGTTGAATAAATTATAAAATATATTGTGCAGTACTTATACATTTATAGGTGTATTATATCAGTTTATTTTATTTTTCATTGTGTCGGAATGTATTCTGTTTGTTTATGCTCAGTAAACTAATAATTTTTTTAAATCTTTTGTTTTCGACTTTTTAATAGGCTCAAGCTCCCCTCCTAGTGTTATCACCTCTTTAGGGGTACATGCCCTCATGTTTCGGTAGCACTGCTCTACGTCAATGCTTCTCAAACTTTCAAAGTTTACCACCCAGTTTTCATCGCCCCCCATACAATAACAATGTATTGAGAGCAATAATGAGATGTGCTTTGACTATAAAGCTATATTTCGATCTTAATTAAAAACCGTACAAATTATCAAAAAAATGTATTAAATAGTGTATATGTTACTTTTTAGTAAGAGGAAAGTTACAGTTCATTAATATTTTCTTAAATAATTTTTTATTTTCGACTTTCCAATATGCTATCGCCCCCTACATAGGCTTATCGCAGCCTACAGTTTGAGAATCGTGGCTCTAGATAACTTAGAAACAAAAAAAGTATATTTTGTAAAGTGAAAGCAAAGTATAGCTCTATTCAATAAAATTTTAAAAAATGTGTTTTGACCGATTTTGGTCATTTTAACGTTTTGGTTTTTTCTACGTGTAAAGTTTTGTAACAAATAGTTTTTATAGTTTTAAAAACTAGATTTACATATCATCAGTATTATTTACGAGGAATTCAATTTAATTAAATTATTGAATGAAACATACTGCGTAATAGAACACAAGAAAATTAATTTAAGCTGCAATAAATAAAAATAGGCTAACAAAAACGAAAAATAAAATTCTCTTTTTTGTAATATTTGCATTTTAAAAAAAAGGGAAAAGAAAATATTTATCAATAAATACTTCAAAGAAAAGCTAGAAGAAAATGGCTTTATTTTTTCTCAGATGTAAAAAATATTCAATTTCAGCAAAGTAAACAACATTCTAATCTAGAGTATAACCTATCTCGATTTTTTTATAAATTGGAAGATTAGAATTTTTACATGAATTTCCAATGATCAGTATCTGTATCTTTCGCCTTCAATTGTTTGTTCTGACAAAAAACTTAGGTTTTGCGTACAATTCTTATCTTTACTTTTATAATAATAAAAGAAAATGAAACGAAATTTATTCACAGAAATATTAATTATTAGCAGAAAAGTAATTCAAACTACTCTAAAATATTCTACTCGTATTATTTTGCGATTTATTATTAAAAGTACTTTTGCATAAATTGAAATGTGCCAAAACTGATAAAAATTTATTGAAGCATTATTTTATAAAATACATTTTATATTACATGATTAGATATAATTAAATTCTGTGAAATCATTTAATAAACGTTCTCTTGTGAGTGAATTTTGGAGAAACAAATTAAATCAATCCTAAAATTTCATGCTCTAGACACTGAAAGGTTTTTGAGTGATATTAGTAGATATCGAGAAATAGGTGCATATCGAGATCAACTTTAATATTTAAATTATTTCATAAAAATATAAAAACTGATTGTGCATTTTGGAACAATATTTTTTTAAAAACGTTTTTCTATACTTTAATACATAAAACTATGCTTTACTCCATCTATACCTTTAAACGATCGGTTCTAAAAGTTCCCGCGATGATTTTTGTAGCTGGACGGGCGGAGCTTCAGACGGAAAAGTTGTAAGGTATTCCCCCGTGGGGGAATACCTTACTTCTAAGTTATCTTCTAAGTTATCTTCATGACTTATCTTCGCCTTACTTCTAAGTTATCTTCGTGACTTAGGGTTGTGGGAGTAAATAAAGAACCAGGTGTTGCCATAATCTTAATATCTCTTTAAGATCTTAACTTAAACACTAACAATGATAATATTTATATTTTAACTTAGCGGATCTAAAGTGAGAAAACACACAATACGAATTACCAAATAAGCGTGACTTTAATCACTATATTCCCGCCTATTCTTAAGCTCAACTTATAATATTTCCAATATAGATAACAGAATTATCCTACCTTTAATCTTCTTGGCTACCAACAATCCTCCCGGATTCTAAGCATCTTTCTGATCTCGCTCGAATAATAGTATCCACCTTGACTTGATCGCCTTGTCACGATAGCTTCACACACAAATAACGGCTTCTTTCTTCAGTCACGCTTAAACTGAGACTAAATATAATCACTTACCAATGGTCATCCGCTTACGTTAAACTTCTGCTATTTAAAAGTGTTCCTAATTTGTATAATTTCACGCTTCGCTTCTGGATTTGGTTGAAAGAATCTTACCTTTTGGCCCCACAGAACCCAAAAGGAGTTTTTAGTTGAAAAGGTGATGAGCCCGTCACAACCTCCTCCAAGAAGCAAAACGTGATTTATTCCAGGGTCTTAATAGCCCTTAAGAAATTACGTGACTAAATTTGATTCGTCTTAGTTTTAACTTTCAATATTCCTCTGAAATTTTAACTTTCAATATTGGTCTTAAACTTTAATTCTCAATATTCACAATAATTTTACTCAAATAACTATACCAAGGTTATTATTTATGTCTTTGCTTAACTCAGATTCACTTCTGCATATTTATTAAGGTGTATCCCATTCGGGTAACAGACACGGGAAAAAACACAGAGCTTCTAGTTTAAAAAGCCAGGGCCATACACCTACCGATTTTAACATTTAAATAAACTTAAAACTATTTTACTTTTCATCTGTACATAGTATTTATATGGTTGCCCTTATGGCTTACAATTCAGACCTAAAAGAAAACATCTGCTTTTCTGCAATCATCAGGGTCAGCCACCCTGAAAGAAAAACTCTTTAAATATCACACAATACAATTACATTTTACAAATTCCATACCGTATATACAATCATTAAATGACAACTATTTTTCATATATACACCTCATCTGGTTTTCCAAATAAAATTATCCTCTAATCGAGCAGCGTTGTTAGTGTTATTGTTAATCATCTGTCTACGCTGCGTTCCCAAAACCAGATGCACCTTAATATGAATCAATACAACAATATATATATATATATTAAGCAATTACAAACATTTTTTCAATGATCCCTAAAAAAAAGCAACCCAAAGAATAATAGCATCTCAGCGAAGTCATACAAAGCAGTATACAAATGTACATATACAGTTGTTTTCACCTTAAAAAAACTTTTTAAAAATTTTACAAGACCAAAAGTTCATTTTTCAATCTTCTAGAAAAATGCACCCATTGCAATGTCAACTTTTACCTTTCTTTAAAAAAAATTTTAAATGACCAAAAATGCCTTGCGTTTTTGAAATAGTTCTCCTGATTGCCTGTCAGAAAAATGTATAATGAAACCGTACAACCTGATTTTTATGTCTTGTAGTTGACGTCTCCGACTAAGACCTCCAAGGAGTGGGATCTGTGGCTGTTCGCTCCTCCTTTCCTCTCCTGGCAATGCTGTTCTTGACCACTTCTGCTTCTGGTATTCCTGCTCCTTGACTTTCTTTGCTCCTCGGCGTACGGGCTGTACTGTTGTTTCCCTCTGCTTCTTCTGGATCGAACTGGTCCTCCTTGTTGTGTCCTCTTCTCATTGGCTGGTCGGGACTCCACCTTTGCACCTCTTCTTGGTCGCAAGTTGTAGCCACTGGTACTTGGCAGCATTGTTTCCTCTGTTAGGAATCTCTTTCTATATTGTGGTAAATCGTTACTATTGCTTAATGTTAATGTTCTTTTATAAACTTTATGTCCTGCCACACTTTTTATACTTTTTCTCTGGTCCTCCAGACCCAGATTTTAATGATCGCTTGCATGCGTTAGTGTCCTTTTTACCTTTTTTAACATTTCTGTTTGGTTCTGACCAAGAGCCTGGTGGTGATCTGACAAGTGGTCTGCGATTACTGGCCGTACCTGTGTGCCTCTCACCCGGATCCTTCTTAAACCCTTTTCGTTTTTCCTCTAACTCACGCCTTTCGCCTAACCCATTCTTCCTACTATACTGCGACTCATTTGATCTAGGCTGCATACTTTCAAAATTATTCGATTTATAGCTTGAACTATTGTTATCAGAACTACTGGTTCTTATCTCTATCTCGTCTCTTTTCCTATGATGATATAGTCTAACTTTATCTTCATTAACTGTAATTCTTTTTCCCGATCTCCAAACCACTAAATTATTCTGTTTTACCTCTAATACTCTATAACGGCCTGAAATTTTGGTTTAAACTTGGAAACCACCTTTTGTGTTTCTGAACTTAAAGGATGCGTTTTCAGCATGATCCAATCATTAACTTTAATTATATCATCTCGCCTTCGTTGATTATAAATTTTGCCCATTTTTTCGTCACCGTCTAGCTTCATCAAAAAATTTCAATACCCCCTAAAGCAAACCCAGTTCCTCAGATACCATCACAATTTTTTTAAATGGGGTAATAAATTTTACCTAAAAAAATTTTTTGGGTTTTTTCCGTCGTTCCTGTTTCGAATGCAAAAC
The DNA here is from genome assembly GCA_019973955.1 of Trichonephila inaurata madagascariensis. NCBI lineage: Eukaryota > Metazoa > Arthropoda > Arachnida > Araneae > Nephilidae > Trichonephila > Trichonephila inaurata. The sequence continues at coordinate 205,458 of BMAV01003996.1, forward strand.
GCTCACGTAAGAACTTTTCCGATCATTTGATCATTCACATAATTTGCAACATTTTACAAGATCACGATTCACGCGTTTGGGTTCTACTTTTGCCTGAGATCTTTTTAAAAGTCTTACATGCCTTTTGCCTAATCTGTTCAAATATTCAAAGATATGGGTATGATTTGGGGGAAACCCATATTATTAATTTTTCTGAGCCCATAACGCGATATGTAATTATCAAAAATGTATCCACTATTACTCGAGTCGGGCCTTTTGGGATGATTTCAGTCCACTTGCTGAAATGATCCGTAATTACTAAAATATCGGTTTGCCCCACGGGGAGGATAAGGACCAAAAATTCAACGCCTTTTTGTTTGGGTACTTTTGGGACTATCGGAAATTGCGATCAGCTGGTAACGCTATTTTATAATTGTTAACCTGGACATGTGGCATGAGGACTTTGTTCAATAACTTTTTTTATACGGGGAAAAAAAAAAACGTTCCTTATTTTATGGTTTTAAAATTTAAAGCGTCCTAAATGACCTGCTATGGCTTGTCGGGGAAATTTCTCATTATTTATTTTTAAAGTCTTTGGGGAAAGTTACTGCATTTCACCTAACGTCGTTGCATATTTCGATAAAACAACAAGCCTTCGTCATTTAAAATCGAGACCAGCCACATATTGCCGCATTAACGGCTTCTTCTGGGTTTTTCCGGTTCTATGATAGCCTAATTTTCGGCCCTTTCTTTGCTCTTCGATTAACTGTTCAGGACGAAAATACAAAATTTTCTGATTAATCTAATCCCCATTAAATCTAGCACAATTAATCTGTTCCCTACGATATTTTTTCCCCCGGGTTCCCAAAAAACGTCAGCCACCGCATTCTGATTTCCCAGACGGTTTTCCCCTTTTTTTTAAAAATTTCCCTTTAATTTTGGACCGCCTTATCACCCTACTTGACAAATTTTACCATTTGTTAAACGCGTCAATGCAGCATGATTGGTTATAAAATTTACGGCAGAAAAACCAAAAAAGTTCTAATTTTTCAGAGCCCAAACTATTCAAACACTATCTTTCCGTTACTTTTAAATTCCCCCCGCACTACTAAGCATGCGGGAGGAATCCCACGGGCCCTCTTTTCATTAAGAACCGCGCTATCCCCCTTTTGAACTGGCATTCTAAAAAACCCAAAAATGGTTTTCAAGCCGGGGAATTTTAAAACTGGGGATTCCGTTTTCCCGATTTGTGTGTGTGACTGAAAAGGCCTTATGCGCCTCTATACCCCAAAAAAACTTTTTTAATTTTTCTTGGGGTTTTAAAAGGTTCATAGATCAGCATAATTTTAAAAATTTCGAATACCACTGGCATATTCCCAGGAATTTGGGTATCTCTTTAAATTTTTGGGGGCCCAATCTACTATAGCTCGAACCTTGTCTCGTCCGTTTAATTCCATCCTTACTAATTTTCAAACCTAAATATTTCAGTTTATCACAACCAAATTTACACTTCTCCTTATTTAATGTTAACCCTGCTTCCTGTAATAATCTAAAAACTCCCCTTAAATGTTCGACACGGAGAGTGAACGATGGAGACGATATGATAACGGCATCCATGTAAACATTCAAAAACCTCCATATTACCGGTTTCAAAATTATGTCGATCACCTTCTGAAAGTTGGGACCCGCCCCTGACTCCCCAAACCTCAGTCGCCGGAATGCGTACGTACCATTCTTCGTGACGAAGGCTTTGGTTTACCGCGAGCTGAAAGTACCCCGTCCTAAGGGCCAGGGACGACATAATTCTCGTATGGGGGATATTCGATATCAAATCATCTATTAAAATTAAGGCATATCGTGGATATTTCATAATAGCATTCAACTTTCTGTAGTCCACGGCAAATCAATACGCTTCCGGATTATCCGGCTGTAATCCATTATTTGTTCTCCACAATACAACTGGCAACGCGTACAGAGATTGAATCGGTATTATGGTACCCTCTATCAACATTTTCCTACATGGTAGTCTAAAATGCTTTACTTAACTCTGTCATAACGATATGGTCTAGAAACAACTGGTGTCTTATCCCCCGTATGATACAAAACATGCGTAAGCCCTGGTTTTACTGAGAACAATCCTTTAATACTATTAAATAAATCTTGCAAATCCTTATTCTGACTTTCTTTCAACCCTGTTTTAGTAAGATCTATTTCCACATTTCCTTCCTCAATCGTTGTAACAACTTTTTCAATCTGCGAATCCAAATTGCCAACGCTTTCTGATGAAAATCTAGAGCAATCTTCGATCCACTAATGAAGTCAACACCGAGAATACATGGGTATTCTAAATCTGCCAACACGGGAAACATTCAATGTTTCACAAATTTTCTGATCAGCGCATTCAATTCAATTATTTCGATATTCCGACATGTAGCTCCCTGTGCCGTGATCACTTGAGCACGCGATCACTTGAGCACGGGTGTGACAACGCTGGTACAGCCGCCATACAGCCCCTATCTGCCACCAGTGGATTTTTGTTATAAAGTATAAAAATAACTCTGAAAGAACTCAGCATGGGATCCTAGAGGTGGTACAGGTAGTCCAATTTTCGCACGATGAGAGCGCAGTAGATAACTCTGTCGGGAGCTTGACTTTTTCTGAAGAACTGCCCGCAGGCGACTAACACCGGTCTTGTTTCGAAGGTTCCCCATCAACTTTTCCGTCCAAAGCTCAGCCCCTCTAGCCAGCTTTGTCATTCCGGGAACTTTTGGGACAGAGCATATATTTCAATTTTTTGATCAACTTTAAAATATTAAGGAAATCTGATTTAATTAAACGAGTAACTAAAAAAAACGGTCTGCATAAAAAAGGAAATTCTTTACAATTTTCATTTCAGAGTTCCTGTATTTTGCTTCTCAAACTTTAAAACTAATAATAACATTTCTTTGAGAATAATATAATGATTTTTGATAGCATCATACGAGCAAATATGATTTCTAGGAAGTTATAAAATGGTATATTGTAAGTTACAAAATTTAAAGTCAATAAAAATATTTTAAAATTTAGTGAAATGCCTTTTGAGAAAAAGGAAAGCTTAAATAAATGTTTTGAAGTGTTGTAGCAACTTATTGTCCTAAAATGCAATTTTTGAGAATAATACCTGTTTTCTCATTTTCCTCTTAGATATTGTGAATAAATAGTTAATGGGCATAATATTTATGAATATAATCTTGCAGAACTGTCTGGAAATATTAACCATTTGAAAGTTTTTGTTGAATATTTAAGTCTCATTTGCATTTTATATTAATAAGTGTTATACTTTAGTGCATAGAAAAGCTGCCATACATTGCTTGATTTTAAAATTTGAAACAAATATTTTATTTTATTATAAAGGAAATACTTCATTTTTGTGTTTTAAATATCTGTCTGTCTAAATTGTAAACACTCATAGGGGAAACAAATATATAATAATGTTAACTGATCTTACAAGAAGTTTTATGAATTTATATATAAATATAACTCCATACCAGTATAATATAAGAGCTTCCAAATCATTTGAATTTTTTGAAAAAAATTAATATGGAAATATGAAATGCAAATAAAATATAACATATTTAAAGCAGCATATTTTCACCATTCATTCATAAATTTACTTAAAATATGCAATATATCTTTTTAGTGTAACGATTATTTTTCGCAAAAAATGCGTCAATTTAAATTTTCAGCATTTTCTTTTGATAATTTGCATTATTTTTCTACTTTTAGACCTAATAAGAGATGTCATAATTTGTGAAATAAGATTCGAGTATACAATTTAACATATGTTGAATTATGAATTTCAAATTAAATCTGGTAAATACTTGAATTAAAATTTATATTTTTAGACATATTGTACTTTTCTAAGGTATATATTTATTTTTTAAATAAGTCTCCGACAAACTAAATCGTAATTAGAAATAAGATATTTTGTTAAGTGACAGTATTCCAAATAGAAATAAAAGTTTCACAAATTAGAATAAAAATGTCAGCATCTAATTTTACCGCATATTTTAAACTAAACCGACTCAGTTAATTTATAAAATACTTCATTTAAGGTATCCGAATACATTCGGAACCCCGATTTAAAAAAAGCGCATAAATGGATATTTTTCATGATATTTACCGTCACTTAGATTAGAATACATGTATAAAATTGTTTTCAGGACATTTTGACAATAAACACTTTTTTAAATACAATGTTTTGGCAAAAAGTTAACTATAGAATAACCTTTTTTCAAAATGTTCTCCTTTTATAAAAAATGATTTTAAAATAATAATATTTTGTGTGTGTGTGTGCTTATATAAAAGAAAGACTTCTCTAGAGAGTCTGAATAATTTCTTTTTGAAACATTTACATTATTTTCAGACTTACAACCAATTGAAATTATTATCGGTGTTTTTTTCTTAAAATTTCTCCCCTGTTGTCGTAAAATATGGATAAACCCACTTTTAAGTTATATATTTTAAATTTCTAGTTGAGCCTCTGTACAGAGGTCAGAGCTATAGACAGGCAAAATATTATTATAATGGAAGCATTTTTCACAAACGGAGAATATTTTGAAAATGGGTCATTCTACGTCCATTTTTTGTCAAAATATTATACTTAAATAGTTTTTTCTAATAATAATATTCTAAAACACCTTTTATACATTCTTCTAATCTATGGACTTCTATATATCATAAATATTATCCATTTATACGCTTTTGCAAAATCACGGTTCCGAACGTAGTCAGATACCTTAATACTTTATGTACTGACGGTAACTATAAATGCCGCCCAATTTAAAATTACATAAAATCATTCTTTTCACAAATATTCTGACTGCACTTAGCAGGGGCACTCTTTTAATTCCACTCTTCCTGGATACATTGAAGCACGGGTTCTATGATGAGTATTTTAGCGTGGAAGGCGAATAGTTTTTGAAGTTGCATTTTCAACTGTCAACTTATTTTTATATGTTATTTAGGACCTTAGATAACGATTTGTTTTAAGTGAAGAATGTTATAATTGATTTTACTGTTGAATAACGTTATGGTACTTATAAAGTGCTACCAGTAGACTGGATGTTAGAGAAAGAAACTCGTGCTTGCTTTTCGTCTTTGTAGTTTATTACATTTCTTCGTTGTGTTGTAGCGTCATTACTAATGTGTAATATTTATGCTTTTCTGGTATTGCTTTTTAGAGTAACGTATCCATTTTTCTTTACTATTGTGTTTTTAAAGTTTTGAAAAAAATTTGAAATTCGAATCCTAGTTTGTTTTTGTGTTTTTGTTGCTGTTACACAATAAAATTAAATATCTAGTTTTTATTCAAAAATTACAGTTTACTTTCTTTCTTTAAAGCGGAGATTTAACATTTAACAGGAATGTGACCTTTTTAAAGGTGCTATAATTTGTCCCATCTTCTAGAGAATGTCTGGAATAAAGAAGATAATTCTTCAAGAGGATTTAGGTTTATTACACAGAACCTAAGATTTGTGAGAGGAATGATACACTAACAGAGATGATTCTTCTGATGAAGAAGCCCCACCAAAATATCTGCACGAATTTTAGTGAGATTCCGGAGAAGACGACCAAGAGACTGAATAAGACCCAGTGTGTGGAAGTTCATGTTTAGGAAATATAGAATTTTCTATTTCATCACTTAATGCTTTAAAAAAAATTCAATTTAAAACTCACTCAAAATGCATGAAGTGTAATGCATAAGTATAAGCGTATTAATGAAAAGAAAAATTGTTTCCTTGAACATCATCAAATTAAGTTTATGTATAAAACATATTTTCATGTATGAATAAAGTACATAAATTTTAAAAATTTTATATAATTTTTAAAAAATAAACTTCTTTATATTGTAAAATACTTGAGTTATATGTTTATTTAGTACTTTTATGAGTTGAAACTAAGCTAAAAAAGTCTTTCCTTTTTTTTGTATTATGAGAATATCTTAGTCCTCCCTGTACTGAAGGTACTTTAAAATACCAATTCAATTAATTAACTCTAACGAATTAAATTTTCCAAAGGTGAATATTTTATTATGCATATGCCTTGATTTTCAATTTGGTGACGCAAAAAAAAAAAAAAAATGCATGAAAAAGTGCAAGAAAAAATTTTTGCACTAGATAAAGGGTTAAGAAGTGAGATTATATACTTCTACATTTCTTCTTTATTTTTACCTTCAGGTTGATCAAAGTGTTTTAATAAACACACGTTTTGGAATATAATTTGTTTAAAAATAGGTTGTTCTTTAAGGTTCTAAAATAAAATTTTAAATTTCGCATACAAATGAATAGTAGTGAATGAAGAATGATAAGAATTGAGATATGAATGTATCTATTCAATGGAAATATATAGTAAGAAAATCAATCTTTTCTAACATGGAATGAAATTTTTCATTCAATGTATATTATTGTTGATAAATATTTTAGACCACTTTTAAATAACTAGGAGGTAAAAAAAATTGTTTTACAGCAGAATTCTAAGTATTTGCATACATATTAATAAATGGACTTTTATTTTATTAAATAATAGTTTTGCTGGGGAAAAAATAATATGTGAATCCCTTTAAAATGCTAGCTGTTACACTTTAATCACATTAGGAAATTTTATTAATTATTTTAAGCAACTAATACAAAAAAGAAAAGTATTTCTAAAGAATATTAAAAGGCTTATTTTCGTTATTTTATACATATTTTGTTGTAAATTTAGATATTTATTATTCTGACCTACTTTGATAAAATATTTTTGTTTCATATGAAGATTAATTTCACATACGAACAAAGATCATATTTTTAGAAATTTACTATAAAAAATATTATTTATCTTGGCGAAATTATTCGACTAAAATTTCAAATTTTACAGTCAAGGATTTCTGTGTTACTTTTATAGATCGTTTGTCAAAATGTAATGTATATCTCAGTGGAAATGTCTACATTCCAATTTAAGATTTCAATTCAGCTATTATTATTTGTAGACGAAAACTTTTAAATATTTTATTTGTTATACAAGAAAGAAGAGATTAAATTTATAAAAAAATATTTAACTATATTTAGTTTATTTTAAATTGAAATGTTTATTTCTGTAGACAATAGTTTAAAAAATTTGATGTTTTTCAGTTTCACAGTACACATTAATTGTAAGTAATATTTTTAAAGCGTATGTGATATTTTAAAAATATTTCATGTTAGTCACAACTTTTTATCTGTGATGATAAAATGTTCTAGCTATTACATTTCGGCAATTTTAAATTCAAATGTTGCTTAAAAATAAAAATATGAATAAGATTGTTTTACCCCTTGTATAACAAATATATATATATGTATATGCAAACACACACACACACATACACACATATATATATATATATATATATATATATGCATATACCAGGTGGAGCAAATAAAAGAGTGCCCGGAGGACAGAGTTCTAGATTACAAAGAAACACGAATAAGAAAAGGAGATTGTTCTCTAATCTGCTTGCAGAAGTTGCTGAAAATGACCATCATTCATTTTTGTCCCTTTGAGAACACGTCAGCAACTTGCAGGAGAAGATCGAAGCTGGACTGCTGGAATTGTAGGAATCTTATCAGAAATGTTCTACTGTAGTTCTTGAAGACTGGAGGGTTGTTGTGTTTACCAGGCTTGAGACTCCTACAAAAGTAACGTGCAATGATCATGTAATCCGGTGGTTGCTAGAACAGGGGCTTTTCCTCCCAGAAGTACCACACATGCTGGAAATGTAAAATTTCTTTGATGAAAAAAATATGGGACAAATAAGGCGGCGAGTAGATACTGTACACCAAATACCAACCATCTGATCATCCAAAGGTGTATGGTGGAAGTTATGCGGATTCTTATTCGGGGAGTTTACATATCCATTAAGGTGAAACCAAACTTCTTAGAAGTGAAGAAAAGATTCATGTCCAATTACAAACTAGAGATGATGTTGTGCATTTGCTGGTTTTAATCTGAGTACCATGTTCACCTGTACACTTATTAACTCAAACTGACTCATCCCAGATTAAATCTGAACTAAATTTTAAATTTTAAAATTTTAAAAAAAAAAAATAATTAATTAAAATAAAAATAATTTTTAAACCCAAAATTGGTGTGTACCGGTGGGATGGGAAAAATATCCCAAAACCCCATTTTTAAGGGAAAATTTTCCGGTCTTCAGGAGGGGTTTAAGGGCTAAAATTTTTAAAAAAAACCCTTTCTTAAGAAATCTCAAGAAGAAAATTTATCCAGGCTGACTTCTAGGAAACGACTTGGGAAAAAAGTTTAAAGGACTTAAGAATAGGATTTTAATATTCGGCATTTGTACAGAAATAAAGGACTGCAAATGCTAATAAAGAAGATGGACAATTATCGGATAGATATTCTAGCCATACGGAGGAAATTAGATGGATAGAAGGGGGAATTATTAAAAAGAAAAATCACAAAATTGTTTATAGCTGTGACAAAAACAAGCACATATTCAGCACTGCTTTTATTTTGAGTAAACGTCTGAAACATTTTGAATTGATTTTGACAAAGTCACCTAGGCTATACAAAATAAAAATAAGAGGAACCTTTTTTAATTACAGTTTTATTAACATCCACGCTCCATCTGAAGACAAAGATAATGTGGCGAAAGAACTATATTATGAGGAACTATATGCACTTTATGCATCATGTCTAAAAAACGATGTTAAAATTATACTAGTGGATGCAAATGCGAAAATTGGTACAGAGAAAGAATTTAGGATATTGTTGGAAAAAGTAGTCTTCATGAAATAGCAAATGATAATGGGAAACGGCTTATTAATTTTGCAGCTGATCATAATATGATCGTACCAAGAACAATGTCCCAATATAAAAATATTCATAAAATTACTCGAACATCTCCTGATGCAAGCACTTGCCATCAAATTGACCATCTTCTGGTTGATTCTAGACACATGTCAGATATAATGAATGCAAGAAATTATCAAGGAGCTAACCTGGATTCAGATCATTTTCTAGTTATTACAAGGGTTAGAGCAAGAATTTCTAATTTCTGAAACAGTCATGGAAATGTTTAGAAAACCTGACTGCGGACAGTTTAAAGATAAGGCATTGAAGCTAAAATTTCAGGAACATCTTGAAAATAAATACAAAGAGGTTAACAACATTTTTATTGATGAGGATAGTATAGACAAAAAATGGAATGCACTAAAGGAAATAATCACTGAAAACAGGTAAATCTGCTAGAAAAGTATAAGAAAAATAAAAGTAAAAGGTACTGGTTTGGCAACGATTGTTTCATGTATAAAAGAGGGAAGAATAAGGCATATAGTAAAATAAAGAAAGTAAGAGATATCTAAGAAGCTTAGTGATTGCATACAAAGATGCAAAAAGAGAGGGAGAAAAGAATCTATAAGGCAAAAAAAAGGATAATTTTCGAGGTTCTTTTTAAAAATGTTGAACATTTGAAGGAAGAAAATGCTGGAAGCAAAAAGAATTTAAACCAAGAACCCTTGTCGTAATAGGAAGGAATTCATATTTTGAGTGATAAAACTGAAGTGTTAAGTGAAGAGATGGAATGAACATTCTGACAACTTACTTCATTGAAAGTGATAATGGCGTGACTATGCAGCACCTACAGAAAATACGGAACTCAGAGCCAAAGTGTAGCTAAACTACCCATCATTGGATAGCATAGCTCTATAAATAAACTAAGAGACAAATGGTGCAGGCCTCCGGCCCTGACACTATTCCATCTTGAGCTACTGAAATGGGAGCAAAAAGAAACTTCTAAGAAAGTTTATGACTTAATTCCAAGCAATTTTGGGGAGCAGGGAAGCAACCTCAGGAATGTAAATGAGTATAACTTGTGTGGATAAATAAAAAAAGGAGATGTAATTTGAGTGTTCAAATTTATAGAGGAATCAGTTTGTTCTGTACAAAACTATAAGATATTCTCCTAATATCTCTATTTACAGTCTTTCTTACTAGTTGAAAATTACAGTTAGGATCACAAGCAAAATTGATTTCTGAAAAGGAAGGAAGATCCACTATAGAGCAGAAGTTTAATATCTGTCAGGTTTGAAGAAAGCAAGGAATTTGAATTGATATCCATCACTTTTTATTGATTTTAAACTACTTATGATAGCAGCAAATAAAAAGGCCTTATTGCAGCCATGAAAAGAGTTTAAAACTGACAAGCCATTAAGGGCTATTAAGCTTCCGGGATACTCAAGTGAGACAAAGATCGAGCCGCGTGCAAAATGATCTTTCGACCCATTGGAAATAAAAAAGCGTCTGATATGAGATGCCATGCGTCTTCTATTTAATATAGCAGTAGAAAAGTGTAAGTGATATACCAATATCAATACTAGAGAAATGTTTTAATAAATCGATACAGTTGTTGGCTTTGCTGATGACATTGATACCGCCTGAACACCCACTGCATCTAAGATGGTAGCTTTCAGGCCTCTTTATCTTTAGGAGAAAGAAGCCCTCTCTGTGATGAATGGTAACCAATGTGAGTAGCCTAAGACCAAGTACATGCCTTGGTACTAAATCATGTTTTGTAACAATCTCATTTTAAAATTGAAGAGTATAGTTTTGAAGTTGTTGACAGCTTCACTTATTAAGGTTAAGTTATTAACAGTTGAAATCCAAAAGAGAATTACAACGGCTATATAATAAATGTCTTAATAGAATACGAAAATATATGAAATCAAATTTGATCAAAAGAAAAACAAAGATTCCATTGTATAAAAGTCTTTTAAGATCAGTATTAACTTATGCATGTGAAACTTGGTCCATGTCTCGGACAGATGAGAACATTATAAGTATCTACCAAAGGAAGATTTTAAAATCCATTTTTGGAGGAATTCAGGAAAATAGAACATGGTGAAGAAGATCAAATCTCTAGAGCCTCTATCGATTATATATGAACCACGTTAATCTCCCATCAAAATACAAATCGAATTAAATGGGCAGGTCATGCTATCAGAATGAATGAAGACATAAACTACCAAAAAGCTCCTCAATGCTCAACCAAATGTCATATGATGAAAGGGCAAGCCAAATCCTTGTAGATGCAGATTGATGGCCCAGAAAAAGATCTCCTAGTTTTAAGAACTAGGCATTGGAGAACACTAACAGGAAGAAGGCTTGCCCTGAAAAGGCTTCTTGAGAAGGCGGCCAAGGCCCACCCTGGGCTGTCGTGCCACTGAGGAAGGAAGGAAAAATAACACATATCTTAATTTCATTTTACTACAAATCAATCTATTTTTCTTATTATTTATAGTAAATCTAAAAATTGTCAAATATTTTAAGTTGTAAAAGAAAAAATGTATAATAAATGAGTACATGTTTTTTTTTTGTCAATATTATCAATATTAATCTCGATATATCTTTATTGTTGCAAAAGGAATTAATAATTTGAATAAGCATCTATATTTTACATTTGCAGGGACAAATATTTAGACTGCTATTACCTTAATTTAATTTTGGTATTTTTTGATCTTTCTAATTTTTAATAAATTGTACAAAAATTTTTAAATGACTGATTTGTTTTTTTCTTCAATTTTTCAAAGATTTTGAAGTATTTTAAAGAAGTATTATTTTTTTAAGCTTTTTTTTTATTTATTCTTAATTAACCACAAAGGTTTAACACAAATAATGTCAGTCAGTATCAGTTGATTATTATGATTTTGAAATAAATGAAAAACTAAGATTGTCTTGTTTTCAAAGTAAAGTGTTTGAACTTTGAAAAAAATATTATCAATTTTAGAAAGTGCTTTATCAGTGCTTACCGCAAGCAGATATTTTTCAAAGCAGATAGATATGAAATATGATTGCTTTAAGTATGTAAACAATTTTTTAATACGTGCTAAAAAACTACATTATTAACGAATAAGCATATTAAGTTTTTTAAGATGATAATATGTAATTTAGTTTATTCTTCAAGAATATAATACTGTTTTAGTACGTTAGTGCAGTAAAACCTGTTTTTGTACGGTAGATAGGGACAGTATAAAGAGAAACTGCAGAAATACTAATCGAAAATATTTCATAAATACTAACATATAACATACAACTTAGTCGATATACAACAGAATTTGTTTTTTATGCGGAAGAAAAGGATTATATAAATAAAAGTCGCCCTTAGAAAATACGTCGTTACTTCGGCAGTTTCGGGGCCTAGAGGCCCAAAATTATTTTTTGGGTTTGTGATAATTGCGTGATCTTGTAACCCTACTTTTATACATAGATATGTAACCCTAACGTTTCTGGAATTTTCAATATTTTGTCGGCGGGCATTTGAACTTTATTTTTTTGTTGGGTGGGCAAAAAATGGTGCGTGTGGAGTGAATATACTTTGAATTTTTAATTTGTTGAATGCGAAAGGTAAGAAAAATTGATTGAATGGTGAAAAGGGAAGGGTTGATTACTTGATTTATAAATGTCCCAAATGATGTAAATGATGTAATGATGTAAAAAGGGGCTGATGCGGCGGAAATAAACGCTTTGAAATCTGCCCCTGCTGAAGGTATGTTCAACCATTACCTGTAGAATATGTATGGCAGCTTTTCCTTTTTTCCTTTCGATAGACCTTTTAAGGCTATTTTTAAAACTCGTTGTTACGTTTTTACTTCCACTTGGAAAAGATCAGCACTAAGAAAGTAAAAAACTGTTTTTATTTTTTATCTTAAATGTTTAATTTCTGTATGCTTTAATATATTTTTATTACATATCCACCTTTTCCCGCATATTCACTTGCCGCCATTGTCGGGTTACTTGGTTTTTCGGTTTGTCGCCAAAAGGGGTGGGCTCTCCGGGTTTTTTTACCATTTCTTTTTGGGCCCTTGGGAACAAAATACTTGAAATCCATTGCTACTCGTCCTAATCCAAAGCATACATATTTCTGTGATAAATTAGCTCAAAGTCTCTATACTTGAAGATACAATTTCACTTGATTTATTTTTTGGCACCATAATAAAGTGAGTGATAATTTTTTGGGATGACGGAGGGGGGGAAAACCCCCCGAAAAACCAGATATTCATGTTTTCGAACCCTTTTTTAAATTTAAAACCCCCTTTTAAAAATTTTTATATTTTTAATTTTAAAAAAAAGGTTTTTCTAATTTGTTGTGGAAAATTGGATACTTGTATAAATTTTATCCGCTCTCAAAGAATCCATTTCTTCTTTCCGTCTTCATAATCTATCAAATTACTGATAATGGCACTGACATTGACTGTTTTGTTTTCAATCCAGCGCGTGCTGCTAGTGTGCAGGGAGAAAGCAATTGAATAAGCATTATCTGGTTTATGAATAGAGTGTCTTGAAGTGCAGATACTACATTAATAGAAAATTACAATATTGTCAAAACCATTTAAAAATTTTAAAAATTTACCACATAAAAAAAAACATAGATAAGAAAACGCACAAAAATAAAATCGCATAAAAAAGGATCGCACAAAAAAAGGTTCTACTGTATATAGAAAAATATTTCCATTAAAGAAGAAGTAAATATGTTACTTAAAAATTAATTCATAAATCTATGGATTGTAACAATAATAGCCTCCGAATGTAAATAATAGAAAATAATTGCATTATTCCCCTATAACAGTTCATACTATTATGTTAATAAGTAATATAAAAAAAATTTAAACCCAAATTTCCCACTTAGATCAACAAAAAGAAAAATTTTTTTTTTAGCTTTCTTTTTTAAATTAAAAAAAGTTACAATGAATATAAATATGTATATACATAAGACAGAATCCCAAAATTAAGTGGTAGAATTTTTTTTAAATACTTAAAGTAAACGTAATGTTATCCCAAAAAAATCGTGTAATAAAATTTCAGTTCAACTGAATGCTTTTTAAATTTAGGGAAAAAAGGTCTTTTTAAGTTTTCACCCAACTTGCTAAAATAAACCACAACGGGGTCTGTATCTGTAATTCTTTTTAAAAAAATTGGTTTCCCCCAAATTTTTTGAAAATTTTAAAATTAAATTTGCATTTTTAAACCCCCCAAAAAAATAGTCTTTTGAAAATTTCCCGCTCAAAAATTTAGCTACTTTTTAAAAAGTGAGAAAAAAAACCCTTTTTAAGTTTTTTTACACAAGTCGCCAAAAGGGTCGCTAAGTTACCAAAAATGATGCCAACATGTTTTGTGTATTTTTTAATTTTTAAATAATTAGTTTTAATTTAATTAATTTTTTTTAAAATTTTAATTTAAAAATTTCTAAGTTGCCATTCAAAATAATCTTGTATATAAAATTTCAGCTCAATTGAGCCTTTAAAGTGTATTTTATTAAAGATTGAAAATTCCCACGAAGATAAATAAAATAAAAGAGTGAGCTAACGGTAGGAATTGAAAATGAATTACCATTTGCATCATGAAAACTAAAAAGTGTCAAAGCAGTAATTTTGACGTCGATGATTACATATAATCTTATTTTTAAGAAAAATAATAATCAAATATTTTGAGTTATAAATGCAAAACTCTGTCATAAATATGATATTAAATTTTTAAAGATCTTGAAACAGTTATCTGGATCAATAAAATCTTATTTTTATTTTTCAAATTTAATTGAATCATGATGGATAAAAAATTATTAGCAATGGTATCCATTATGTTCGGAAACGTTGTTTCGCAAAGACGTACAAAAGATTTTTTTTTTCAAAATTTACTGCCACTTAGATTAGAATACACATACAAAACCTTTTTCAGAATGTTATTATAGAGAAAAATTATTTAAATGTAATATTTTTTGGGAAAAAATTAACTTAAAATTCTATTTTCAAAACTACTCCTTTATGAAAAATGGGTTCTATAATAATAATATTATGTCTATATATATCTGAGATTCCTCTAAAGGGGCCCGAACTAGGAATTTTGAAAAATGCACATTATTTTTTAGAGTTATTACCTACTGAAATAATAATCGATGATTTTGACTAAATTTTCCACTTTGACGTATTAAAAAAGAACAAATCCTACTAAATTATTTATTTCAAAAATTCCCAGTTCATGGTCTGTAAATAGTTCTAAACTATACATAGACAAAATATTATTTTGATGAAGCCTTTTTCAAAAAGAGATCTTTTTGAAAATAAGTGATTCTACGTTTATTTTTGCCAAAATATTACATTTAAGGGTAATTTTGTCATTGCAAAAATATTCTGAAAAAGTTTTGTACGGTATTCTATTCTAAGTTACACTAAAATTAAAAAGTATTCCTTTGTACGCTTTGTAAAACACAATTCGAACGTAGTCGGATACCTTAAAATTATAATAAATAGATATTACTTTAAAACTTTTATAAAATTTATATAAGATAAAGGGGTATATATAAAACAAGTTTTATTGCAAGAAAACAGGGACATCCTGACCTTTTTCCCCCTAAGAAAGGGTTTTTCTTTACCGATAACGAATTGATTAAATGTAGAAAATGGGATTAAACTTTTATTTCAGTATGAAAAAAAACACTTTTTTCTCGACGCAAGGAGATTTTTTGTTTCACTGATGGAAACACAACGGCGCCATGGGTAAAATGATAAACAGTTTTTGATCTTTCTAAACCCCTTGAAAAAGGGAAATAAAAAGAAAATTGGGTTATTTTTTGGCGGCAATCTGTCTAATGAAAGCAACTCTATTACATAATTTTCACAAAATAACCGATAGCCCCTAATCAAAAAAACTAAAATATTGGAAAGTTACGTTGAAAAAAATATGTAGATATTTTGGCGGGAATGTTGGTGTATGTTTATATTAATAATGGAATTTTAATATTTTACAAATCTATTATATATTTTAAATTTTGCTTACAATTTAAAAATGTAATGTCTTGAGATAAATGGTAGGTGATATTGATTAAATGTAAAATTTAGTTTATTTACCCCACAGCTTTAAAATTAAATTATACATTGGTTTAAACTTTTAAAAGTTATTAGAGTTCAAAAAAAGGGTTTTTGTGAAGGAGGCTCTTTCACGCCCGCCACTTCAAAGGTTAAAAAAAGCATCTCCCCCTCTCTATCTTTTTTGGGGATCAGGGGCCCGGGGTTTTTTTTGGCTTTCCCGTTACCCCCACAATAAATGAGCTGACAAAAAATTTTTTGCCCTAGAAATGCATGAACAAGAGCAAGACTGAAGAACTTGAATTTTTTAACCCCCAGTTCCTTAAAAAAGATTGAAAGATGGCGGGAATTTTAAAAAGGGGTCACGGGAGGGGAAAAATGTTAAAATTTTTTTTGGGCCCCAAATGAAAATTTGAAAACAGCTTTATTTTTACAAAACAAGGAATAAGGAGGAAATTTTGTGGGAGAAAAAAATATTTGAGAGCTGGCAGATTATGTAAGATTTTAAAAATTCTAAATAAAAAATAACTTCTTTTGCGTTTTTTATATTTGTGTGTGTGTTATCTAAGATTTCCTTTTTCCTTTTTTTAATTTATTATTTTTTCTCCCATACCAACGAAAAAATAATTTATATATATTTATACGAGAAGTTAATATATATAAATTACACCGATGAATAATATAAACCCTGACGTAAGTTCGGGGTACTATTGTACATAAATGCATTCCTAAAAGAAAGTTTCACTTTAGAGTACTAACTATTTTGATTAACTACTTATATTATTTATTATTTACAATATTATTCTGATGATTTTATTAAGTTTGATGAACAAATATACTAAACTCACGTTTCTGAAAAGAAAGGAAAGAATAAAAATCAAAAAATGCCTCCTCCAATATGGGCTTTTTAAATAAGCGCACCTTAGAGAAAACGAAAGGAAAATAAAAAAGAAAAAAAAAAGAAAAAAGAAAAAAAAAACTTGGGGTCGATCCGAATGGTGAAAAAAAATCAACGGGGAGGATGAAACTATAATAGACTTTTAAATTAACTCCCCCTACACTGTAGATCTTTTGTGGTAAAGAACTTTGGAAACCCCGACTCCCAAAAACACCAATCATAAGTCATTGAACATGACCACTAGGCTACCGAGCACACATAAATATAATAGTACGCATATTTTTAAAATAAAAACTGTAAAATAAATATGATGAAAGAATGGAAGTATTTCGATTAGCCATCTCGCTTTTTATTAATAGAAAAATCGTAAACATTGCAAAAAAAATACACAAATTAACAAATTTTTTTTACTTAAATTAAAGATATATTCCCATAAATTGCTTTGTTTTCTCCTCTAGCTTATAATCTTGATATTTTTAAAAAAGTAATTGTGATATACTTATGAGACATGGAAAAACTAATGTTTTGTGGATAATTTTATAAAAAACTCTTTTTGGGAAAGAAAAATCAATACATTTTTATACATCTTTACTCCGTTTACGCTTTATTATTTATTCCCTTCAGTCTTTATTAGGGATAATTTTGTTTTACGTGATAAATTCACGGAGTGCATTTTAAATAAAAAGATAGCCCCATGGATATTTTTCCCCTCAATTTTTTACCCGGGCATTCCCAATCCTTTGGGGAAAGAAAAAATATTATGGGTTAAAAAGAGCCCTCTATTCTTTTTTAATTTGTTTTTATAAGATGTCTCAATTAAAGGGATTTTTTTTACAAAAAATTTGGGAAATTTGGAAAAAAATGAGAAAAGATTCGAATATCTTCAAAAGCATTGCTTTTAGGAAGATGTACTCTTGGAACTTGAATTTATTTCATAAGTAAGGAAAAAAATAAGAAGTTTATACAGTGTAAGAAAATACTTTTAAAAAGTAAAATTTTTCTTTTTAGGGAGTATTTTTGTTTCAACTTGGTTTAAAGTTTTTGTGGTAATAAATCGATAACTGTGCTTTTTTGGGGTTATAGTTTTTTTCAGGAGTATAACTACAAAAGAGAGGAAAAAAAAAAAGATTTACTTAAAATTTTTTCCCTTTTTGTTTTTTTAAAATTTTTAATGAAAAACTTAGTATTTCAATCATCTCTAAAAAAAATTATAATTTATAGAATATAAACTATTGCTTAATCTTTTTTTTGGTGAAAAAAAAACCTTTTTTTAACTTTATCCCGTTTTAAAAAAAAAAAAAAATTTTTTAGCATGAGTCTACTTTTTATTATATCACAGGTTTTAAATTTTTTTTTCAAATCCCTTTTTTAAAAAGATTTATTTTAAATTTTTTTTTTCTTACATTAAGACTACTTTACCCAAAAAAGACTGAATATCCTTTTTTTTTTTTTTAATCTTATTCCTTTTTTAATTCAACTTTCAATTTTATATATAAGTGCAAAAAGTCGGAATGTTAGAAGTTGAATAAAACTTCATTTGAAAACAATTTTGCAATTCTACCCCTTTTTTTAGAAAAAAACGTTATGATAAAAAATATATTTTATAATGGGGAAAAAAAAATCTAAAGAAAAAAAATTTTAAATATATAAAAAGAGAATATTTTTGAGGCAATAAATAAAAGTAATTTTTTTTTGTGAAATGTTAAAGGGGAAAATTTTAATTGAGGCATTTTTTCATTTAATTTTAAAATTTTTGGTTTTTTATTCCCCCGATATGTTTTTCATCAAATGTAATACTTCAATATATGTGGAAAAAAATAAACTTTCTGTCGGGCAGAAAAAATTTTTTTAAAATTTTTTTTGAATTTTCTTTTGCAATTAATACCTTCTTAAAATTGATCATTTTTATAAAAGTGTATAGGGGCTGGGAAAAAAACGAAAATGAGATTTTTTTTCAAGAAAAAAAATATAACCCCATCTTAAAGGGGTTTTTAAGTTTATTTTTTTATTATGTTTTTTTTTAGAATTATAAACCTTTTTAAAATGGTTTTTTTCAGTTCGTGTTTTTCAATCATTGGGGATTAAAAAAGCTACTTCCCCCCTAAACTATTTCCCAATCACTTCCATTTTTTTTTTTCTGTGTGTTGAAAAAGCATATAACAAAATTAGGGATCCATTTTCAAACTGATATTTTTTTTAAAAAAATTAAAATGTAAGAATATTGGTTTTCCGTTGATTTTAGCATGCATATAATATTTTATTATTTTGTTCTAAAAAACGAATTGTTATTGTAGAATCGATCGCAAAAATGTTTATAACATCCATCAAAATTACAAAAAATTTCGGTCAAAAAAATTTAAAAATTACAAAAAAGGGGGGATTTAAAATTTAAATTTTTTTTAAAAAAATTTTAAATTTTTTAAAAAGGGAAAAAATGTGAAAATTATCTCATCATTTTTTTGACTAGAAACACTATATAAAATGTTAAAATATATTTTTAAAAACATAAAAAAAAAAAGTTCTCGAAGGGGGGCCAAGTCCTCTTAATACAAACAAAAAAAATTTTAAAGTAGTTCAATATTAAAGTAACAAGTAATTTTTTTTTTAAAAAAATAGAATATCTAGAATTACATTTTAAAAGAGATGTTATATAATGTAATTTAGAAAATATTAATTTATTTTTTCTGTTTTATAAAAATTATTCTGTTTTAAAAAAGGCGTTTTGCTTAAATAAAGAAGAAAAAAATTTGGGAAGAGGAATTTAAGTTGAAAAGTAAAGTACCTAAACTACAAATTTTGGTGGATTCATTCTTTCAAAAAAAAAATATCAGAAAAGATTCGCTAAAATGACCGCACAGAATCATTTGCTGGGGGTTTCAATCTTAGACCACGGAACAGAATGGCTTTTAAAAACTTTTTGGCGGATCTTTCTTTGAATCGAAGGCTTTTCACTAAAATTGCCTTGTCGTTTTTGGGGAAAAAAAAACCTGCACGTTATTTTGTTATTTAAAATATTTAAATGATTAACTTGATATTCATTTGAGATCAAAAAGTTTTAAAAAAATGACGAAATTTTTCAAAATTAAATGTATCTTAAATAATTTTAATATAAAAATTGACTATATAAAAAAAAGTTTTCCAAAAAAATGTGGACTTTCCCTTTTTAACACGCTTTTTTTTAATTATTTCATTTAACTTTTTAAAACCCGATAGATATCACAAATCTGTAAACCTTCTTCCCTTAGAATCAGTAGTAGTCTTAAAAACAAACCTCCTTTCTTTTTTTTCCCCCCTACATTATTCTTTTTTAAAGTTTTTTGGGCCCCTGGATATTTTTTTAAAAATTATTTTGTATTTAAAAGTATACATTTTATTATAAATTAATTTATATGACCCTCGAACGTTATAAGTTTAAAGACCCTAATTTAGGCGGAAAAGATGAGAGTCACTGGTCCTTTGGGGAGTCCCGCGATAATCCTTTTACTATGGGGATGGATCTTTTTGATGATGCTGTTTCCCATATCGGGATGAGCCAAAAAGGGGGGAAAAGGCACCCAAGAGAACAAATATGGGGGAAATGGGGCTTTAAAATTTAGGTTTCCTTTCGTATGGCTTTAAAAGTTCCTCAAGCACTGGGGAGCGAATTTATTTATTATTATAGGGTTACATGGTCTTATTTTCGCCCCCTAATGATGTGTTTCTCATCATACACCTCCCCTTGTTCCACCCCCGCTGTGTTTTTCCGTTTCCAAAATGCTCTTTTTTAAGTGTTTTGCAAAGTTTTTCCATACCAGTTTACTATATTTTATGTCGAAGATAAAAATTTTTCTCGTCAAAGAATACCCCCTTTTAGAACCCGAGGGTTATGTATGTTTAAAGATATACATTTAAGTCGGTTGGTCATTGAAATATAAAGGTTTCGTACCCCTGACTACGGTATCCTGCCTTTTCCCCAAATTTTTTTCAGTATAAGCTCAAATTTTTTTGAAAAAACTCCTCGGGGATGTCGGCTTTTGAGTTGCAGTCAAACCTTTTTTTTTTCCCCGGTTATCGATTCGTTATTTTCTGATTGTGGTTTAGATGGACGCCTGAACGAGGTTTGATGTGTAAACCCCTATAGATTTGATTATTAATAACACGAGGGGTAGCTAATACCCCCTAAGGATCGGTTTTTCCCCAAAGTTTTTTTCATCTTTTTCATATTTTCACAAAGATTTTACGTTCAATATAATTTCCCCTTTCATTTTCCAGGCCCTTTGAATTGCTTCTTTCAAAAATGTAAACTTATTGCATCCAACTTTCTTATGATATTTTACTTGATATCTGAAGCAAAAACCCGTTAACCAATAAAAATGTTGATAAAACTCCAAGAATAAATATTTAAAATAGTAAACAAAAATTTTTTTTGCCTACTATTTTTGTGTTTGCTGAAAAACTCCGTTATTTTTCCCGTAATTTTAATTCAAAATTAACAATTTTGTATCTCAATTTTTAAATAACAGTAAGCAAATGCATAAAGTTTTGTTAGAAAAAATTATAGTTCTATTACATTTCCCCTTTTTTGCTGCATGTTTTTTATGAATGAAAAAGATTTTTTCTAGTAAATGATATGCTTTTAGAAGTTAAAAAATTTTCGTAATACATGCACTGAAAAAAGACAACCTGAGACACAAAAAAAAGGTCGTAAAATTAATCATAATTTTATATTAAAAAATTTTTTCCCCAAAATGGAATATGGGGATCATAATTTATTTTTATTTAGCTTAAAATAAAACATTAAACTATACCCACATTGTTTTTAAAGAAAAACTTTTTCGGTGAAACTTTTATATGTAATCATAATTAAAATTTTAACTCAAAATACTATATATAAAATTTGATAGTGAAAAAGAATAATCAAAAATTAAATTGAAAAGTTAATAATTTTTTTGAAAAATTCATGAAAATTTTTCTTTTATTTGAATTAATGTTTTTATTAAAATATAATACTACCTAAATAAGTTGGAAAAGTTTTTCCAAAAGGTTGTTTATTATTACGGAACTACCTATCAGAATCTAATAAACTGTTCATCCATGGTTTGGGAGAATTTCGAAATTTTTTAGTCTAGCCCGACGCCCGCACGTGCTCGCATTATTGGGAATCGAGAGATAAACTTTTACACTGACTTCTTTTTTAAAGATTGTAACCCCACAGTAAAAGATGAAGCGTTTTTGATTAACGGAATTTAAATCAGTCACGCGTCTACAGCGGCGTGTTGGAACGGAAGGGAAGTCGTCTTTTTTCCATAGACTTAAAAGGTACCCTCAAAAGGAATCACAACAGATCAAAAAGTGTTTTTTATCACGAAATTTTACGGATACTTGCCAGTTTGAATCCCAAGCCCATCTCCTTTAAAAAGTTTTTCCCCATTGGTGGATGATTTTGATGTCAGGGGGTCGAATTCCACTTTTGTTCGAAACGCGCTGTGCCACTTGATTGATTTAAATTCCATTAACCAAAGTACGTATGCATTTTTTCCCAGTGTCCACATTTTTTCTTATGAAATCAGCGTAAAAGGTTTTTGTTGCGACAAAAAGCGGGACTTTCGGCTGATGGGATTTAGACCAAAAATTCCGAGGGATTTTTGAATCCACTTATGAACAAATTGTTACATTCTTATTGGTAGTATGTAATAATAAGCCATTACTTTTGAAATTTTTAAACCCCGGACACCCTGTATACGTCATAATTAAAAAATAAAAAAAGCTAATTATTCAAAAAAATTCCAAAACTGACATTTTTCATCAAAGTTATAATATTGTATCATTCGCTAATCTTTTTTAAAAGGAAATTTTTTTCAATATACTGAATTACCTAATTATTATAAATAGATTTGTAACACAGCAAATTAATATCACTTTTTGATTATCTTGATTTACCCATTACTCCCGGGACCTTCAACCCAGATTTAGGATCGGTATCTGACTTTTTTGCTTAATCGATTGCCCCACATTGGGACCCCTTTACTATTAAAGTATGTACACCATCAATCGTGTGACTTTAATAGAGCACATTATAATCAAATGACTAAAATGAAAATATATCTGATGCAGAAAAAAAAAATTTTCATGTTTTTTGCATTTTTCCAATATTTTCTAATTTGTTTTCAATGTTTTTTTGATATCATTTTTAAATTTTTTTTCTTTGGGAAAAAATAATAACTTAAAAAAAATATCTGTTCTTTTGCTCTAAAACATATTTTAATTTTTTTTTTGGATAAAAAAAAAAGGAAAAATTTATTTGTTTTAAAGAATACCTTTTAAAATATTTTAAAATGCTCTCAATATTTTCGGATTTATAAATATTTTAATCTATTTTAATTTCTTATTGAATTGATAAAATTTTTTAAAAAAATTCAATAAAATAACAGCGTTTTTATAGGGCTTTTAAAATATTTTTATATTTTTAAAAAAAATTGGGAATTTATTAGGAATGAATATTTTCTTTTCATCGTTTTTTAAAGATATCTTCTCGAGGCAAGAAATTTAAAATAAATTCAAAAAATTTTGAAACTCCTTATTGCAAAATACAGATAATTTATTTCTGAAAAGGGGTTAAAATGTTTTACATCAATAGAAGAAAAATTAATTTTATATCCAAAATATTGAGGATAAAACCTAAAATATTTTTTTTAAAACACCTTTCAACATTTGTTTCATAAATTTTATTCAAAAAAAGAAGGTGAGGATGAAACTATTTTAAAGTAACTTGGGAAAAACGTTTAACCGAAAACACAAGGGGTGGGGGGCTAGGATAAATTTTTGTCTCGAGGGTGAAAATGTAAAAATTTTCAAATAGATATAATTTTTTGAAATAAAATTTAATTGATAAAAAAAAAGGGTTTAAACTATGCAAAATTTTTATATAAAGTTTGACCTTTTTAACTTCCCTAACTATTTTAAATAAATAGAATAATAAATTTTACTTTTTTAAAAATAAAAAATTAATTTTTTCATTTTTTTAAATTTTTTCTTCAAAAAAATTTTGAAATAAAAAAGATTTTACTTAAAAATTTTGTAGGGTTTAAAGATGTGATACAAAAATTCTATCAAGTTTTTTCATCAAAGGCTACTATTTTAGGAAATATCATGCACAACGTAATTCTTTTTTTTTAGAAACCTTTTTTTTTTTTTTCCTAATATATATTATAAAAAAATTTTCGAAGATGTTTGGGTTTTTTCACGAAAAATAAAGAATGGATTTTTTTGTAACACTTAAATATAGTGATACATTAGAAAAAATAGGGAAATTTTTTGCCAGGGATATTTATAAAGATATTGTGGAAATGTCCAAAAAATAACGATATTTTCAAATAAGTAGGAAAAATTCTGCCATTTGCAAGAATTTAACGTGGGCCCCAAAAAAAACCCAATTTATGTATCTTTTTTTGTGGGAAACCCTTTTTTTTTTTGTAAAAGGCGCGGCTTCTAATTGATTCCTGTAATCAGGGGAATTTAATTTTTGAAGGAGAGGTTGTTTTAAATTCTTTTTTGAATATTTTTTTTGATTTTATATTATGCAAATTTTTGGGGTAAGAATTTGATCTTTTTTTAAACCAAAAACTTTTGTTTTTGTATTTAAAATAAATAAACCCCTTTTCCCCATTTTGAAAATTTTTAAAATTTTTTTTGTAAGGGGAATTATAACGCAGATTTTAATTGAATAGGAATTTGTATTTTTGAATAAAAAAAATTATAACTTCTTCATATTTTTGGGGGATAGTGAAAATTAACGTCGCATGTTCAGCTTTCAAGGACGGGGGACCCCGTTTTTAACCATGGGCTGAGGGATACCCGACTGGGCCCCCTTCCTCCCCACACCAACTTGAGGGTTTCACCAATACTTGAGGAAATTCGAAACCTTTTTCGGTATGGCAGAATGGGCAGATGAGATTTTGGGGAAAGGCGAATAGTTTTGTAGCAGATATTGCCTTTTCAGCGGATTGAAGATTTTCATTTTTTTTCCCGAAAAAAAAGTTAAATTCAAAATTTAAGAGTCTTATGTTTTGTATGTTTGGAAAAAGAAAAAATTTAAAATTTTATTTTAATGAACGGTGATATAAATTAAGTTACAGTGAAATATCTTTAATTAATTTATTAGCCCAAGGGTTAAATTTCCCCAAAATTTTAAATTTTTTTGTTCCAAACCCCAATTTTTTAAGTAGTGATAAAAAAAAAATTTATGAAAACTGCGTAAATCTTGCGTGGTGAAAAGGCATCCCTCATTTGGGGGGTTTTCAAACTCAATAAACCCCGGGGTAGCTAGACATTTGCCAACTTGACTTATCGTCAAATTTCAAAGTTTTTTGTGAAAGATTTTAATTTAAGAAACCCGGGGGGAATATTAAATTTTCATAAAAAAATTAAACGAAAGAAAAATGTTTAACTTTCGTGTAAATTATTTAACTTTATTTTGCATTCATTCAAAAAATTTTTTAAAATTTTTTTTTCTAGCAGTGATCGATGGAGGTTTTTTAAAAAATCAACCTAAGGTGTTTGGGAGTTAATAAAAAAAAAAAAATTTTTTTTAAATACTATTAGATTTTCAGACTCAAAGGTGGGAATTTTTTTAGCTGAGATATAAAAGTTTTTTGTTTTTTTTAACACGTAAATTCTTTTAAAAAATTTTTTTTCCCTTTAAATTGTTTGTTTAATTTTCATTTCCCCCGGCGAAGAAGGGGTATTCCTCTAATATGTTTATAATTTTTTAAAATTTTTTTAAAAACATTTTTTTTTTTATTTTTTGAAACCTCATTCCTTTATTAATAATGTGAAAATAATCGATTTTTTTTTATTTTAATTTCAAAGAATTAAAAATAAATTTGAAAATTCTTTATATATTTTCAGCCTTTGAGACACAAAAAATAAACCCCTGAGGCCCTCGAAAACAGAAATAAAACTCGGTTGGGAACTCTTTTGGTTTTTTTGAATTTTTTTTAGTTTTTGAAAAAAAAATCCTTAACATGAAAATAATTCCCTTCTTAATTAACAAAAAAGTAAAAAAATCCGGTTGGTTTTTCCGGGTCTGGCAGAATCCGTTTCAGTAGATGATGATAATGAGTATAAAGTCCAAATTATGGCAACTAAGAGTTTTGGGTTTGTGCTAAAAAAATTATGATTGATCGATTCCGAAATAAAAAATGAAAGAAATATTGCAGCCCCTTCCCACGCATCCGAAATGGGAACATCATATAAAGTATAAACATTTTTTTTAAACAAATTTGAGGTGAAAAAAAAAAAAGGGACGAATAAAAAATTTGTTGAAAAACTTAATGCAAAAAAGACAATGGAAACAAAAATATCAGATTATTTTCTAAAAACTCAATAAATGTTTGGTTTTAAAAATTTAAAATTTTGAATTTAATTTCACATTAAGTTATTGAGAACTCTTCATTGATCTATGATAAATATGTGCATATATACACACCATTGTAAATGAAATGTGCTCTAAATACTTAATTTTGTAATATATATATATATATATATATATATATTGCAATATTCTTTAACACGAAAAGTATTTCCCCCCCCCCAGTTTCGTGTTAAACGATTTTCACTGTACTTTTAAATATTGCGGTTAATGGAGATTTAAACCTATACATAAATGTAAATTCTTGTATGTTTGTTTGGATCTTATACAAATCCACACCGTTGATCCGATTGTTCCAAAATTTGGCAGAGAGCTTAGCTGATGATTCAAAGGAGCCGTAAGCCTATTTTAGCCAAATAAATTTTAAATTTATTTTTTAAAATTTTTTTTTTAAAGCTTCTTACAAAAAAAAGTTTAATTTTTTGGGTAAAATGCCGTATTGCAGACAATAGAATAAAACTCACATTTGGAAAACGATGTACAGGGTGATTCCAAAGAAGATACACTTTCCCGATCTTTAAACAGAAACACAGGCACCAAAAGGAAACGAAAAGGGGGAGGACTTTTTTAAATATGAGTCCCAAACCCCGCTTGGGGGAAAAAAATAAGGGGGAGGGGGCTTGTGACTAATCAGGTGAAACGGCGGTGCCTTTAGTGGAAAAGTCTTTATTTGTGTTCTTGAATTTATGAAAATGGAGTCCACAGCTGCTGTGCAACAGCAATTTTGATCATGATTCATAAAAGAGCCTCTAACTAGAAAATAAATCGAACATTGGTACAAAAAATTTAAACCACAGGGTGGCTACTTAGTGCAAAAGTAAAAATCCTGAACGATGCTGAAGCAGCGTATCACAACAGCATCGATGGAGATGATACCTTAACACAAGTTTGGGCGGTTGATTGATTGATTGAATTTAACGTCCCTTTTAGCTACAGAGGGCTTTGGCGACGGACCACTTTTTGACGGAACCTGAGCTGGCGCCCCTCTCCAAAATTTCCACCCACCCCGAGGGACGCAGCTTCGACAGATTTAGGCATCGCTGCCCTACACCGGGGGTCTTGGGGTACTGGGGCAAACCGTGACAAAAGCCCACGACCCGATACAAAACCCACCCGGCTACCGGGGCCACAAGTTTGGGGGAAAAGATATTAAACTCAATATGTCCCGTGTGACAAAGGATTCGCACATAGAATATCTGTGAGTATCTCTGACAAAATTAAATTTTCCCCAGACAATTTGAACAGGTTACATTCAATACCTTACATTGTTCTTGATTTATAGTAAATCGAAAAAAAACTTTTAAAAGAATCAATTTTGGCAACGTTTAAAAGCTGCTTTTCTGGAAATCAACTCATATAGAAGGGTAGGATCGTGGGAGTATTATAGCTAAAAATTTCCGTTTTTGAACTATTAAAAGTATAATTTGAAATTTGGGTGGTTACTTTTTTTTAAAAAATTTCCAACTGTTTTTGGAAATCGACTGCCAACAGAAATATGTTGTAGATGCATAAAGTTCTTTTTTAAAACAAAATGGGCCGAAAAAAACTTTAAAAAAATTTGGAAAATTAATGTTATGCCTTTTTATCAATAATATAAAATATTTTCATTTACATATTATCTGGAAAAAAACTGGGGAAAGGGTGGGTAAGGTAGTTTTATACAATTATGCGTTCAGGTAGACTATCGGATGTTTGGATTTTCTATAAGTTTAATTTTGTTTCGAAATAGCTTATATGAGTTCAAGAAAAATGTTTGGAACAAATAAGATTTCCCCCAAATGGGGAAGAAAGGATTTTCTTTTTTTTCAAAAGTCATAGAGCCTTTTTCCCTTTCCCCCATCTAATAACTCAATTTTTAACCCGTAGTTTTTGTGTTTGCCCCCCACACATTTAAACAAAGAAACAAAAAAGGGTTTAACTGTTGTTAAAAAAAACAATATCAAAAAATATTTTTGTCTATGTTATTCTTATATAGCGTATTTTAAAATTTGTAATCAACTCATATGAAATTTTTGATAATATCATATGTGTTAAGCCAATTCTGAATAAGAAAAAATTGTGTTTATTTTTAGTATAAGGGAATCAACTAATATTTAATCGCAATTCCATCCCTCTCTATGTACACAAGCTGTTCTTTATATTCATTTTAAAAAGTAATTTAATGCTTTTTTGATGCAAAAAAGTACTTTTCTACATTTTCAGTTATTTTTCAAGGTATTTAATCTATAACATGTGTGAAGTCATTTGATTTTGAGTTGATATTAAAATGATATAATAATTTTTTTCCTTCGCAAATGCAAGCATAAGGTATTGTATTTTTTTATTTTTGAACATGGTTATTTTATTCTGGGAAATGTATTTTTGTGTGAGTGGTGGCTTTTAATTGATATAAATGACAAGGGGAAAAAAAAACAAACGATCTTTCCATTCAACGAATTTTATAATAAGTAGTCACCATGAATATATTTTTTTTCGAAATTATCAAAAACAAACTTTAATACATAAAAAAAACATAAAAGAGAATATTTTTTTTGTGATTTTTCTATGTATTTCCAAAAAAAAGCTGAAAAATTTAAAATTTTTGTTTTTTACAATGTTATAAATATTTTTTAAAATCAAAATATTTTAATAAACGGATTAAATTTAGATGCATTTATATACATAAAAAGATTTAACGGATTATAACAATGACTATTACAAACTAAATACATTTGGCAGGAAAATTCTTACTAGAAATTGGGTAGATCCCAAAAAGAATGAAATGAGATAGAAGTTTTTTGTTGTCTA
The DNA here is from genome assembly GCA_019973955.1 of Trichonephila inaurata madagascariensis. NCBI lineage: Eukaryota > Metazoa > Arthropoda > Arachnida > Araneae > Nephilidae > Trichonephila > Trichonephila inaurata. The sequence goes on from BMAV01003996.1 coordinate 234,403, forward strand.
TTTATAGCATAAAGATAAAATTACTTTTTTATCGCATTTATATGTCATATTTTTCATCACAAGATCTAGAAATGTATTGGATTTAAATCCTATTAAATGAAAGTTTAATTTAAAAATAATTTCAACAAATGGTTTTTTTTTTAAACTAGAAACTATACTAGGCTTAAATGCGATAGAATTTATGGTTTTGAGTTCCACTAAGGAAGATATTTAGCTGGGTTTCCATTCTTTTAGTGTCCATTCTGATTCGAAGTGAAGATAATAAGCCTGACAGATTTTTTATGCTCAAAGTTTAATTCAATAGCCTTTTGAAATTGATAAAAATGTATTTGAAATACTATCAAATTTTTAAAATAAATTATTTCAAAGAGGGGTTTTTTTGATGTTATGACATGATGGTAATTGAATGAAACAGCAAAAATTGCATAAAAATTAAAAGGTAATTTTACAATGTTATCACAATTGTATGTGAATCGGAAGAAAAAAATTTACTTTAAAATTTAATTCTGAAAGCTTCTAATGAGAATATCAGATTTTAGAAAGAAACGGGGAACTAACATAAAAGAAAACTATTTATAATTTATCCTCTTCTTTTTAAAAAGTTTAAATTTTTTAAGCAAAACGAAGTTTTAAAAAAATATTTTCAACCAATATCGTCAAACCCCAGGAATATATTGCATAAAGAAAGGAGAAGATAACCTTAGTTTTTTCGCAGTTGAGGCAACCCAGTGCTTCTCAAACTTTTAAAAATAGGACCCCCAATCATAACTTTACCCCCCCCCTCTTATAAATTTTAAAAAAATGTATTGAATGCAAAATATATAATACACTTTTACGCTAAAAAACAATATATGATCTTAAAATAAAAACCTACAAATTAAAAAAAGAAAAGATATTAAATTTTTTATATTTACTTTTTTGTAATATATTTTGAAATTACTTTTTAAAAAAGGATAATTATTACGTTATTTTTCTTTCTCTAATTTTTAAATTGGAACAGATTGAAAATTGCGATGGCTGCTCTGAAGACAAAATATAGATCTCAGCTAAATATAGAAAAGGAACTCAGAGAGTAAATTTCTAATCGTAAGCCTTCCTTTGAAAAACTCTGCTCTGCAAGACAAGCCCATGAAAGTGGGTAATACTTATTAAATTTCTTCTTAATTTAGTATTAATAAATTAGTTATAAAATACCTTGTGCAGCACTGTTACATTAAAATTATACTGGCTGAAGTACCCACTTTTCGCACGAGTTCATTTTTTTTAAAAAAATAAAGCATTATTCTTGATATAATAGCTGAACTGTAAAGAGAGTAAATCCAAATACGCGAAAATGTTTACCAAATTGTAAAACGATTTTTTTTTAAATGAATGTTCATATCAATGCCGGTTTACACGATAAAAATTATGAGTTCAGTGAATAATTTAATTAAGAGAAAGTAAACTTATACGTGCTTTCAAGGACTTTTCAATTTTTCTTTGATAATTTGAGAAAAAAATCGAATAAAACTGAACCAGAATGTTTCAAAGGTGCGTAAGGACACAAATCACAGACACATTTCACTAACATTACAGGAATGTTATTTGCAGGCAAAACCGTCATGCTTTGTTCAAGTTGTTGTAGCATTACTATCCTTTAACCCTCCAAGCGGTCTGCACGTAAAATCCCGTCATTCCAGAGATGCTTTTTCTGCCTTCAAGCAAGATTTCCAAAAGCGGCCGAGCCACATTCTTAAAAATATGGCTCAACCGCTTTTGAGAACCCCATCTGTCGGCAAAAAAAATACATGCGGTGCATTTTCGAAGCATCTCCAGAATGGCAAGACTTTAAGTGCAGACCGCTTAGAGGGTTAATGATCGACAAATAGAATGTTGAACTTTTGCTTGCTAGTGTGTTTTTGACATAGCGTAGTGTATCTTCTAGTACATTTATGGCTTCATATTTTAGTTGATGAAGTTCTTTAGGTAGCATTTGAAAATTTTCCTTTCGTTTCATGTTCATCGCTTTTCCCAAATTTACTTTCGTTATCATTATTAATACCCATTATTTCAGTAGGTCGTTCCCTTGCTTGATCAGTTTCAACTTCCTTCAATAAAGATCCCAGATCCCCATTTATTTATTTTTATATTCTGCTCATTTACATTTATAAAACACAATAAGTCGTACAGCTAGGCAATCAAAATCATCAAGTTATGCACGGGGGAAAATGTAGCCTGTTCATAGAAAATATTTTGGAGCAAAAGTGGCCGTGCGGGGAACTCATTCAAAACAAGTACCTTAAGTTTTTTTTTTTTTGTAAAAAAATGTTTGCCCCTCCCCCAAGGAAATATGAGACAACTACATTGTAGTTTCCATGTAAACTGTGATATAGGAGGATTTTCTGTCAAGGCCACTCTGGTAACAAATAAACAATTTTCCAGAATTAATGATTTCGTAAACTGTGCGACCCGTATGATCTCTCTCGGGTTAAAAGTGTTTTCAATATAATAATATGGATTTTTAAAAAATTGTGTAAAACATTTTTCATTATGCTTTATATGATTAAGAATACTCATAAAAATAAATCTTGACCAAGTAATCCGTCAAAGTGCTCTCTGTGCTTTTCTAAATATCATAAGACTCTTTTATATAGAAACAAGTGCTACAGAAATACATTATTTACAACTTCCCTTAAATGAAAAACCAACACATGAGAGAGGGGTCGGAAGTACCCGTACCAGAGTAAGTTGGAGGTCAAACAGATCATCAGAAAATATATTCTGCTGTCTACAGTTAATGTGCAGTATTTCAAAAATAATAACAGTGATGAATTTTTTATCTTCCTAAGTTTTTTTTTTTTTTTATTCTGGGTCTGGGTTATTTTTTCCCTGAAAGAGTAGTATTTTAGGTTTAAAAAGAAAACGTAGTAAAAAAAATCTCTCATCATGCGATTACAGCAAATCAAACAAAATGTTTTTTATTTGGGTATAGGATCAAAGATAACTAATGAGATATTGAAAAAGAAACTTTTATTTTTGTAACGCAATATCGCTAGATGATATATAAAAATTATATAAGTGTAAATGTGTATTTTTTATTATGCAGAAAGTATTTTGTTTTACTTCATTCCAGTAAATTAATTTTCTTAAAATCTTATTTTCGATATCATACAAAGTCGTTATATTAAAATCACACAAAGAGAAAAATAATAATTCTATCCCAAAGCAGAAAAAATGGAAGAAAAATTATATTAACGCCAAAAAAAGTTTTAAACGTTAATTTTAAGCTTTAAATGTGAAAAGTTTCTCTTTTTAAATACCATATATATCTCCAATTAAAAAAAAAATAGCAGAATTTTAATATTTGTAAAAATTAAAGAAGTTTACAATTGAATCTTATTTTTTAGAAAAAGGAAATAATCACGGTTATTAAATTAAAGGAGAACAAGCATTGTTTCGTTTTTATTGTTGAATGAGGGATATGTTTATTTATGGTCTGAAGTATACATAATATTATAAAAAATGCTTTATTGTTGCTCCATGTGTATTGAAAAAAATGAGGTCTCCTAGAAAAGGTATCTTATCTTTTTTTAAAAGAACTATAGCAACTAAATATGTGTTTGTATTTAGAAATAATTAATCTGTGTTATGAATCCACAAAAAGTCTAGTTTTTCAGGAAACAAGATTGAAATATCTTTGTTAAAGTTTTGAATACACAGTAGAATACAAAAATTACAAAAATAAAATATCTAAAACACAGTTGACATACTTAGACACACACGTATGCCTTTTTCTTTTATTTTTTTAAAAATATTACTAAGCAGGAAAACTTGTTCAAACCATTTTTCCCCCATGAAATCACGTGTGAGTCTAGTTTCTGTCTCAACAAAAACTCTTAAAAGATAAATAAGGTGTGATGGTTCCAAGGTTATGTCATCAGAGGTTTATGACTTAAGAAGCTGAATCAGATGGTTAAAAACTTGTATGCGGTAATCACACACAAAAAAAGGCCATCAGTTGGAAGAAGATTCCAGGAAAAAGTTTGTGAATCATTCTATTTACCAAACGGTAATTGCTTTTAGATATCCGGGGCACATTTCTTGTGCCCGTGGGCTGGGGTTGCTCATTTCCTACATCACTTATTTCCGTTGAAATGATGAGAAAATAGTATCCCTTTTCTTACAATGCCAACGCCAGAATTTATTTCGTCTTGACTTTCTCATATTTTGGTTTCGTTGCTAAATGAAGAAGGGGATACTTTTAGATGTTTTGAAGATTAGTGAGGGCTATAGATTTCTCAGCTGGCTGAGCGCCAGTGAAAAAAATCTTCGCATACTCAAACTCAAGTGGATAAGCATATAAAATCAATTCTAAAGTATAAATACAATGCACAATTTATAAAAAGAGGAAATATTTCTTGGTAGTGTTTTGTGAAGAAAAATATGTTTATCTCATATTTGGATTATTGATTTTGCCATTTCATTGAGGGTAAGCATCAGTGCCAGTTTAAGCTTATTTCGGGCCCTGGGCACAGACGAACTAGGGACCCCCTTGGCCCTGGCGGATCGAAATTCATTGCCAGAAATTCTGGAAGTTCAGCTTATCCGAGCCCCTAGGCGCTCCCAAATGTTCAATGGATAAACTGGTAACAATGTAATTATTCAAGAGAAAATCAATAATTAAATTGTATACATCCAATAAGAAAAGAGACTAAATATCATTGTGTGAAACAATACATTAAAAGGATTATTGTTATCTTTCGAAATTATTTCTGGAATTTCCTCTATTTCAAAAAGAAACATAAAATTATTTAGCAATCAAAAGAAATAATATGTCAAATTCAAGTCACTCTCAACTACGTTTTTTTTTTTCTTTCTTTTTTTTTTTTGTATTATATATTTTTTTTTTTCATAAATATACTATAAATCTTTGGTTTTATCTAAAAACGTTACTAAATATTAAAATATATTAGTGAAATAATTCATATATTTTCAATAACAATGCAACTTTATTTTTGGAAAAATTTAATGATAAAACTAATGCTAATGTACAAAAATAAAGCGATAAACTGGAAGTAAATTTCTTAGTTGAAATAGGTAGGAAATTCTCTATGTGTGTGCTTTTATTTTTACTTTAAGTTTAAATGTTGTAGCCAGACGACTTTATGAGAGAGAGAGAGAGGGCTGTTGAATGAAATTTTTCCTCTGACGGTTCCAAATTAAGTATTTAGAAGTAAACGATCAAACCTCGCGTAATACCGAATCATATGCTCTGTGATTCAAAAGCGCTATTATTTTAGTTGTATTTTTGCTTGTGCTTATTTTCATTTACCTCTATTTTATTCCATGCACACTGAATGGTGAGCATATTTGCATTGCGCAAACGTAACTGAAATGAAGAAAGACAATTTTTTATTAGCCAATATTTTATTTGAATTTATTAAATTGAAATGATTATCACGAATACACACACACATGCACGCAACACGCCATTTCTACATGTATATATGTGTGCACATACATACAAAAAATGTGAAACGTTGGTTAATTCAATAATAAGAACAATAAAAGACATTATGAATCGGAGTAAAATAGTTGAATTAATTATAGAATTAGAATGGAGCTAAACAAGTTAAAGAAACATTGCTGGCTGAGGACCGAAAAGCGTAGTGAAAACTAATTCGAAGACTTTAAATTCATCACACCCATTGATACCTGTCGGCTAATATGGAAACATCTAAAGAAAGAAGTAATTGAATGTAATAAATAAAATTGTATTTATAAATGAAATTAAATTATACAACGGTTATCTTCTGTCTTTCTAATAATCCTCAAAGGAAAATTATGTTGATTATTTGTGTGATTTCAGAAACTTATCCGTAAAAGAACCATGATACTTACAAATAAAGGTTACTATTTAAAGTTAAACAAACCAATTTTTAGAAAGAAGTTAGATGTGCAATATCAATAGTGTTCGTCTGAGTTATTTATAAGAGGGAGAATCATTTTTTGGAATATCAACATATCTTGGCATAGGATTCAGAACCTTATTGCTTTGTCAACTTTGGCAACCCGTACGCATGTCTCTTTTTATATGGGCACGATATACAGATGTCGTTATTATAATTAATTATGGCTAATTCGTTCCCGTTAGCTGTTAATAACCGTAATATATTTGGAATTAACTGCAAACAAAAGTCGTTGATTTTACGATATGAATCTTGCTTCAGTTGCCCCTTACACTAACACCAAAAGTAGACCATCTAAATGTTTGAAAAACATCAAAATATTATAAAAATTACACAAATATGATATTTAAAAAATAATATAGAATGAAAGTTATAGCATGAATGCAGATACTTAAAAAAATGTTAAGTAACCGAAGTGTTTAAAAGTAAGCATTCAATATACCAAGAAAAACACGTTCCCTTTAGAATAAAAGTATGAAGTTTTGGTACCTGGTTCATTGCATAAATTGTAAAACTAATGGATGTAAAATTGCTCGAAGTATGCATTTACATGTATTTTCTTCTAGCAAAATAATCGTAGTCTTCACAGTTCACAACTAACCAATGACAGTCTGAAATAATAATCAATAATTGTGTGACGAATTTGATAATCATAATATGGATAAGGATCACTAATTTATGATAAATATATAAAATTGCATTATGTAACACACACTAAAAATCAATTGATAAAAATAGGAAGCTGTTAAATGCAGAATCAATGTTTGACTGTCTTTTCTTGGCCTCATACAGTCTACAACCTTGATCCATAAGCATTTTCATTCTTACAACGGAGTCTGGTCTATTTTTGTACTTACCCACAAAGGGTTCAATGTCACGTACAAAAGATCAGTCCTGAAACGAGATTTAAAATCCGTCATTTTTAGTTTTGTGTTCTAGCATAATGTATCATTATAATTCTGTCGTAATTTGAGAAGCAGGGAGAACCTGTTAGTACTCTAATTTTTTGTAAATCATTGATGTGATATATTTGTTTTAATGGTTTCGTCGCCAAAAAAAAGAGAATACCATTGACCCTACATAAAAGGAAATCGAATTTATAGTGAATAAATGGTCAGATTTTTCTAAAACAAAGGAGAGGGGTGGATACGTCTGGTCTCTAATAGGGTCTAAGAAACTCGTCTGGGATATCTTGTGAAAAAGAATGGAAAATAGCATATAATTGAGTAAAAGTAGAATGTGTCTTGAATGGGCCTGTAAAATTTGTATTACTTGTAACAATCGTATACTTGATTTAATGTATAACTACAATGTAAATAATTTTTAACATAAATATTACATTAACAATTTACACAAAATTTATATCTTTATTAACTAATATTTTCCATTTTTTTAAAATTACAATTTAAAAGAACACTTTTCAAACAATTAAATGCTATCATTTCTTATTTTGAAAAGGAAATATCGATATAAATTGGAAATTTTTCTAAAATTATCAAATTAATGGCGCTTAGATGACAGAAAAGTATTGTAATTTTGTGAGGATGAAATTTAAACGATATAATTATTAGAATGTATTGTTTCTTAAAATGTCTTTAAACTTCTTTACAACAATTGTGTTACAAGATTTGTAATAAATAAAAGTCAAAATAAAAGGTACGTAGCAGTCACAAAAGAAATATAAAATAAAAATAAAGATTAAGGTAAGAATGTTAGACATTTCATATACGTATCTAGATCTTAGTTTAAAATGACGATCGCAATCATAAACTTTTATTATCTTAAAAAAGTACGACTTATTCTTAAAGTCTGTTTTATGTGTACTGTGTGTGTACACACAAATATTAACCAACAACCATATATACAAAGAGAGAGAGGGTGCATCGAAAGTTCGTTTAAATTCATAAAAAAGGATGAAAGGATTATAAAAAAGTGTGATTTAAGAGAAAGTCGGTTTCCTTTCTGTGGCAAAAACACTTTTAGTTAGGAATATCGCTGATAGAGGGAACTAATACAATTTGAAACCGACTTTCTTTTGATCTCTTTCTTGCAAATCGCACTTCTTTATCAGCATTTCTTTCTTCCTTTCTTTCTTTTGTTTGAATTTTTAAACTTTAAACCGGTGATTCCCAATGTGATCTATATAGACTCCCAGGGGTCTATGACGACTTGTAAGGGGTCTGTCTACATTGGCAACAAAATAATTTGAGAGTCTACGAGGTGTATATGGGGGTCTACAATGGAAAATCTCTTTTAACCCGATCGTGACTTTAATTTTAAAAGAAAATTTAATGAAATCGAAACCAGATTTTACCATTTTAACTGATTATCTATTAAATGGAATGAGTTTAATTTGCAGTGCAAGGTGACATCATAAGTTTAATTAAAACAAGGCCCATCATTTTAGTGTTATATCTGTTATTTATCCCGAATTATGGAGTATCTTGAAAAAGGTTTTAATTGCTTTTCCTAATAAGAAAGAGTGTCAGCGTGGTTGCCAATCTCAAAAATAAATAAATAAGACTGGACACTACTAACCAAGGAGATTTAGAGTTATATAAACCTGAAAGATTGATGCCAAAAATTGGAAATTTGCCATTGAATCATCAGATTCATCCCTCTCATAAAAAACATTTGTTTGCTGCTCAGTTATTTATGTATTAGTTAAATTTTTATTTAATTAATTAGCATATGTATTTTAAGTTTTAAACACTATACTTTACTACAATTAGAAATTTAAAAGTTCATCTATACCAGCTGTCAAAAAGACATTTGAGTTGATAAATCTGCAATAATTCAATATTAGGTAAGAGGGGTCTACCCCTAACCAAAATAACGCGGCAAGGGGTTTATGAGACAAAAATGTTTCGGAACCTCTGGTTTAAATGAAATTTTTGGCTCGCCAGATACACACATGGACAAAAAAAATAGCGCATCAAGAAATAATTGGGGGATCGTAATGAAACTTGACATGAAGGTACATGTCGGTGATAAATGCAAATGATTAGAAATGCAGCGTGATTGCGCATTACGTATCGCCGGTAGAGGGCGTTTAACGTCGTTCTCTGTGGAGTATAAAGCAGGTAACCAAAGCTTGTTTGAGTGTGCTGAATCGCTTATAAAGAAAGAGAAGAGGTAGACATACTATACGCCATTTTCGAAGACAATATGAGCAGCTGTCGCAGTTTGAGAGGGGGAGAATCATCGGCATGATGGAAACTGGGTGGTCAGCTAGGTGAGCAGTTCATCAATTAGGCCGATCTGATTATGTTGTGAGGAGATGTTGGGACCAGTGAATCCGAGAATGTCATTTACACGAAGATCAGGCCCAGGACACCCTCGATAGACCAGTCACCGAGAAGACCGCCACATCGTAAGAAATGCAAGCGAACAGCCAACTGCTGCATCGGCCACCATCCAGGCACTGATAACACATTCACTGCGGGCCTCTGTGTCTTCTCGAACCATACGAAGGCACCTGGCTGAAGGACATTTGGGATCGTGGTGCCCATTACGTGTGTTGCCCTTGACGCCCACACATCGACGCCTCAATTTGAAGTGGACCGCGCACGGGGAAACTGGACTGCAGCATAATGGAACCAGGTCATCTTTAACGACGAATCCAGATTCAATCTCAGCAGTGATGACAATCGCGTTCGTGTGTGGAGACCCCATGGTGAATGCCTCAATCCTGCCCTTGCATTAAAGCGACACACTTCTTCCACAGCTGGTGTGATGGTATGGGATACCGTTGCCTACAATACATGGTCACCCCTAGTATTGACCCTTGGCATCATGACAGCCCAGTGATATGCCCATGACATTCAGCGACCTCATGTGTTGCCACTCATGCAATGGCTCTCAGGAGCTATTTTTCAACAAGACAATGCTCGGCCTCACACGACAAGGGTGTCACAAGACAGCCACCACACAGTTACTACCCTTCCTTGGCCTTCACGATCGCCAGATTTATCACCAGTCTAGCATATCTGGGATCATTTGAGACGGCGAGTTGGGCATCCCACGATGAACGAACTAGAGGCAAGGTTACAGCAAATATGGTAGGAAATGTCTCAAGACATCATATAGAACTTATGTGCCTCAATGCCCAATCGTATGGCATCATGAATTCGTGCTAGAGAGGGTTCAACAGGGTATTGCATCCTCCACGTTTCTACCCTTTTCCTCTAAAATAGATTATCCCTTGCTTTGATTTTTAATCATTTACTTATATCAAATTATTCATTACACTATGTAAAATTTCGTTTCATTACGAACTCTTTTGTGCCTAATGCTTTTGTCAATGAGGTGCATATATATATATATATATATATAATATATATATCAACTCAACAATATATATATTATATATACTACTATATATATATATATGATACTATTCTTATATATATATATAACTATATATATATATATATATATTATATATATATATATTACATATGTATATATATATATATATATTATATTTAGATTATATATATGGTGCGCTATGTTTTTTGTCATATGAGTGTATTTTATATATATATATATATATATATATATATATTCCTTTCATTCTGTCTTTTTTTATGTCTGTCTGCTAAAACTGTATGCTTCAATGAATATATTATACTGCATTATTCCTTTACTATACCATTCGAGAGAACAACATCCTATAAAGGTTGATCTGTATCCATACATATAAGCACTATATGTTCTAGACAAGAATAATTCGTCTGTATTATTATACTTTATCATAACATTTTTATATATATGTTTCAAAGAAATATATGCATTAATAGTATTGTGTGCGCAATACAGTTATATGGAATCGATGCAGAAGAAAGCAATATTCTCTTATATGAAAAAACTATTATTACGTCTTGATACATTAATCCTCTTCCTCATCATTTATTCGTACTCCAGATTCATTATTTCGATGCCATATGTTGTAAACAAAATATTGAAGACACTTCACATCTATATAATTATTTTTATAAAATTATATGCTTGCTCACATTAAGACACTCAACAATTCAATCTTTTTGAATCGATACATACAAAAAATTCGTTGGAAATGTATATATATGTCCGAAAAATTATCTCCCAATTTTGATAGTATGGAAAGTGAAAGATGCTTACATCAATTCACTCTTAAGATATTTTTCCTATAGGTTCAATGATGATAAAGTCTGATGATCGCAACTGCTTTGTTTCAACCGTTTTGTTAGGAAACCTTTCTCTCTCAATATATACTAACAATGTTAAATTTACTGTTTTCGCGCGATTACCTTTTCTCAAAATTTGTTATATGTACATGCTTGAAATTTTTCATACAATTAAAGTACAACTTTCTTATTGTACCGAAATAAGCTTTTAGCTAATTTTGAATTTTTTTTATAATTTATAAAATATTTCATCAAACATAGTGAAATTTGACCCATTTTTCACATAAAAAAATTTGTAAAAAATAAATTTTTGAGTTTTTTACAAAATACTCATTTCAGTATATATTATCCATCATTATAAATATATCTGAAAAAATTTACATACCTTTGAACCGTAGTTTCTCAGAAAAGGTGCATCGAACATCAAAATTTATATTTTGAGATAAATTATATTTAAAGCATACAGTGAGACTTCTAATCGGCAAGGAAATGAAAAAATAAATGGCTCAATTTACAATAAAAGATAGATGTTTTGGTTTATATTAGACACTAAATTTTCAAGCAAAAACGAGGTACTTTGTTTACATTTTTCGCCATTCAAATGGCCCAGTTTCAACGATTATTTAAAAACAGGTTTTAAGGCTTCTAAAATTACCCTAGTGCAGTGCTCCCCAATCTTTTTATTGCTGCTCACCGGTCAATGTTTGATAATTTTTCCACGGCTCGCTGAAAGGGGTGGGGTCGTTGATTGCTTATATTTTAGATTGTTTTGATTTTATAATTTTAATTTAATTTTTTTTTGTACTTAAATATGCCTCAGAATAAAATATAGCTATACCAAAAAATGAAAAATACAGCTATACCAAAAAATGATTATAAAGTGGTTTCCTTGAAAGTCCCACAAACCTGAGGAAAATGCACCAGAGTAAATAAAATGAAATAAGTTAATATTCCTTGTGCGGCTCGGTACCATTTGATCCATGGATCGGTACCAGTCCATGGACCGGGGTTGGGGACCACTGCCCTAGAGGTTAAAGTAAGGTATTTTTAGAAAGGTTAAAATCTATACAATTCGAAATTGTAAAAATCTCAAATTGTCAAAAAAGTAAGATTTTAGTCAACTTATGATGCTTTTTGTTGTATGGACTGGAAACATTATTCGCATATAATGAAGACACCCACCATAGATGCTTACTTGCACTGTTGGATATATTTTATTCTAGATCTCATCCATATTGGCCTATATCCTTCGTATGAGAAAGACTTTTGGTCTTAAAAATATCAAGAAATAGCACATCTATATCAATCATCATCAAAGATTAATTGTCATACTTTATGGTTGGAGACAGGGACGTCTTAAGGCATGGGTCTACTGAGCCCATGTCTAGGCCTTCGTTTTGTTCTCGACTAAGTCTTTATAAGGTCATGATCCGGATAATTTTAATGGACAAAAATTACTCCCGTACTTATTTTCCACAAAAAAAATTTCAAATTGCATGTCACCTGGCAAAAGTGGCAAGAATATATATTATTTTATGATGATGACCATTGCAAATGTCTAGGTCTAAGCGTATCACCATAAGCAATCATGCAACTAATTTAGTCGAAATTCGGACATCGGTCGAGCCGGTTTATGCCTAGGTTTGTGAATCGCGCACATTTATGTGTTGAGTATTTGACATTACATGCTATATATTGTCTATTTTTCAGGTAGGGCCTAACTAATCACAGGTAGGGCCTAACTAAGCATGAGGGCCCAAGGCCTCGGAAAATCTTAAGATTTCTCTGGGTCCAGGTCTTCAAAAAGCTCTTAGACTGGTTGGAGCCAAGCAATCAGAATGAAATGATTTCTGTGGAACTTTCCCAAACATATATTCATCTTATGGTAAGAAACAAAAACTTGAGCATTTGTCAGATGAAATCCCTTTATTTTACTAATTTTTTTCTGTTTATATGGTCTGTGACTACTATATACGCTTTTTGATATTGTGAATGGTTGGCAATAAAGGGCAATAACTTGATGATAAGAGCATAAAACTGTAATCTGCAAACCTTCCAGCTAACTGCTGTGTTCGAAATGTGTTTCTTAATTTTTAAGTTGTAAACTTGCCTTTTGGGTGAATAATTAGTCCCATAGTTTATCCAAGCCTATTTGACAATTTTGTTTTTCGGCACAAGGTTTTCATTAGAGTTTTAAAAATTTCTTTCTTTGCTGATATAGACTAATTTTTTTTTAAATTTTTACTTTAATTAAACCATTTTAACCTGCATATATATTTTTGACATAATATTATTTTAATAATATAACTTTATCATTATATTTTGTTTTAAATATCTAGACATTTTTTTTATCTAGTCAATTTTAATTAATCCATTCTCTTTAAATTATAGAAATGTACACAATATACCTTCAGATAATTGACCATAATTCTCTTTAACTGAATTCTTTCATTGTTGTGAAAGTTCAGCTGAGGTGCCAAACCAGTCATTTGCCCATTGTTCAAACTTACGAGGTGTGTCAACAACAGTTCTCATACAGCTTCAAAATGCCACGTTAATAAGAAACTAATCAATAATTTTCCAGGAAACACAAATTCTAAGACACTACAAAATAGGCATCTTTTTGTATAGATGTTTAAAAGATACATGCCTTTTTATACAAGTTATAAACTGGCTTTAGGTATCCAACAACGTTCGGAACTATGATTTTGAAAATGCGTATAGATGAATAACTTTTTTGATATTTAATATCACCTGAATTACAATAAACATAAAAAGATGTCTCAAGAATGTATGTAAGGTTGTCCTAAGAATATCACTACAATAAAAAAAAAACTTAAATGCAATTTTTTAGCAAAAAATGAAGGAAGACGCATATTTTCAAACCATTCTCATTTTATAGAAAATGATTCTACAGTAATATAAATATTTTTCTTATATATAGATAAGACTTCTCTACAGAGCCTGAAAACTAGAGCTTTTGAAAAATTCCTTTCTTTTTAGAGTTACGATCAACTACATTAATAACCAATGTTTATTTTTTTGTTAAAATTGCCCTCTATTCTAATGTATTAAAATAAGAATAAATCCATTCCTAAATAATATATTTCAAAAATCCAAGCTCGGGCTCTGTTAGATGTCCTAGCCATGTATAGGCAAAATATTATCAGCTTAGAAGCATTAAACATTTTGCATTAAAAGAGAATATTTTATAAATATGTGTTTTTTTCTTCTTTTTTGGCAAAAAATTGTATTTAGGTATTTTTTTTCCTGTACTAGTATTTTTAAAATAATTTTATATGTATGTTCCACTATTCAATACCTTAACCAAGAATAATGACTTTTTTAATCTGGAAATAGGTGAATTTGGTCCTAGTACTCTATTTATCTAGTTCTTTTATTTTTTTTAAAAACATATTAAAGTGATGTAACTTTTTACTACTTGAAAATAAAGACTTTATTTAACAATTTATAGAAAGCTTTTATTTTACAACTTATAAAACGATAAAATAGTATATTTAAAATTTTATCGTTCTGGGCAGTTATAAAAGTGTCTGGACTCAATAAAATACAAAAATCCGATAAGTTACACGAAAGTGTGCGTGTGTGGTGGCTTGTTTTTAAATTTAACTGAGTGCGTATAGTTTTTTTCATACACAAAATGCACATATACTGAAATACCAATTAGGTTTCAGTAAATGCTGCGTTATATATAGCCTTGTATTAAGAGATAAAACATTTCACCTATATTCGTCTTTCCCGAACGAAAAAAAAAGTCAATTTTATTTAAAAACACTTTAATTTGCATGTATTGGGAGAGCATTCATAAACGACGGTTTATTTTTTAATGTACTAAGTTTTGTTTTTGATAATTGTCTAATTTTGTTATAAAATACATCTTATTTATCTTTTTATCAGAATGTGAAGGTTTGGCTTACGATTAAATTTTCTTGCTTAATATTTATTTAAGGTATCCGACTACGTTCGGAACCGTGATTTTGCAAAAGCATGTAAATGGATATTATAGTATTTAGTATCACTTAGATTAGAAAATGTATATAAAATTGTTTTAAGAATAGAAACAATAAAATTATTTAATACAATATTTTGAAAAAAAATGAACATAGAATGCCCCTTTTTTTGAAATATTCTCCTTTTGAAAAATCCTATTATATAATAATATTTTGCCTGAAAAAAACCAGCCCTTTGTATAAAAGACTCAACTAGAAAAATTTTTAAACAGATTTTTTATCCGTGATTTATACGACAACAAAAAATTTTAAAGAAAAAAGCCGAAAATTCTTCAATTGGTTTCAAAAAATAATGTTTTTTAAAAAAGTCACATTGCTAGCGTTGTACAGAGTTCGGGCTATATACAGGCAAAATATTATTATAATAAATTTTTTTTTAAAAAGGCATTT
Source organism: Trichonephila inaurata madagascariensis (assembly GCA_019973955.1). Lineage (NCBI taxonomy): Eukaryota > Metazoa > Arthropoda > Arachnida > Araneae > Nephilidae > Trichonephila > Trichonephila inaurata. The sequence goes on from BMAV01003996.1 coordinate 249,940, forward strand.
TGAAAAAAAGGTTATTCTAAGTTAATTTTTGAAAATATCGTATTTTTTTTTCTTGTAAAAATTCTTAAAACAATTTTATACTTATTCAAATCAAGGACACTAAAAAAATAAATATCCATTTATCGCTTTTAAAACCCGGTTTCATGGCCTTAAAAGAAAACTGAAATGTAAAAAACCCACGAAATTTTCGATACATTTTTGTCATTAGGGTTTAAATAATAATAAAAACAATTGGAAAATTCTCCTAAGCAATTCTTATTTTTCTTACAAAATTGGGGAGTAAATTGAAGTTATTCGATCTGGAACATGGAAACTCATTTTTTACAAAAATTAATCATAGTCTATAATGAGCAATACTTTCTTTTAAATAAATATTTTGAACTAATTTGAAATGCTCAATAAAGCAACACATATTCAAATTTCACCTCAAACACAAGCCGACTCCACTCCATCGATGACATCGATTTGTTAACCCTATCTCACGATAGCAAGTGAGCCGCGACTACAGTGAACCATAACAAAGTAACGAACGCGCTGAACGAGCGTCTTTATAAACAAATATCACAACGCAGCCGTTTGAGTCAACACTAAGAAAGGGTGTTTGGGGGCGGAGGTATAGGGAGGAGGATGGAGAAGATGAGGAATGGTGGTATTGATCCAGATTCGTCTGCAAACTCCTTGACCTAGTTCTTCGTCCCCGCCCCCTTTCCCCAAAGGGGGACAGACCTTTTTCTGTGACGGTTGAAGATGGGGAGAAAATTCGGGATGAAAGCGCAACAGTTTTATTTTTGGGAATGGAAGATATAGATAAAGGGACCGTGTTTTTTTAAAAAAGTTGTTTAAGCAAAAAAGAAACAATAGAGTTTATGTAAGTATTCGGGGAATTAAGTTTATCAGAAAGGGATAAAACTTTTTAAAAAATACAATAATTATTTTAATAATTAGTCTAATGTAGACGAAATATCCCAAAAGAGTAAATTAAAAACGTTGTTATTTAATTTTACTACGAAAGAGAATTTTGATTTCCGTGATTGAAGAAAACAACTCCAGATATTTGAAATTAGGTTTTAGTATTAAATATTAAGGGAGATGATACATTATTGGGTAATGGTTTTCAGTGAAATTTAATAAGTAGGGGAGATTTAATGTTAATTGGTTTATTACTTTATTAAGTATCTGCATATAACTTTTTGGAGATTTTATTAGAAACTCCAAAATATAATGTTAGAAATAATTGCTAAAAGAAACATTTTAGTTTTAGTATTTAATAAAAGAGATTGAAAATATATGAATTCTGTGAAAAGAAGAATTAAGTCATATTTGGATACGATTCCATAGTAAAATTTCTGCTGTGTTAAATAATTTCATAAACTCGATACATTTGAAAATACTAAGTTAAGAATTGCATACACTGTATTGCAATCTGGATAGAGATTTGGATAAATGAATATGTTTAAGAGAACCAAATAATTTCTTGGGAAATTTATAAAATTTTAAAAAAATTTGGGAAAATTTTTCCATATTAAAACCGGGAAAAGGGAAAAATTTAACTTTTTAAAAAAAAACCCCTTTTTAAAAATCAAAAAATAAACCCAAAAATTAAAACCAAAAATAGATTAAAAAATTTTTTTTTAAAGATTATATTTTACCGAAAAAGATAAAAATGGGGGAAAAACTATAAAAATAACAAAAAAAATAAATAAATTTATCAGGAATTATTTTTCTGTTTTTAAAAATGAACTTACGAAGTTTTTACCCAGTTTTTATGATATTTCTATTTGCATTGTTTTGATACTTATAAAAAAATTAACCATAAATACTTAAAGAATGTTAAAATGAGATAGTAGATGCAGTTCGGGCATTTTTTTTTTGAAAATTGAATAAAATAACGAATTTTGAAAGCAACACATACAATTAATAGTGTTACTCTACTGTGAACAGACAATCCTACAAAGTAATTTTTTATTCGAATTTCATATGATTATTAAAACGCATCTGCTTATAATAGCTATTATGCTTTTATGTACACGTTCTGCAGCTATGAAAATAAAATTTGTAAAATCAAACTATGAGATAATATAAATAAATATCTCTTTCTTTCGTAATCGAGAATCATCAGCATCTTAATTCCACGTAAGTAATCAGATATTTTAAGCTTTTTTCTGATTATTTATATTTCTAACGTTCTGTACCAAAGTAATCAACTATTTTTTTGTGAATACAAATAATAAATAAAATAACATTACATCTTAAGCCCTCAGCGAAAAAAAGTAAACAAAAATCAATTAATTTTTGTTTGTTTGTAAGCTGAAACGCGTTTCTTTTTCTTTTTATATAAATAGTTCTTCCGTCCCTACATGATTGGAATTGAGCAATAATTGTGTTCTGTAACTTATTACTTTTCAGCAAAAGAAGAAATTCGTGATTCTGGATTAATGTCGTTTAATTAAAGCGCCAGCAGACTTCCTCTGTTTTCTTTTCTTTGTGCCCGCTGAGTAATCCTATATTTTATGCTGTTCGCTGTCCCCCATAGTCCAATTTAGGTCAGTTGAGAGGAATAAAGTGGTGTGTTTTTCGTGTTTCTAGAAATATTTTTAGGATTGCCCTGACATGCACAAAAATGCTGAGAGTAGAGGGAAATATGTATTTTTATATTTTTACTGGAAGAAGAATGTATTACGTCAGTTAATGCATTTGTGGTTCGTATATGCAAGATTCTGATCATATATATATAATATTTCAAACTTCGCGAGTACTGTTTCATTAAAATAATTGTGCTGATGGATCTATGAAAAAAATGAAGAACAAATGTGGTAGTTTAAAAATTAGTAAAGTCAGCCGAAAATTAATTTAATTATGATATAAATTGTAATTCTTTTTAAAATTAGTTATGCTTTTGTATAAGATTCGTGTGTGCGAAATATTATTTTGAAAAAAATAAGAGCATAAGGTTTTTTCTTTTTTAAAAAATTGTTTCACATTTTTATTGATTTGTATTGTTGTCAAAGAATAAAAATCAACACTTAAATTTTGCTCTATTTGTTAAATAAAAAAGGTAAATATCTATGAATATACGTATAAAATTACACAAAAATGTTTTTCAAAAATTTTATATATAGATTTTTTTTCTTGAAAGATGCACTATAATGTTATGTGACTAATTATGAGATTATATATCAAAACACTATTTAGTAAAAAGCCTTTTGTCAGTTATATATCCTATTCTTCCTTAAGTTTTTTTCCCTTAAAATAGAATATTGTAAATAATTAATTATTTATTATTTCTTTCTTTATTTTCCTATATATAATATGCAAACAATACTTTAAAAAATGTGTTATTTAAAAAGCTTTAAGGCATGTAAGAAAATTCTTGATTTAACAATTTTATTTGTTGCATGAAACTAAGATTAAAGTTTTACTTGAGTTTTATTGTTACATTCATGAGTAAAATTAAAAAATAATATTTTCTCCATATAAGAGATAAAAATATTAATTTGGATTATTTCCTATAGGCTCGAATTTCATCACAATAGTTTCTAAAATTAAACTAGCATGAAAGTCGAAGTCTGCTTTTTCAATTGCGATATCTAAGAACTACGGGAAGGAAATATTGTATTGTTTTGAATGTAACCTATAACATCAAGACATTTCTAAAAAAATTAAAGATTAAAATTTTATTTTAAGCGTAGAAATAAATATTTATATAAAAACCTTATAATTAAGGTATCCGACTATTTTACAATTTTTTTTTGAAAAAAAAAAAGAGATATGGAGTTTTTTTTGTGATTTTAGATTTTTTGGTTTTTTTTTTAAAAAAAAAAAAAATTAAAAAACAAAAAAAAATTTTTTATTAAAAAGGGGAAAACTGTTGAAAATGTACAAAAAATTACATAAAGGGGGCCCCCTTTCTGAAAAAACTTTTTTAAACAAATTTCAATTTTCAATTTTAATGTGTTTTTTGTTCTTCATTTTGAAATGACCTTCAGGGTAATAGATATTTTCATTTTTACAAAAATTTATTTTAGGGTAGTCGGATACCTTAAATGCTGATTCACATTGGAGGATTTAGAATTTTTGTATTACTACGTTTATATACTACATGTTTGTGTTTTATTCTAACTTTTAAAAATGTGATGTTTTTTTAAAGATTCTAATTTTTTTAAAACTTTTTCATTTCCTCTTACCCTTAAAATGTTATTGGATCTATTTTGTAAGAATCTAAGGCATGTTATTTGGAAGGAGAAAACAAAATATTTTATCTCACCAACAGTAAGATAAAAAAGAAATAACTTCGGAAAAGAGATTTTAATTAACTGGCTACGTTGAAATTAGAAGAGAATTTCATTACCGTTAAAATGTAAAGAATTTGGAAAACGGAAAGAACACAGAGAGAACTATCAAATTAACATTGTTGTAGAGAAAATTTAACTTGCTGTGGTTTAATAAAGGATGTGATACACAACTTTTTTAAGTTCTTTTACTAAAATAACAGATAAAGAAATTTTGCAATATACCTTATAATTTGTTATGTAAAGTTATTTATTTTTTAAATATTTTTAAATTTGAAACGCAAAACATTTGTTTTAAAGTGATTTAAGATTCAGACTACGTTGGGAAACCCTGATTTAAAAAAACGCATAAATGGGGAATTTTCATGAATTTTTGTCACTTAGATTATAATAGATAAAATTGTTTTAAGACATTTTGACAAAAACAATTTTTTTCAAAATTTTAGAAAAAAATAACTTAGAATGACCTTTTTTTTCAAAATATTTTTTGTGAAAAATGCTTTTTTTATGGTAATATTTTGCCTTTTAAAGGTCAGCCCTTTCGGCCAGGGGTTTCCTTATGATTTTTAAAAATTTTTAATTTTTGGGTTAAATAAATTTGGGAAATAATTATCGGCGTCTTTTTTTTAAATTTTCTTTTGCGGGCAAAATATGGGATAAACCCATTTTAAAGTTATATATTTTTAAAAAAATTCTGGTTTGGGTTTTTAAGAGGTCTGAGCTATGTTCGGGACAAATTTATTAGGGAAAGGAAAATTTTCACAAAGGGGAACTTTTAAAAAGGGGTTGGGTTTGTTTTTTTTTGTCAAAATATTGAATTTTTTTTTTTGGGAAAAAAATTTTAAAACAATTTTACATTTTTCAAAATCAAGTGCCCTTTTAAATATAAAATTTACCCTATTTATATGCTTTTGCAAGACCACGGTGCCGGGAAATGGAAAATTTAATAATTTTCAAATTTTTTTAAATTTAAATAAAAATTTGAATTTCCAAACTGATGGCAGGTAGGGGAAACCCCGTTATTTTTTTTAAAAAATAATATTTTGAGATAAATTTAAATTGCAAATTAAATTTCATGTTCAGGAGAAACTTTTTGCACAACACTTAAAATTAAATATTTCTATAATTTTGTGTAAGAAAGTTTTAACAGTTTGCCTTTCATCTTTTAAAATCAAAGTTTTTCAACTTTATACTTGTTAAAAAATCAATATACTTTAAGAAAATTACTTTTTAAAACTATCTAGTTTAATAAAAATCAACCCCTAGTATGATTACATTTGTTTCCCAAAATCTAGTTCTGTTTTTTAAATTTAAACCCCTTTGGGGGCACAAAGGGGTTTTATCCGTTTCGTTTAACCAATGCGTTATGCGCCTCGGACGTATATATCCGTCCGTCCAAAATACGATTATTTTCTTTGCGCTGCTTTCAGCAAATTTATTGCGAAAGCCTTGGAATGCAATAAAATGACCTTGACAGTGTTTGCGAAGAATTTACTTTTTTCAGAGAAAAAATTGCTTGTCCGGGTATTTTCTTCTAGCCCCTAAATACACCGCATACGCTCACCTCTGTGAAAAATGGTGGCACTGGGGAGCGAATCGCGTAACTTTTAAACGTTAGTTAAAGGTTAATATAACATATTTATTTACTTGATTAAGTGTTCTAAAGTTAGATATGTTACATTATGTTCATCCCTTACTAATGGTTTATTATAATGATGTTCTTTAATATATTTTTCTTTTTTAATATGTTTTCTAGAAATTACGTCTGATGTTTTATTTACTTTGTTAGAATTATCTTTCATGAGTGGAAAATAAAAGCGCAAATAGCTTTCTTTTTAACTGTATAAGCAACATTTTTATATAAATAATGAATCATCAAATATTTCTTTTTAAAAAAACGATTTATAAATAATATTATGTACTGATAAAGGCCACTGAATGTTCACATATTTTTGTAAGGATGTAAAACATTTTTCGACAAAGTGATAATCGAAATATTTTGTTATAAAACAGTAAGCAATTCTTATTTAAAAATATAGTTGAATTGTTGAAAAACTAAAAATAAAATTAATCAATGTTCCATTATATTATAAAATAATACGCTTTGTATCTAGCAAGAGTCATACTGCTTCATTAGTATTCAAACTGTTATAAGTATTTCACCCCTCAATTGTAGGCAATGTCGAGATTTGGCTGCAAGTCTGGCTACAAAGGTTTTGCATTCCGTCGACTAAACACTAAGTAGCTTATCTGCGTCACAAGACATGAGGAAGTTCGTCTCACTTTTTACTCGATGCTAAATCTGCATCTGAACAACCAATGCAAAAACTTTCAGATTTGTTGTTTAGCGAAGGATCAAGCAGTTACGTGTTACTAACGCCATTTACAATGTCAAGAAGACTTAAATAACGTATTTTTTAAATTTAGAACTCTTACGTTTTCCTTGTATACAGTAATTTACAAATTTTTTTTAAAAACTTAATGGTTTGTTTTTTATCGTTTACATATAAATCCCTAAATTCAAAATTAAGTTTTAAATTGTAAAGCAATGTAGATTTTGAATAATATAACATACTTTCAAACCTGATATTCATCACAATCAGGAACCTTAACTTTCCAATCAGAAATAATTATAATTGTTAAAATTAATCTATATTCAATTAAGAAGGAGAAATAAACACACGTTTTGATATAAGAAGAAAGAAGAAAGAATGCATGTTGAATTTTTGCCAAATCTTTTTAGAATGCAATATTTGTTATATTCGAAATTTAAAATGTTTTGAAAAACATTTCTTTCTTTTATTCTCGAAGAACTGCTGAACTCAAAGAATATTTAAATAAAAAAAATTAAGGGGACACAGTACGATTCAATTGACAAAAATAGGTCAAAATTCTAAACAAAATTTTTTTAGTCTAAAGCAGTGCTACGCAAACTTTCAATCTTTGCGACCCAAATTGCAGTCATAATTTTCCTTACGCCCCTATATACAATAACAATGTATTGAATTCATCAATAATGTACTTAAAGACATAATACGACTTTAATTATAAACCATACAAATTATCAAGTATTAAATTTTGTACAGGACAAGCTCAAGTTGTCACTAGTAATTATTAAACTTTTGTTCTTAACTTAGTAATGCTAAATTAATTAGCAAATACATTGTGCAATACTGAAAATTTTATATATGTAAATGTGTATTTTAATTTTTTGTTATAGCAGAATGTATTTTGTTTTCCATTCTTTCAGTAACTTAAGAATTTTTAAAGTCTTTTATTTTCGACTCTTCGATATGCTCGCCCCCACCCACCCCATGTAAGATTATTATACCACCATAGGGGGCACGTCCCACAATTTGAGAAACGCTGGCCTAAATTATTTATAATAAAATTTTCTGTAATCTCACAAAATTTGAAATCTCTAAGTGAAATAAATTCAGAATTTGGATAACTTTTATGTTTGTTTTTATTCCCATCCCAATGGCAAACAAAACTTAAACGTATTTATCTCAGAGAGAGAAAATAACTTATTTATCTTCATTTAAAATGCTAAGGCTTTCTTTCTATTGTGCCTAAATTTTTAATTTTTTTTTATCTCTTGCCAATAGTACATGTAAAGAAATGGATATGTATTTTTGAATCAAAGCAGCATTTATTTCCTAAAAAAAATAGTTGAATTTAGAATTTTGACATTTTTCAAGAATTGTCAATGAACATTTGGGAAAAAAGAGTATTTTACATATATCAATCATGATATCAGTAAACATACCAAATTTGGTAATATATTTCTTGATGTATATGTAAATCAAATTTCATGCATGTATGTCGATAATTGTAGGCGTAGCATTTTAAAATCCTTTCATAAATTTTAAAGCTTCTCTTTAAAAAACTAAATAGTGAGTATTTTGTAGCACTTTGAAATTATATATATATAAAATCTGTTTTGTGTCATCCATACACATTGATTACAAACAAAAAATTGCAAAAAATATTAAATAGAGGATTTTTACTTTTAATTACACCTTGCATCCTTAATAATATAATACTGTTATTTTGGTAAATTTTAAGCTAATGTAAAAAGTCATAAGCGATTGTAGATTTTTTTCATATATTGCCATCTGAAATTATTCAGTTAAATCTGTAGTTAAATCTAAGTTTTGTCAAAAAATACTCAGATATATTTACATTATCTATTCAAGAACTCGCATTTGTGGTGACACTAGCCACGAATATGCCCATGTTTCCATGACAGTGAGATTATTTTACTCGGATTGTTTATAAAACCATTTATTTACTGAACTGTTATGCTGATTTGAAAACATTGGTATACACATTTTCAAAACAGTAAAATGAAAAAAAAAAATAATCGAACGTTTTTTTTTTTTTTGAAAAATTATTTCAGCACAGTATTATTTTTTAGATATATAAAACTTTTTTGACATAGTTTTCGTATCATATGATACCATTAACTTGTTTATAAATAAACAATTGATTTTTAATGAAAAATATTTTTTGAATAAAAATAAAGTAGAATGTTACAGTCATACATTTCCTTGGGATCCCTATGTGTTTCATCTTAAACGCATTATATTAAGTAAAAACCTGAGAAAAAGTTTCAAATGTATGAGTAAATCCCATTTTATTTTTTTTTCTGCCTATTTCAAAACTGATCAAATAAAACATTCTCATTTTGGATTTAAATGAATAACAAATTCCTTTTTTTAAAATATAAAAAATGCAACTCGTTATTTTTATACAATATTATCAAGAAATAAATAAAAAAAGTCATAAAATTCCTTTATTTATCAAATTTACTTCTAAACATTTTCCTTTTTATTTTTTGTATCATAATAAAAAAGTTACCAAAATAACATTTTATTTTGTTACTTTTTAAAAGACAAAAGGTAAGAGGGAAAATTCTGAAATCTTGTACTACAGCTGATACTCACAAAAATTCCATATGCTTAACACTTATTTGTAGCTTCTCAAATTATTTAAAAAAAATTAAGAAGGAAAATAAAAACTTGTATTGAAATTCTATGAGAGATAAGGTTATGAATAAGCTCTTTCAAAAAATACAAAATGAAAAATAGTCGATAAAGGCTATCGGAAATGAAATTAGAAATTAAAAATCATACATATTTTTCTTAATATATGAATATTGATATTCCTGTTAATTGGTATTTAATTAGTGTGATAATAGCTCCCAATACTTCTTTCTATAATTTGAAAAAAAATATTTAGAGTAGTTTTGCCGGAATTGTGCGTATGCCTGTGTAACGTTTGCACCATTAAACCCATTCATTCTTTCTATAATTAAATGGTATTTGCCTAAATGATTCATTGGTTTTCAAAATAGCTGTTATTTACAAGTATACAGTGTACAAATATTGGTGCTGAGTGGAAAGATTTATACGCTTTGCAAAAAAAGTAATTAAGTGCCATATATATTTTATTATTTTAAGCAGGATTCTATACAATGTCGTTATCATCTGAAACAAAGTACAATGTTTCCAATTCAGCGTATACGACACATGTGAAATCGGGTTGCCAATTTGGCGAGCTATCTTGAACGTTGGCATTGTTGCTATAATACGTAAGTACCAACTAAGATTACTAATTATAATTCTTTTCATCGTTAGTTAAATTTCTAAGCAACATTGTAATTTATAATCTCATCTTAGGATACAGGATTAATTTTTCTAGCAAATAATGGGGACCCAAAAAATTAGATTTGCTTATGCTTGAACCGTTAAGCGCTACCTCTTCCTGTTAAATTCGAGATTAGGGTAATCTTGTACCCAAACAAATTTTTATTTTTGAATCCTTAAATTTTTTAAAAATTTTAATTAGTCGGGGGTTTATATTTTTTCTCGTTTGTGAAAGCGGCGGTGGGATGCCAGCTTAGATATCATTCTCGTCCTTTGACCGTTCTTCAACATTGCGATGCTTGTCACCAATATCCCTCCTGTTGCTTTGAAGTTTTAAAGTTAATTGCCCAATTAATTTAATCACCCCAAGACAAAAAAAAAATTCCCAATTTTTTGGAAGAATGGGGGTGTGTTTAAAAGGGGGAAGCTTTTACGTGATTTATAACGGTTATTTCCTCTAATGTTATAATATGAGTTCAAAGCTATAGACATGTATTCAAGCAATTCAATATTTATTCCGTTATATGATACAGATAGGATATGCATAATTTTATACATTACACATCAATATTTGAGAATCGTATTGTTTTTAATTGAATTCATTTCTTTCAGGTTAACATGAAGCTAAAATTCAATTTTAAATTAAAGTAAAAATTTGCTTATTTGTAATCTATGTCTCTTTGAATGTTAAGGATTTGTCATTGTTTGCCTAAAACCATTGAAAACAACTCAGTTGTTTATCTTCAAAACAAGAGCTTCCTGTTAGGCGACGGAGAGACTATTGTTACTTTGTTTGTTCGTTTTTTGTAATGTGTAAACCCGTCTTCATATCAAAAATTTTTAAAATATGTTTTGACCAAAAATTTTTATTTCTTTATAGATCATTCCATAATTATTATTTATATAACAATATATTTGCTTACATAAATAATTCGCTATTGTTGCATAAATATTTGCTTCCGTAACTAATTTGTAAAACAAAATTCGTAGTGAGTCAATGTTTGCTAACGTCACATTTAAAGCAACTGGAAGGATATCGGTTGACACACCTAATAAGTTTGAGACATGGCAAAGGGACGAGGGCTACATATGAGCTGGCACCCCCCCCTCTCCTCTCCTTAATTCCATACCACGCCACCATATTGACTTTGATTCACGTCAGATTTAACATGCATCAGCACCTTGACGCGACACTATGTTTCGGCCTGTAACTCGATAACGTCAACTACGAGTCCATGTCCATGGCCCCTAGCCCACCACGGCCGAAATTCGTGAAGTATAAAAATTTCCCACAAATTCGGTTGAGTTTTTGCCCTTTGGGTTTTTTGTAACTTTTATTTTTAAATGTTTTCCATAACTTGTTGCAATAAAGTTTGCACGACAAAGGATGTAATTAATTAAACTTGTGTGTTTTTCCTTTGTAAACAGACTCGGGGGTATTGTTGAAATTTTTTTTGGTCCAAAAATTTTTGGGCGGGAAAAAAAAGCTTTAAAATTCCCCCAAAGGGGCTAAAAAACCACAGCTACAATTTTGGAACGTCCTAACTATGGAGGGTCTCCTGCAGTGGGTTGATATGTGGAGTTATATCGAACTTTAGTAATCTCGGGGAAAAGGTTTTGGGCACTCGAAGATGGTTTTTTTTGGGGAAGGGTTGGGGTTTTCCCGGGCAGTTTTTGGGAAGGGAGGGTCTTGAAACATAATGGATTTCCATGCCCTTATAATTCTTCTGGGTAATATTAATATTTAATTGTGACATATTCAGAGTCCTCATCACGTAACTTTCGCCATTAACAAGGTGGGGCGTTGGCTACCCTGGAAGCTGTAACATTATTACTATAACAAACTATTTCACTATTCATGGAAAAAATGGGTGTCATTACCTCGAAAGAGATTGGACTTTTGCCTGTTGGTCCATGGAAGGTATTTTATTTCCTTTCTATCACCCACTGGAAAACCCGGGTTTTTTCCCCCCGAGGGGGGCCTTTTATTGTAGGGGTTTTTAAAGCCCCCTCCCCGGGGTGTCAAAAAGGGTATTTTAAAACTTTTAAATTTATATACCTCGCGAAAACGACCCCGAAGAACCCGGGGTTAAAAAAAATTGTTCAAAAAAAGGCAATTAAAAACCCCGTAATATTAAAGCAAAAATTAAAATTTTATTATTATTTGTTTTTTAAAAATATTCATTATTTTAAGTTACAAAATTCCCCTTAAGTGATATAAACTGCTCTTTAAAAAATTACATAGAACATGTATTTTTTTTAAATATTTAGCTCTTTCTAAAATTTCGAAAAAAATTACTTTATATATCCTCACTTTTTTGGCAGAAAACAAAGTAACTTTAGTTCCTGGGGATGTATAGCTAACATAAATATTAATATATTGGTCTTTTATAGATGGGATCAAAGATAGAGACATAATATCTTAATAATATAAAGGAAAGTAAATGTTACAATACTTATCGTGTCATCATTCTTTAAAATGCACAATATCATGCGATAATATTTTGTCTTCTTTATACAATATTTTATTTGTTGGCTCAGAGGTATTTAGAAAGAATTAACTAACTAAATACTTTTTGTCCCTGAATAAAACAGGGGTTTTCGTGATTGATGGTGAGTGGTGCCGTAACTTCAAGATATAGTAATAAAAATTATTAAGGATTCAAAATGAATCAAATTTCCTTATGTATCCAATGAAGAAAACAAGGATAATACTTATTTTTAAATGCATTTATATGAATTTGGTTTTTGATTTAAAGGAAAAAAAATATACTTTTTTCCCAAGAATGTATTTCTATGTTTTTTAAACTATAAATAAATATTAAAAACTTTTTTTAAGGTAAACTATAATTTCTTTTTTTAAAAGGGTGGTAATTTTATATACTTTTAATCATTTTTCTTTAAATTTTTTTGCATAAGTACTGGTAAACAACAAATTAGTTAACTATTTTTATACTTCATAAATATGCATTTGAATCAAAACATATTTTCTTGTTTAAATTCCCCATTTAAAATTTCATCTAAAAAAAAAGGTTTTAAAATATGTTAAAATATTGATTATACTTAAAAGCTAAAAATTATTTTTGTTTTTAAAGTAGAAATTTTTTTTCAAAAAACATTTGTTTGCAAAGGAACTTTTTTTAACAGTATTTAACCACTTTAATGGTCAATATTTCTGCCCAAAATGTTCCAAAACATGGTACATTTTTTATTGTATATAACTAATCATAAAACTTAACAGGATGTGAATTTCCAAATTTCAAGTTTTCTCACTATTTTTTTTTTACTTTAGAATTGTGGAACACGAAAAACCCTAAATGTTTGCTTTTTATAATTAATATAAGCACTGCATGCTGCGAAGAATGTTGCAATACATCTTAAAAGAATTTATCTCTCATATTTCCAAAATATTTCATGTTCGTACCTTTTTTCAAATAAGGCTGATGATTTTGTGTGTGGGCAAATATTTATGCACACACAATTTGAAGCATGGTGTTATATTAAATCATACATTGTATTAAGACAGAGATACTATTGAATTGTTTGTATTATCTTCCTATTTTCATTTCTTCTCAATCGACAAATTCCATATAGCTATGCCAATCCCCTTTCCTTATTGAATATTTTTAAGAATCTAAATTTCTGCCTTTAATGAAAAATTCTCACCTTCATCACAAAGAAAATTCCGGATGAAAAATATTTCTCTCTCAGTGCCAGGGATAAACTGCATCTCTTAAAAACACTTGCCTTAATAATCTCACTGTAAGAATTCAAAATATGAACAAATGAAAGATAGAAAATATCAGTGCCCGTTTAGCGTAAGAGCAAACCGGTTTTGATCAGCTTTCGGGGTGTACAGCAAACCAATTAAGGGGTTAATACAAAAATTTGCGATATATTCTAATGTAGATTTAATTTATTCTAAATACAAAGAAAACATTTCTAACATACATTTGAGTGAGCCAAATTAGAGATAATTTCATCGAGTGAAAATATACATGATAAAAGCAATATTACAATAACAAACATATGCATTTGCGTAATTAGAACTCCATATTTATCTCTTGTTTTTAGCCTTATTCTTGTTTTTTTGCACATTTAAAAACGGATTATATCTAAGATACATATATTTATATATAAAGTCAACCGTTGTGCTCAATCGTAAATAAAAAAAATAATGCGAGATGTTTCAAATTTTGTTTGTCAGATTATTATTATATAGGACGTATTTTGGGTATTTGGGTGTTTCATTAGTTTGTTTTCTAATTTTAGATTTCTTTTCAACTTGCAATAATATAGTCTTTTTATTGTGAAAAATTAAATTAAATTCAAAGGGGATTTTTTTAAAATTTATATCTGGTTATTCCTGTAAAACGTCATTATACAAGGTGTTCCAGGATTATTGGTACAAAATTTAAGGGGATGCAGGGGACATCACACAAGGATTCAGATTTGCATTTCAAAGCATGGTCGGAAACGTCATGGGGTAGTAGTATGGCAGGTACAAGAAATGAAGAAACATCTGAAATGTTTATTGGTCAAAGATATTACATGTGTTGTTATAGATGGTAAATGAAAATGTCCCGCAAGATGTTCAAAGTTTACACCATAGCTAGCGAAGCACATGCGTTACACATTCGGACCATGGCAGCAGCGACGGTTTGTACACTGGTATACGGATTCCTTCGAACGGTATACAACACATTTTGTTCCATACTGAGAGTTCGAGTCACTCGTGGCACACCTCACTATGCCTATTACCTCGTAATGATCCATATTCACACACATTGTAGTTTTAAATTAGTAACCAACCGGTGGTCCGATGCATCTCTATGAGAGTACATTTCACGATAAAATCTTTCTGCTGCTACTGCTTTTCCTTCTGGCAATTCATAAATCTAGTGTATATCTGCCAGTTCGGTGTTTGTAAAACTGTTCTATACTTCTCTACGAGTGAGGACAGCGCAAAAGAATTAATGCAAATTAGTTTTCTCTAATTGCCTTGTGAAAAAGTCACCTATTGCGGAACGAAGACGCTTCCGATCATGTGTTGCGAAGCAAATCTGAATCCATGTGATATCCCCTACTTCCCGCTAAATGTTTGCCCCAATAATCCTGGGATACCCTGTATATTTGTTTTGAAAATCTTTTAGGCTAAAAAAATATTGAAAGATATTAAAGTATCACATTTTTTCCATCATTTGTAGCCAAAAGTTCAGTCTTTGAAGAGGATCATCATTGGTTTTAGTAAATTTGTTTTTGAGTTTCTAGGATTGCGATTCAGAAACGACAGCTGTTCTTTGCTGGGAAACTTATTTTCTTAATAATACTGTTATTTGATCTGTAATGGTTCAATTATAGAACATAAATAATTACCAACTTATCTTTAAAAGTATTTTTTTAATATTTAACATTGTACATATTTTGAAGTATTATTATTTTTTATTTTAAATATTGTGTCTCTTTATTGTTTTTTACTGTTTATAATCATATAATATTTAAAATTGCATCGATACTTGTATTGCCTTAAGATTATAATCTACAGTAGTTGTTTTCTTTTTAAATAAATAGATTTTTAAATAATTTTTAATAATTAAGATATATTACTTAATATAGCTTCTTCAAATTAAAAATAGAGATACAATATTTTGGACGGTACGTAACACCTCCATTTTTTATTTTTACATACTTTTTCAGGATACACACTTATAAAAATTTCGTTTTCATATAAGTATCTCATTTCTACTTTTTACTTTAATTAACAGATATATGAAAGAATTTTCCTCTTTAATTTATATCTTCATAGGTATAAATTAAGTCAGATTCATTCTGATTGTTAAATAATTAGAAAACACACTTACGCATGTCGTACCCCAGTTAGCCTTATTTATATTAATATTTGATAATAATACATAAGTTTCATTGTACGAGCATACGAATAAAAAATATTTAAATTTTAATTTCAAAAATAAATTGTATATACTCATATTTATTATCAAAAATAAAATTAATACTGTATTAAGAAATATACATACATATATACGTACATACATATATATAGTATATATATATATATATAATATATATATATATATATATATATATATATATACATATCTATATATTTTAGTAGAAAATGTTATCCTGATATTCTTTGATTAGGAAAATACAGGGAAATTGTAATTCTCATGCTGATTTTTTATCTGTAGATATGAATATATATAAAATATCTGAGTGCAATCTATCATAAATTTTATCTATTGTTCCATTTTTTAACGTTGATCTTTTCATTGCGTGTTTTTTTTCTTAAGTGAGAAAGCAATACTAAACTTTCATACCTTTTGACAAAAACCGTAATAATATACTTAAAGAAAGTTATTTCTAAAACTACTATTGGGTAATTTAAGAAAGCTTCTAGATATCTATCGTATTATTTAATTTCTTAAGAAACGTTTCATTTATTTTATTTTTGCTACTTTTTGCTCATTTATTTTATTTTTGCAGGTGATTTCATACGAGCTCGACTTCTAAAGTTTACTTTCATTCTAATGATGTTCCTGGGAATTATATAATTACTTCTTATTAATACTTTTATTTTACTTAAAATTTAATAACTTTTTTTTGTTAAAAAAAAAATCTACAGTTTTTATCCTTTCCCCCCAAAAAACACGCACACACACAAAATATTATTTTATATTTACATTAATACTAATATTATTTTATATTTACATTAATAGTAATATAAATAACTCTAAAATATACCACCGATATATAAACTCAGCGCTTATTTACTAAAGAAAATACCCTCAAACAAGAAAAAAACAAATAGTTCAAATTATTTACATTAAATCCTAAATAACTATACACTCTTCAAAAGCACAAAATCGAAAACAAACTTAACAAATATTTACTAAAGGAAATATTAAATATAAAACGTACTATTTTTAATGAACCCAGCCTCTACTCGCATTATTGAGATAACATTTTCTCATGACCCGTGGAAACGAAATTTTCACTTCCTTAAACGCTGGTCTTTGCAAAACTTAAACTGCAGAAAACTTCATTAATAAGGGATTAAATTTCCCCGTGCAAGCGATGGAAGACGCAGGCAGTCTCAAAGCGACAGGCTTAACTGCAACTGTTATATAGGAGAGCGCTTAGAGGGGAAAATGTTTAACTAAGACTTAGGAGAAGTAGTAGTTTCTGAAAATTAATCTCTTCTCTAGCCATTGATTATTGGAAGGAATTTCATTTTGTTACTTTGGAAAGAAATTTCGGGGCTTTAAGTTATTTCTTCTCGCATTATTGGAGTTATTTCAAATATCTGGTAAGTCAAGTTTATTTTTGGATATATTAAGGGGTTGCTTTTAAATAAGATAAATATAAATTAATTAAAGTGCAGTTTAAACTTGTTTATGTTTTCACCGAACTAATTTAAAATAAGCAACATAAATAGAATGAATTATTAAGCTGTTTATTGAAATAATATTATGTATATAATCGTCTTTAAATATTTGAGTTCCTTTTTAAACTTTCTTTAGTGAAAGGGTCGTTCAAGATAATGTGTTAGATGTGTGTGTTCTACAATTTGTGTTAAATAATTAAGACAAAATGACTTTTCCTCCTTCCCCACCTCGATATGTAAATGGAAACGCTTCCTGAAATATAATCCTTAAAGTAAAATTAATTAACATAACTATTTATAAAATTTAATACCAGAAAATAAAGAATCTTATAAAGAATTATTTGGTTTAACTCATGGCTTTGTTTTAATCTAGTGGTAGTTGCTTCAGATTCTTCAAACGAACACAATCTTTCACCCATAATACGAGGGCTTTAAATTAAGTAATGGTAACATTGGTATTAATCCATTTTTAATGAACTCTTACACTCACTATTACATTACATTTCTTCTATGTAGTTACCAGCAATTGACCAATCCTAACTTTTTGCTAAATGTCAGGAAGCCACTGGAGACCATTGGCAAGGTGTTGAATATTGATGTCATTGACGGAGCTCTTTACTGACGGCGTACAGATGAGAATTTATAAAAACAATGACTTCAGAAAGGTTCTTTCAACTTCGGGAACACGTCGAAGTGACAAGGACTCATGTCAAGTGAGTAGGGATGATGTTCTAAGATTTTCTATTGGCTCCGTTACAATAAGAGAGTGACATTGTTCGCGACATGGCAACGAGTATTGTCATGGAACACGGTAGGTAGATGGTTTTGTAGTAAACATGGACGCTTGACAGTTTGTCTTGCAGGCATAGCATGCGTAAGAATCACACCCTCTCAGTGATATTCAACAGTCAGCATAACCTGCACCTGACTGGGTTCCTGTCAAAAATTTTGTAGACGTCGCGGACCTCGTGATGTCATTCATTTGATTGACGTTTTAATTCAGGAGGTCCGACCTGTATGTTGCAAATCTGCAATCTCATTCCGACCGGAACGAAACGCTTTTACCCATCGTGCAACCATCCTATACGGTAGTTCATTTTCACCACAAGCTTCCAGTAATCCTCGATAATATTTTACCACATTTTCGCTACCCCCTCCCACAAATCTTCATTTTAATCCACTACCGCTGTCACCTTTTGAAAACATACTTTAGAGTGTTTAAAATGTAGCGCTTCTTTTAAACGCCACGCGACTGCCCTTCTCACTAAATCGAGATTGTATTTCTCACAATACACATCGACTACAGCGCCACCACACCAATTCCATATCTTATTTGCGCATGCCCACTCCTAAGAATTTCTTGGTTAAATTCCTACTATTTAATTAACAGCCCTCGTATTTGTTTACATTATAATGTTTTCCCCATTTAAATTCATTGATGCATTTTTCTCATTTAAAAAAATGAATTTTATAAAACATCAGACAACTATTGAATTTTAGAAACAAATTCTAAAAATAAAATATAAGACAAGAACATGATTTAACTCATTTTATATATCAGTGTATCTTTCAAACCTATAAAATTCTCGTAAGGATGTTTGTGTGATGTAAAAGAATCCGGTCTGTGTCTTC
This sequence comes from Trichonephila inaurata madagascariensis, assembly GCA_019973955.1. NCBI lineage: Eukaryota > Metazoa > Arthropoda > Arachnida > Araneae > Nephilidae > Trichonephila > Trichonephila inaurata. The sequence goes on from BMAV01003996.1 coordinate 268,917, forward strand.
TTACATTATATGTTATTCACATATTAAATGAGTTTCGAACAAAGTTAAAGTCCGTGGAACACACACGATCATTGACAGAAGCACTTAACACGCGATCACTCGCGCGGGGTGTTCTGTACACCCCAGCAACAAGAAAACCCTCCCAGGATTCTAAAAAGAATGCGCAGAAAAACGATGTTTTCTGTAGCTGCACATTTTATGTCGTTGAACCTTCAGGCCTAATGCAATCCCTCTTTCTCGAATGATTGGAATGTAATGACCTTTAAAAGTTTATCTGAGGGGCTGAGAACTCCCGCGAGAAGTTGAGCATTTGTATACAGTCTGCTCTGAATGTTTGGAAAATGATTAAAATATTATTTTTCTATACTTTCTACTATCCTTATCTCATTAATTATAAAGTATATTTATTACTGGTATATACGTTTTATATACTGGTTTATGAAAAAATATAAAATTATGTGTTTCAAAATGTGAAAATTTTGTATGTTTAGTTTAAATTAATGTTAGTCTCATTTGTATGCAATAAATTTAATAATTTTATTTGTATAATACAAAAAACATCTTCTACTTTATAATTATGAATCATAATGACTTAAGTTTATTTTCATAATTAAATACAAGTGTTAAAAGTTTGGGGTGTTCTCTACACCCCGCGAGTAACGACGGTAGCAAAAACAGGTGCGAGTGATCGTGGGTTAATTAAGCCCTTAGAAATTTCTCTACTTGCAATACATTCTAATTTTTTGAACATTTGTATCACCCAATCTAAAGTGGCGTCATTTAAATATCATGGGAAATCGCTGATAATCTCAATAGATATTTTATGTAAATATTAATATATGTATTGGTTTGAGATTATACGATGAGTAAAAGACATTCTTATAACCTCTTTTGTGATTAATAGATCTTTTAATGGCATTTTTTATTCTCATGATTCTTTCCTAACTCAGCGTGTCTTGTTCCACAATGTCTACTTGATCGAATTTCCACTACCCATTCTTTCACTTTTATACACTGTATGTCCCTATGTTTTACTTTAAATAAATTATTTCTTTTTATATTACTGTCTTCTGCCTTTTTTCATCTTATATAGGGTTTTTTTGAAATATTGAATTTATAAGTTTTGAAATCTTAAAACTTCTATTTCTTGTTCGTAAACTTCAGCGCAAAATCTTTAAAAGTATTCATCGTTGAGACTTCAAGTTTTCAATGTTAAACTTCAATGAAATCCAAATCGTTCTACAAAAATGTTTCAGTCTTTAATTTCTTAATGAAAAGTTTCATAGTAAAAATTTTCCAACCATTTTGTAAACTTTTATCAATAAAGTTTTTCTTGCGTTTTCACTGTCAGTATTAGCAGTCTTGAGAGGTTGCAACTGCAAACCCTTGATGGTTGAATTTTGTCTCCCTTAGGAGAAAGAAAATCTTGCAATAAATAAAAAATTTAATAAATTGTTTGAAGCCATTTATATTTTGTTATGGTAATTAAATGATAATTTGATTTATATTATAATAATACTGTTTTGCCTCGACGTATTTTTTTGCCTTCTGTTACGTAGATTGGGATTCCAGGATATTATACTACCAGTCTGAAAGAACAAATCAATGAAAATTTATTGTTGAAAAACAATTCTCAGTAAAGAATATAGCAGCAAAATTAGAAAAACATATCTCAAAAGGTCTTTACTCCTTTTACAGCTATCAGACACTATTATCAGGATCTGAAAATACAAGTACGTAAAGTTTATTTGCTGTAGATGCTTCAACAATCAAAGCAATACTGACCCAGTTTCAGAAGCAACTCCTATTTATTCGCTGCACGGATCTTCAAAAGATCCGCTTATGTCATAGATAGCGGTATTAATATATTTCTCTAGTAATTTCTAAAGCATCCATGTGATATTACTGATCACCAAAACTGATCGCCAACCCACCAAATTGGTCACTAATTCTACGAATATGGTCACCAAAATAATTCCAACATTGGTGTACCGCCAATGTTTAGCCAAGTTTCAATTGAAATGCCTTTATTATGTAAAGGCCAGCGTTGCTTGCAAATATTTCAATTTTTATCATTAAATAAATACAATAGAAATTAATAGCAGTGTATTAAATACCCAGATATAAATTATTTACACTATTTCAAGTATTAATTTTACACAACACTTGTAACAATGCATTTTTTAAAGTTACATGACTAGTTTTCATCAGAGACTAAATTTGTTTATGATTACCAGAATAGATCCTGAGTTACAACTTAAAACTATGAAAATAATTATATACTATGGAATTTTATTTCTATTTATATTAAATAATTATATATTTTTCTAAGTCTAGCGATTTATATCTAATTCTAAAGGAAAAATCAATTTATATTATTTCTAATTAAACTTCAGTTATTCTTTTTGTTTTTAATTGCTTCGTACAAATGAAAAGTAACGGTGTGTGTGTTATTCAAAATGGAGTTTCACAGTTTTGAGCTACGCCAATGGATGTGAATATTTCTTGTTCATCAACCAACCTCACATTTTTCTATGAGGTTTTAAATGAGTTAAATCTGAAAGGGAAAAAATTTTTCTCCAGTAACACTCATTGACGTAATTAAAATTGAAATTTCATAAATTAGCAATATTTAAATATATAAGGGTCGCTTAAATGAAAGTGGCATTGCTGTAATATCTCTTAAATTTGAAGAGAAAAAATACTGCGCATGCCCCTTTAGTGTTGAGAATGCATACGATATCGTCAGATCTCGCCATATAGGTGTTGTAAATTGGAAGCATATTAAAAGGCATCATTCACATCATAGATGCCTTTAAATTATACGACTGTTAATGCTGCCCGTAATGTGCCGCATTTCATGAACTGAGAAAGAATATCAAGAGCCTCTTACGTCGCATACTGGCGCGTAGAGTTATTTAACATGATAAGGCTCTTGCTCGGGTGGCTGTGGCGTACCAAGCATTGTTACGGCAATTCCACTGGGAGATTCTCAAACATCCCCCTAACAAATTACCTTTCAAGAAAGTTCTGATGGAAAGGTGATTTTCCAAAGGTAGTGAGGTCCAAGCTGTGTGGAAAATTGGTTCCACATCCAAACCTGGCGCTTACCCGATTATCCATCAGGTTGAGGACCGCAGGGAAACTTGTTGAAACCCTAAAGGTACTTTGTTAAAAATTTTGCGTCTGAAACTTCTTCCCCTATGTGTAATAATTTATATTAGCCGCATTAAGGTATCTGACCACGTTCGGAACCGTGATTTTAAAAAGGCACATAAATGGATAATTTCCATGATATTTAGTGTCACTTAGATTAGAATTCATGTATAAAATTGTTTTAAGGACTTTTTTAAAGAAAAAATTTTAAAAAACAATATTTCGGCAAAAAAATTAGAATAATTTCATTTTTCAAAATGTTCTCCTTTAAAAAAATGCTTCTAAAATAATAATATTTTCGCGCGCTTTTTATAAAGTAAAGACTTTCCAAAAGTCCCAAAAATAGGAAAAATTTACATTTTTTCAGATTACCCCAACTGAAATAATATCACGTTTTTTTTTTTAAAAATTCTCCCCCCTGTTGTAAATATGGATAAACCCACTTCTAGGTTATATATTTCAAAATTCTAGTTGGGCCTCTGTAAAAGGTCGAGGGATATACGGGGAAAAATTTTTTTAATAGAAAATTTTTCAAAAAGAATATTTTGAAAACTATTTCTATGTTCATTTTTTTTCAAAATATTTTCTTAAATAATTTTTTTTGTTTTTTCTTAAAAAAATTTTATATACATTTTTTAATCTAAAAAATAAAAATTTTAAAAAATTTTTACATTTATACGCTTTTAAAAAACACGGGTTCCTTTAATAAAGATACCAAACCACTTAAATGATGTTCCACTTTCATTTAAAACCCTTATACTTACAGATAAAAACTTGCAATATATATTATAATAAAATTATATTTAAAAAAATGTGCGATTTATTCAATTTCATTATGCTTTTATAAATTAATTATGCTTACCAACATGTGAATGTGTAATGAATAAATAAGTAAACACACATAACTGAAGTTACTTTTATTGGAAACATGAATTATCTCTTTCTTTATTTTTCAAATTCCAGCAAGCATTTATTCCCCAAGGAAAGACATCAATCAAGTTTCTTGGAGATTTTCCACGAAAGAAAATTTTTCACATTTTGCATAATGTCTAAGCATATTACCTTGGAGTTGACTAAGTAATTAGATATATTTCGAAGCTAAATTATCAAAACCGTACATTTTTACTCCGGAAGGATAAATTTTTATAAAAGAAGGAAACGTTAACTATTTATTGATCTGCAACAATTAATCTAAGTTTAGAAAGGTAGCAGAGAAATTTGTAGTGCACCATTATACATTAACGAAACGATTATTACGGCAACAACCTTTCATTTTGAATGCTTATGAAGATTGAATAAAACTATACTATTATTTAAAACTATAAGTATAAAAGTCATTATGGAAATAACGAAAATGTTTGATCATTTAAAAATCGATATTCTATGTAAGATCCTTCTATCCAAACATAAAACATTTTAAAAAATATTTGAATGCAAAGAAGGTCATATAAACAGGGTACCAAAAATATTTTTCAAATTCGGCACAGCTAGACTCCTTGTTAGAAGTACATAAAATGTGCCCAAAGAAGTTTAACTGTCAAGCATAGTTTACTAGAAAAATACGACGAATAATGATGCATGATGGTCAGGATGGATCGGTCGTATGTGCTTCCGTACGTGATCGGCTGGATCTGGCATACATCGACCCCTGGAACGAATATGAGGCTCCAGCTCTATGGCAACCATGATCCTCAGAGCTCACACCATTAAATATTTTTCTTAAGGGGCATCTGAATAATCTTAATTCACTATCATGTAAAAATCACACCAAATTGTAATTGTTTATTTTCAATTAATATGCAAGTAATATTTAAAATGAAGCCCAGTGGCTGAGTGGTTAGAGCATCGTGCTTCTACACCATGCATTCGAGGTACAAACACCGGGGTAGGCAAGGTTGACTCAGTCGCTCATCCTTTCAATGGGTCGATAAAATGAGTACCAAGCTTGCTTGGAAACTTGAGGTATCCGACTAGATTGAAAAAGTGCTTTTTAGGTGTTTGGTGTTGTTTGGGTCATTAGGGAAAAATTAAATTAATTATTGAGGAAGAAGGACTAATAGATAAAACTAGAGAGTTTTTTTTAAGTCCTTTTTATGGCATTTGCTTTATCTAACTAATAAAAATATTTTTTTACTCCTTTTTTTGAAGAATGAACTTTTCATGATAATTTGTGCATGAAAAACGGGATATCTTCTAAATAATCTAATCAAATGCAATGAAATTTAGAACATATATGCTATGGGCCCTTCAGTGTGTAACAAACCACAGGTTTTAAGACAGCTACATTTAATCACATTTTACACCTTTTTTCAGCTTGGCAGTAATTTTGCATCCATCAAATTTAAATGCTAATAAAATTTTTTTTTATCCTGCGGTTTGTGACACTTCAGAGGACCCAAAAATATATAATGACGTTAAAATTGAATGCCCTTTATTCTTTTTATCCTTTTTTTTAATTAAAATTTTTTTGCAAAATTTTTCCCTAAAAAAAATTTTTTTCAAAGAAAGGGCGAAAATTTGTTGTTTTTTAAATAGTATGACTTTTTAAGCTATTTAGGTTTTTTAAAACAATAAAATTTTCAAAAATTAATTTTGAAAAATTTATTTTCGAACCATCATACCTTAAACCGGGGTTTTCGCGTCTGACTGGCCACCTGACCGGAACATCTGCTATGCACCTCAGGACCCAATGTCACGCATACTGATTTTTTCACAATAGGCCTTGTAGTGCCACTGAGTTAAGTTAACATTTAAAATACATTTTTTTTCTTCATGCAAGAAGAAATTGTGTTTAGAAAGTAATGATATTGTTACTTAGATCGGGGTTCCTGGATTTTATGCTGTGAATTTAAAGAGAAAAACAGTTCATTAAGTCGGTGGAAATTTATTGTAGAGAAATAATCAACAAAATACAGGATATAGAGAAAATTCACAAAAACCACGGAAGATCTTCTTACCTTCTACATCATTCAGATACAATTTATCAATGTTTAAAAATAAAAATACGTGATAATAAAATTATTCGCAAACAATCCTCGATTGTAGAAACTGAAGTCTTCAACAGCTGAAGCAATGCTGACCCAGTTTTAGAGAGTAACTTTATTTATAGTCTGCGTATCTTTTTGAAAAATCCGTGTAAGTCATAGATTGTGATGAAAATAAATTTCTCAGAAGCATCCATATTATGACCAAGTTGACAAAAAGGGTCACCAACCCACAAAAGTGGTGGTTGACTTGCCAAATTAGTCGCCAAAATTATGCCAGCTTGGCTGTAGAGTCAAGTTTCTATTGAAACGCCATTATAATGTAAGGAGTAGCATTTCTTGGGAATATCACAATTTTTATCATAAAGTAAATGCAATAGAAGGCAATATTAACGTATTAAACCTTCAAATATAAATTTACACTATTTTAAACATTAATTGCACAAATTTCGTAACAATATGTTTTTCCCTTACTTCTTCATGTATGAATAGCAGATGAGAGTTAAATACAGCTAAGGTTATGTTGTTTATCCAAAGCTTGTAAAGAACTAGATACTGAAATTATTCTATACGCTGAAGAAACATAGATGTGCGAATTTGTATAGACGAATTATACATGTGCAAATGTAAATTAACTAATTATAAATTTTAGACACAAATGAAATTCTTACAATTTGAAATTCAATTACTATATATTTATCTATATATTTCTTAAATTAAATAATATTTATACTTTATTTTATTCAATGGTTATATGATTAAATAAGAAAGAAAATTAAGGAAAATTTATGTAATGCTGTACATAAAAAAAATCGTATTAAATAATTCAAAATTAAATCTTGAACCTTTTTTTCTGAGGCATTCGGCATATATCCACATCCATAACTGCTATTACTTATTTCACATTTAATTATAACGTAGTATTGTCTTAAATAAAATAATCATTATATAGAGCACGGATGAGCCACTTGTTTTGGCTCACCGGAATCATTGTAAATACTCGGATACTCGGGGTTCACACTTTTAAAATGATTGCATTCTTTATGAAAAATAATAATTATGTTAAATTCAATAGTGGCAGTTTTATTCAATTTATTATGCTAATTTCATATTATCTACAGCAGCTAGCCCTTTAATTTTAGAATCAGTTTAATGAAACAAATGTCCCACTTTCCCACTTTATTTTTTTAAAATCAGGAGGGGATTTTGCATGTTAAAATGTTTGCATGTTTCACCTTGTCGTACTTGCATCTATATTTACTCTTTTTAATCTTCATACAATTAAAACTTTGCTCACATATATGTCCAATAAAATATAAAGAAAAACAACAAATTTAAAATTTATACGTGGAAATTTTTTAACTGAAAAATTTGTTTAAGGTCAATTGATGCATTAGCTTAGAAGACTTTCTTCCCAGCGTGATCTGACTGCAAAAAGCCATGAGTGATCAGGGGTTTTATATATCCACAGTAATGGGATAACAGATCAAACTAATTTAGGCCTTAATTATTTTAAAATCCGGAGATCTTGTGACCTCATACTCCAAGTCTACAGTTGATGTCTTCGTAGGAACAATTTTAGGACTTTTGCTTCCGTAAAAACAGGAATTCTGTTTTTTTAAGGGTGTTGAACACCTAAAATCTTCTTAACATGACAATTTCGAGATTTTTACATTTTCCAAATTGTATAGATTTTCACCTTTTAAAAATCTTTCTTTAATTTCTAAAGGGAATTAAAACCCTTAAAACCTTATTTTAAAAAATTCATTGTAACTGGCCACCCATTTAAATGGGAAAAAAAATTTAAACAAAGTATTTTGTTTTTGCTTAAAAGTTGAATGAATGATTCAATTCAAAACATTAAATCCAAAATTGCTAAAAATGTCAACATGGAGGTACACAAAATCCCAATGAAAGTGTAAACAACGTAATATGTTCTCGTGGTACCGATGAAAATATTTGTACAAATAGAAGTATTATCATTGGGTACATATGATTCAAATTCATAATTTAAAATGGAAAATGTATCAAAAAACCAGAAATTTTAATATTAAGCCTGGTGATTACACGATACAGGCAATGTGGCGCCTCGACAAACAGAGGCTGTTAAAGGCTAAATACTCATGTTTACTAAAAACAAAGTAAGTTAGGAAAGAAAAAGAATTAAATAGAAGAGAAAGGATGATGAGATTCAAAAAAATATAGATCATTTGGAGAATGGGGAGGAATGTTTTAATAAAAAAAGTAATTATACGTTAAAAGTTTATTTATCTCAAATATAAATTTGTGATGTTCAATGTACCTTTTATGGGAAAATAATGTTCACAGGTATGTAAGCTTCTTATGACATATTTATAATAATGGCTAATATATACTGAAATGAGCTTTTCGTAAAAAACTTAAAATTTTATTTTTTTAAAAAATTTTATGAGAAAAATGGGTCAAATTTCACTACGCTTGATAAATATTTTATAAATTATTGAAAAATTCAAAAATTAGCTTAAAATTCATTTTACTATAATGAAAAATTTGTACTTTAATTTCTTGAAAAATGTCAAGCATGTACATATAAAATTTTGGAAAAGGTACATTGAAAACAATCAGTTTAACATTGTCGGTACAGAGGTTTCCGACTCCTTTAATACGAGAAATACAAAACAAATCTTTTGATCTGCCGGGAAAAAAATTGTTTTAAAGGGGGGGAAAAAAAAAAAATTTTTTTAAAAATTTTATTCCCTTTTTGGGCCCCCCCCAAAAAAAAAGGGGGCCCCCAAAAGGGGGAAAAAAAAATTTTAGAAAAAAAAGGGGAAAAAAAAAAAAAAAGGGGGGGGGTTTTAGAAAAAAAATTTTTAAATTTTTGGGGGGGAAAAAATTTTAAAAAAAAATTTAAATTTTTTTCAAAAAAAAACCCCGGGTTTTTTTGGGGGGGAAAAAAAAGGGGGGGCCCCCAAAAAAAATTTTAAAAAACGTTTAAAAAAACCCTTTTTTTTTTTTTTAAAAAAAAATTTTTTTTAAAAAATTTTTTTTTTTAAAAAAAAATTTTTAAAAATTAGAAAAAATTTTTTTTAAAAAAATTTTTTTTTTAAAAGGTAAAAAAAAAAAGGGGGCCCAAAAAAAAATTTTTTTTTTAAAAATTTTTTTCCCCCCAAATTGAAATTTTAAAAACAAAAATTTTTTGGTTAAAAGAAATTTTTTTTAAAACCCTTTTCCCCTTTCCCAAAAAAAAAAATTTTTTTTCCCCTTTTTTTTTTTAAGGGAATTTTTTTTTTTAAATTTTTTTTTCCTTTTTGCCCCATTTTTTTTCTTGCCCAATTTTTTTTTGTTTTTTTTAAAAAAAAAAATTTTAAAAAATTTTTTTTTTTTTTTTAAAAAAAAAACCCCCAAAAAAAAAATTTTTTAAAAAAAAACCCCTTTTAAAAATTTAAAAAAAAATTTAAAAAAATTTTTAAAATTTTTGGGGTTAAACCCCCAAAAAAAAAAAAAAAAAAAAATTTTTAAATTAAAAAAAAAAAATTAAAAAAATTTTTTTAAAAAAAAAAAACCCCTTTTTTTAATTAACCCGGGTTTTTTAAACGGGGGGGAAAACCCAAAAAAAAAAAGGGGGGGGAAAAAATTTTAAAAAAAGGGGTTTTGGGGTTTTTTTTTTCCTTTTTTTGGGGGGAAAAAAAAAAAAACCCCCTTTTAAAAAATTTTTTTTAAAAAAAAAAAAATTTTAAAATTTTTGGGGGGGAAAAAGGCAAAAAAAAGGGAAAAAACCCCAAAAAAAAAAAAAAAACCCCTTTCTTTTTTTGGGTTTTTTTTTTAAACCCTTTTTTAAAAAATTTTTTTTTTTTTCCCTTTTAAAAAATTTAAAATTTTTTTTTTTTTAAAAAAATTTTTTTTTGGAAAACCCCAAACCTTTTTAGCCCCCCAAAACCCCCCCCCTTTTTTTTGAAAAAATTTTTTTTCCCTTTTTCTTTTCCCCTTTTAATTTTTTTTTTTCCTTTTTTCCTTTTTTTTTTTTTTCCCCCCTTTTTTTTTTTGGTTTTTTTTTTCCAAAAAAATTTTAAAAAAAAAAAAAAAATTTTTTTTAAAAAAAAATTTTAAAAAAAAGAAGTTAAAAAAAAATGCCCTTTTTTTTAAAAAAAAATTTTTTTTTTTTTTTTCCCTCCCTTTTTTTTTAATTTCCTTTTTTTTTAATTTTTTTTTTCCCCAAATTTTTTTTTTTGGGCTTTTTTCCCAAAAAAAATTTTTTTTTTTTTTTTAAAAAAAAAAAAAAACCCCCTTTTTAATTTTTAAAAAAAAAATTTTTTAAAATTTTTTTTAAAAAAAACCAAAGGGGTTTTTTTTTAAAAATTTTAAAAAAAAATTTTTTTCCCAAAATTTTTTTTTTCCCCCCCTTTTAAAATTTCCCCCAAAAAAAAATTTTGGGGCCCCCAACTTTTAAACATTTTAAAAGAAAAAAAAATTTTTTCTTTCTTTTTAAATTTTTAAAATTTAAACCAAAAAAAATTTTTTAAAAAAAAAAAAAAAGGGGAAAAAAAGGGAATTTGGGGGGAAAAATTTTTAAAAAGGGGCCATAACGTCATGTCAGTCTAGAAATAGTGCGTGAGTTGATAATAAAAGTGAGAAGAAATTAAACGATATAATTCAAACGATATTAAAAACGTAGCATATCTAACGATCTAAAATAAACTCAGTGGTATAACAGTGGTCATCTTGACCGAAAACCCCCGGGGTTTAGTTCCAAGAAAAACTTTTTTTACTCATTTATCGACCAAATGAAGGAATTCCAGACTTCTGGCGTGGAAGCACAATACACTACCACGTAGATAATGAGTTTCAAAATCTAGATTGAATGAAAATTTATCATTCATTTATGAATCAGAGGAACAGTGATGATGAAAAGATGAAACAGAAATCGATGATGTACCTGAATGACGAATATAATGAACTTTTCATTTTATTCAGTAATGAAAGTTCATAAAATATGGCAGCTTCTTTAAATGAACTATACGTGAATATATGTAGAAGGTCTATTGTTTTAGTGCTCATCTCTTTATTTTTCAAACTATCATCTTTATATCTGGCCTATAAAGTGCACCCGCAAATTTCAATCTTATATATTGCGTTAAAAGGGAACATTATACGCCAGATTATACTCTAACAAACAGTAATTGTTTTCATCTAAATTTAGTGAATAGTTCTGGTGTTAATTTTGTCTCGAGAGCTGAAATTATAAGCAATTTTCAATTAGATATAATTCTTTGAAATTAAAATTCAACAATTCGGTTCTCTTACAGATTATTTATAAACTAATAAGATTTAAAAAAAGAGCAAAATTTTTAAACTATAATCGCAATTTTAAAAATTATAAGCATATGAAAATAAGGAGCACCTTTGTAATAAACAGTAAGTGAATTTTACGTTGCGCATGCTCTTTTCAAAAATAGTAGCCATTAATGTATAAGGTTTATAGAAATATAAACTGTGTGTATCATACCCTTTAAACTCTACCTAATCTTAGTATTATATATCTCTCGTATTTCAAAATATTAAAAAAATATATTGAAATTTAAAACAAAATATTAATGTATTTTTTTTTTATTTTTAAAAAAATATAATTTATTATTTTATTTGTGTAATAGTTACAGTGCAATAAGGATATAATTAACTTTATAAATCAACTTATTGCTATTAATTAAAGCTACTATTTTAGAAAATAGCATGTGCAACGTAAAACTTAATTAACACATTTCTTACAAAAACATCTCTTATTTTCATATGCTTATAATTTTTTAAATTATGATTATATTTCAAATATTTTACGTTTTTTGAAACCTCATTTGTTTATAAACAATGTGTAAAATAATCTAATTACTTAATTTTAAACTCTAAGAATTGCATCTTATCGAAAATTGTTTATATTTCCAGTTGCCGAGACAAAATTAACACCACTTCTTAGACACCTTAATTTTTTTAATATTTTGTACTACAGTTCTACGACTGAAATAACTTTGTAAATTTAATAAAATATGTAAATATCAGAAGATTTCACTAAAATGTTCTGTATGTCAAGATATCATCAAAATAGTCGTCTGGTCAGAAACTATTTTAAAAAATTTAAAATATATGCATAAGAGAGTTTATTTAGATTTCAAGGCGTTTGGCACTTAAACAAGTCTGGCAACAAGATATCTTGAAAATATAGAATATAATCTATTATTATCCATGCCTTATATATAATAGATGAAACGTCTAAAACATTTTGCAGTATAACTTTTGAATTTCGAAATTTTACTTCAATCCAGGCTTAAAAATGCACGCGGAAGTCTAGACAAATTTCTGTGTTAGTCAAACTGTTTTGATGATCAACTCTCAACGAAAAACTATTTTTGAGACAGCAGATTATTTAAACGTGATTTCTTTCCGGACGCGTCTTAAACTAAAAGTATTTTGTTCCCATGGTTGTCTGCGTTAAGGGCAAGAATTTTAGAGAATTCTGCGAAACTGACAGATCTCTTAACTGTGAAATCAAAATATATATCAAAATCCCCAAAAAATGAAAGGAGACTTTGAAAAGCAGAATTTTCCACAACCATTCTTTTTTTTTTCTTCTTAATTCGTTTGACGCGCTGATCTTCCTAAAATAAAAACAAGTAATATAAAAAAAAAATTAAGTCAATTCCTACTTAGATCAACAAAGAAAATTTTTATTTTTATTAAATAGTTACAATTAATATACATATTATTGTACATATGACAGAATCACAACCTTACGTGGTAATTAATTTTTATTAATTATCACATTAAAGTATCGTATTGTTATCGTATTATCGTATTACATCCAAAACAATCGTGACACATGTCGTCAAGAAGGTCGCTAAGTCACCAAAAATGATGCCAACGTGGCTGAGTTTGTAATTCGTTGAATAATTAGTTTTAATCAATCAATTTTTATCAATTATGATTAAATTATTGTATTGTCATCCAAAATAATCATGTATATAAAATTTCAGCTGAATTGAGCGCTATAAAATGTATTTTATTAACGATTGAAAATTCCACCAAGATAAATAAATAAATATATAGAAATCGTGAGCTAATAGGTGGAATTGAATAAATTCAGAGATATTTTGCCGTACCATCAAGTTATGTGCTTAAACATACCTATTATACTATTGAAAGTTACTGCGTTACTAACAAAAATGAAGAATTTTCTTTGTTTTTCTTACATTTTTTTCAACTAATAATTAAGTAAAGCAAATGTTTTTTGTATCATTTTGTTCGCAATTTCATGTAGATTTTAGATCAGTTTACGAATATTAAATATGTTTACAAACTCGGAAGAACTTTACTTTAAAGAAACACAAGTAGTCTGTAGTGAGATGAATTACAATTAATATACATTAAATAAAATCTTGTGTTGGCAAATCAACTTTCCTGGATTTTTCACGGAAATTTAATGCAATGTTTTGTTTCTCGGTAAATCGTTTGGGTCATTAGCTCGAAATACAGTTTAAATTCTAAATAAAAAAAATTAAGTCAATTCTTACTTATTGTTAATTCAAAAAAAATTTATTTTAACTACTTTTTATTTAATAGTTACAATAAATGTAAATATGCATATACATAGGACAGAATCACAACAGTAAGTGGTAATTAGCTTTTTTTAATTATCATTAAAGTATCGTATTGTCCTTTTAATTTCAGTCCAACTGAATGATTTAACACGTGAGAAAAAAACCTTTTCACAAGTTTTGACACAAGTCGCCAAATGGGTCGCTAAGTCGCCAACGTGGCTACATTTGTAATTCTTTAAATAATTAGGTTTAATCAATTAATTTTTATTAATTATAATTAAATTATTGTATTGTCATCCAAAATGATCCTGTATATAAAATTTCAGCTCAATTCAGCGCTATAAAATGTATTTTATTAACGATTGAAAATTCCACCAAGATAAATAAATAAATATACAAATATATAAATAAATAAATATATAGACAGTGGGAGCTAATAGTAAGAATTGAATAAATGTTACTACCAGACGACTTTTCACTGATATTTTTTAAAAATGAAAAAGGTTTATTTGTCGCTCAGATGTTGTAGACTGTGTAAAAGAACTACATAAAATTCCATCCAAATAAACATACTTTGTATCAGCTTATATATATTTCTACCAAATTAGAAAACTCATTTAATGTCCATTTAAAAAAAATGTTCTATTTTGAGCAGGTAATTTGCCACATCTGTTAAAAAAAAACATTCATTCTAGGGAAATATTTGATTCGAATCATTTTTTATTTGGATGCCCACATTTGAAGTAACCGTTTTGGTATCTAAAATGCTGTTGAGATAGGAGCAGTTAATACTCCAAAGGTCCCAGATTTGGAAAATCTAGTGTGTGAAGTAACAAATCCCATTTAAGGCTTTTTTTTGGCACGTTTGTTTGCTAACTTGTATAAAGTCTCGTATTGTCTTAATGAATTACTTTAATTATTTTTATCAATGTATGTCTTTCCAAATCATTCAAATTAAACAGATGATGATTTTACTCTTTTACAGTGATTATAGTAGTTTCAAGTAGATGATCCAAATAATAATAATAATAAATCATTATTTCTTAAAATCCCTCCAAATAGAATTTCTTGAAAACCCATCACATTTTTTTGATGAATATCTGTTTTCGAAGTGATCAGAGGCGGTTAAGCTTTTTTTTACTCCATAATCTCTTGAGTTTAACATTTTTGTAGACACCATTTTTTTTGTTGTTGTCAGTGATGAATTGCTTAAAGTTCTTACACAGTACACTTGTTCAAAAAAAAATGGAAACAGTAACAGTAAAAATAATTTATGTGTTTTATATTCAAGATTATATTGTTAAGTTGATTCAGAGAGTGAGAAATCAGTTTCGACAACCATAATTTTACAAATTTAAAAAAATTTAGAATTTTAAAATTTTTTCAAATTTTTATAAAGTGCTCAATTTTTAACATCATTTAGTTCATTTTAAGTGATTTATGTTTCTTAGATTATTGCAAACAAAAGTTAGCATGAATTTTAAAACCTATTGTTTGGTTGATTTTAATTACTATTTTTCTAGCTAAAACCTGGAAAAATATATATGTGACTGAAATTGGAAGTGCTAGATGCAAAATACAATTAATTCCTGTGCTTGAGGGAAAAATGTGAAATTGCTTTCCACAATAATTAAAAATTAGTTTTATCACAATTTATTTTGTTGCTATATTACAGTTTATATATATATATATATATATATCTAAAATTATGATACCTCTTTTTTTTTTCGTTTTCGAGCACTTTGAAAAATTTGGATCGAATCGAATACAAGAAAATATAAACTAATATACATCTCCATTAGATTCATGTTATTTGGTTGTATGATTAATTTTAAATTTAAGTAATTTATAATACGAAAAATTTCTAAAGTGTATATGGTGTATTACAGTTTAAATTTTCATGACCCTGTTGAATAATAAAATTACTGCTTATGAAAATATTCTCATACTTTTAGATTATATAAAATTATCAATCATTAGGGGAACGAATAACTTGAAAGTTTTGAGCAAAAATGTTTTTTATCTTTTTATATATGCTTAAAATGTCATTTAATTTTTGTTATATTTCCAAATACCAACAGCGTTTTCCTTAAAGTAGAATTTTGTATAGCTTAAAATTTAAACTAACCTTAAAATGAAAAATAAGTTTTACAAAAGAAAAACCAACAGAAATGAGAAAAAATGGACTAAAGAGAAGTAATTACGTCAAATGGTTAATTAGTTAGTCGATTAGCATTTTAAATCTTTTTCATTTTAAACCTTTAAGAGTTAATTTGGTATTCCAGTGATAGAGATTTTAAACGCCATTAAGGACTTATCTTTTTTAAACAAATATGCATTGAAATAACATTGAAGGATTTATATAAAACCGAAAAAAGTGTAATAAAATAAATTATAATTTCTGTGAAATTTTGCTGTTAATATTTCTCGCAGGTGAATTATTTTATCTTTTGCATTAATATGCATAGCTAAAGTTATTTCAAACAGAAACGAAGTTTAAAAAATGTGTATATGAAATAAAGTAAAGCATTCGACTTAATTTATTGTTATACTTTATATATGTATGAAATAATCGTGGCCATTGGTAATAATTACTTTAACAATGATCATATTTCGGATGGTTGATGTAATATAGCTGGTATTGATGAGACAGTCTCATTGACAGATAATCCACTGTATTTAACAATTAGACAGTTAAACAAAAACACAAACAAAGATGGATGACACAAAGCACAAATAAGAGACATACACGTGTACTACATTTTGACGAAGACAAAAGAGACATGAAGCTGCAACTGAAGGCCAGGACTATTACCAATTAAGAAGTTGTTTAGATGAAATTGAAGGGAATTATTACATATATGTATTTTACACGATAAGTCTTTGTCGTAAAAGTTTTAAAGTAAAGTAGAATTTTGTACACTGTTAATGCAAAAAAAAAAATGCATAAAAAAAATATTTTTTTTACAAATTTAAAAATATATCGGAAGAACAGAAAGGAAGAAAGAAAAAATACAGGATCATCAAACAAAATGGCTGAAGAGGTATGTAATAAAGTTTCTGTTCTGTTGAATTTCATTCTGATAGTTTCTACAATGTTAAAAAAGATATAAAATAGTTAAACTTGTTCCTGACTAAAAGAAAAGTAATGATTTTATTATAATATCATTAACCATAAAATATGCCTGCATAAGAGAATAACATATTTAATCAAAAAAAAAATTGTTTAAATTTCAAATACAGTAGTTTTCCCCATTTTTGGGCCTAACGGGCCGAAAGGGTGGCCGAGGTGGGGAAAAATGTTGGGTTATCGAGAATGGGACAAAAAAGAATAAGTACGTGTTTCCTCAGAAAATAGTGAACAAACTTGTATCTATTGTTTGTTTGAGAATGCAACAAAATATAAACTGTCCAAATACCCTTAAACAAAACAAAGAAAATGTACTGATTTTATGAAAACACAAAACATTTACTACATAGAAATGAAAATTAATAAATGTATAGTATACAGTAATGTACCTGATCAGATACACCTCGAAAAAATACTTATTAAGGCATAAAGAAATCATGCCTATAATGAAAATTAAATACTCGACCATGCAAAAGCAGGCTATTTTTCTTAAAAGAAATACATAATGTCATAAATGGGTATGCACGGGGGGCCAAAAATACAAGGGTGTACCCGAATTATTTTTTACGGGTTACCCCGGGTTTTGAGGTTTTCCGGGAACCCCTACTGTATTCCTTTAAAAATTTTAAAATTTAATTTTTCGAAATCAAACTGCAAATAATGTTGTTTGCCTTCTTGTGAAGAAATTATTTCTGAAAAAAATTTAACCCCTTAACTTTCACCGGCGTATATATCCGTCTAGATCAACCGATGCGAAGAGTGTCATGGACGTATATATACGTCTTTCTGAAATGCCATTATTTTCTTTGTGCTTCTATCAGCAAAACTATCCCGAAAGATTTAGAATACAACAAAATGACCTTGGCAGCTCTTGGGAAGGATTTACTTAATTCAGAGAAAAATTTGGGTTTCACTTTTTGCCTTTTCTCCCCCCTTTTTACACCGCATTTGCCCCGCCTATTTAGGAAAAAGGTGGGAAAAGGGGGCAAATCCGTAATTTTTTTAATCCGCAGTTAAGTGATTAAAGTAAACAAAGATTGTTATAATAATTATTTATTAACAATATGGAGTTATTTCTCATGTGTTCCTTTCTCTTCGAGTAACCTCTAGAGTTTCTAAACATTATTGATTGATTTGAGAACCTCTCCTTGTGAAGGATGCGTGTCTTACGTAAATGAATAATGGTATTTAAAGTGATCTAATTAATAATGTGGAAGGAGAAAATTGGAACTGTAAGGTGTGACAGTGAATTGAAGTAAATTAGATTTTGTGTTAATCAGTATATGTGAGGAGAAAGAAGTTTATGAGTTTATATATATAAAGTCTTCTTACAGAACGGCCCAATTCCTTGCTTACCTAGACTTAAAGCCGTTCGTGAAAGTTGTGTATTTTCAGTACTTTTATTATATTAATTTTTAATTTCTCTTCCATTGCAGCGCTTCTCAAACATTCAATATTCGTGACCCAAGATTTATTTTCGTCGCCCCCCTTCCATACAAAAACAATGTATTGTGAATTCAATAGTACTATACTTTGATGCTAAAGCTACAATACAGTTTTCCCCTCTTAAATGCCACCGACGTATATAAACGTTTCGCTCAGCTAAAGTGTTAATTTCCCGGATGCATAAATTTTACAAAGTAGGGTTTTTTTGTACTTTCTTTTAAAAAAAATTATTCCCAGTTTGGGGAAAGAATAAAAAGGGTTTTGACGTGTTTGCGAAGGATTTACTATTTCAGAGGATTTACTTTTTTTTATTTTTTTCCCCCCCAAAGGGGGAAAACGGTCTTGGGAGCTAACCGTAACTTTTTTAAACCAGTTAAGGGATTAATTATAAAGTGAACAAAAAAATTATCCGGATAAGTCTTAATTTTTGTATATAATTTAATTAGAAAAAACCCCGTGTGGGGGCATTTGGGGAATTTTTAAATTGTTCTTAAATAGATTGTAAAATTTTTTATAAAATACGTTATGCAGTACTAATACATTTGTAAGTGTATTATATCAATGTAAATGTGTATTTTAATTTTTATTATGTCAGAATGTGTTTGTTTACTATTAGTAAATCGATAACTTTTTAAAATAATCCTTTGTCTTTGATTTTTTAAAATGCCTGCACCTCCTCCCTTGTACAGTTATCACACCTCCCTAGGGGAGAGCGCCCCACAGTATGAGAAACACTGTTCTATTGCATACTCACTATTGAGTTATATGAAATTGATTTTACTTAAGTATTTTGTTTTTAAATTTTTATTGAGATTATCGTCCAGTCGACAATATTAGTACTACGGTTCATTTCAGCATTCATAAACTTTAATAATATTTCCTTTTAAATCATTGAAAATATGTTTAGCATAAAATTATGACGATTTTTTTTTTATTTTTTATTTTTGAATTATAAGAAATAAAAATTGTTGTAAAATGTTTAACAAAATTCATATTTTAATACATGAGTTTCGATAGAACTTATCAAGTGCTTGATTTTTTTTTTCAATTATTAAATAAATTACCTCAATTCTAAGTTAACTAACTTAAACAGTGATGAATGTGGGAAATCCAAAACACAACGTATCACAATATTGATATTTGTTTGGAAAAATATCTCAGAAAAAAATTATGATGGCAAATTCGGACACAATAAAATATATATAAATATTTTTTTACGGCTGAAACTCTTTTAACATGCGTTTTGAATACCAGGATGATGAAGATTATTTGCACGATTAATAAAATGTAATTTTTTAGAAATATGGTGTTTAAATATTGTATTTTCACACACATTTAAAACTCTTAAAATTATTTTTCTACGCCTGCATTAAACATATATGTATTCTTGAAGCAATATTAAAACTTCTTTTAATGGTGAAATTCTGTTGAATATAATTCAGTTAACCAGAAAACTTTAAGATGCCCCTCTTATAGGTAGTGATTTAATAATTTTAACATCACTTATATCATTTACTTGATTATCTTGAAATCATAAAATATGAATGCCACACATATTTTTTTTCCATTTTAATAGCTTATCAATCCAGTCATCGACTTGCCTGTAAATATTCATCTTTAGGACAATGAGTTTGCCTTAGGATGAGTTACGTATGTTTAATTGAAAGAAAGAATTTTTAAAATGAATTTGACTGTGGATCCGTAATATAATAGCACAATTCTCGTAATTCATTTATTTGAAAATCTCTTATTATTTAAAAAGGAAAAAAAAAGTTAACTTATGCACAAACGTAGAAAAATCTATTTCCTTACAATCTTTAATAATGAGAATATTTCATTTTCTTCTAAACTCTAGTACTAAAATTGCATTTGCCTAGTGTAGAAAATAAAGATGCATACTTGGAACAATTTTTCTAATGGAAAAAAAAATTCAATATTAAAGATATATTTAGAATTTACTGTATAAAAAAGAATATATTAATTAACTTTTTAAAGAAATTTTGTCAATCAGTTTTATTTCTTTTTATCCTTATTCTTACTCGTTTTTGAAAACATTAAACATTCTGTTTATATCCATTCATTTTTTAAAAGTGTATTTGGAGTTTGGAACGTATTCTGACATTCGGAAAAGATAACATCAGCTCTATTTACACAGGGAATGGAATCGAACGTTTTAAGGAACGTTCTTATACTGTGTACAATTCCTATACAAACATTTCTTGTAAATGCGAAATACAAATCTACCTTTTGATCAAACAAACCTAAGCCAATCTTTTGATGTGAAATAATTATTTCAAAATAATTTACTTAAGTAGTGTCTCCGCTACTTAAGAACACGGATTTAAATGTTCGTGAATAATCTTTTCAGCGTCAATTTGTGCCAATCATTTCAACCAAAATAATTACTCATAGTTGGCACTATTCTTGGATTCTGTAATATTGCATATTCAAAACATTTTCATGATAAAAACGGGCAATTTTTTTTTTTAGGTGTCCAACAGAACAAGATATTTTTTTTTAAATACTAGTCACATCTTGCTCTTAAATTGATAATAAAAAGACAGCTCGCTTAATGATGATGATGATCGCTTAATGATTATGATGAATGATCGCTTAATTATTATATTCAGTAAAAACAATATTTACTGTATTTCTATTTACATAATATCTCGAGCAAAAAAAAAACAACCTTTCTTTCTCTTTCTCTCTCTGTGTATACACTTTCCGCCGAAAGTCTGTGCGCAAACGATCATCTTCTATGTTCATTAAAAGATCAAAGATCGTAAATTAAATGGAATCTTTCTAAATCAATAAAAATTTTATTGATTCCTCTAACATTATAAATTCAAAAAGCATAAGCAACAATCGCTTTATCATTACCCAAAATAATGCAAATATTCATAACTTGAGAATGACACAAATCCTGTGCGTCAAAAATCTACGCACACTGGAAAAATCCTTTACAATAATGGATTGTAACTAAAAGTTAATAATTTGTAAGCTATCCATTCTTTTTATAACCTCTCTCAACATATTTAACTGTGAATTAACTATCTTTGTTGTCCCTTCTGCGGTTATTTTGATTTTACTTCTACTATGGAATATTTTATTATTTCTTGGTACATTATTATGTGCTCCCTGATTATTCGCTCGAGTACATCCAACGCTTGATAGTCGGAAAAAAGATTCTCTTTTTTAAAATCTGTACAGGATTTTTTGTCTGAAAAATTTGTGTCCTTTGATGCAGAAAAATACAAAAATTACTTTCAACTGAATGTTAATACATTTTTCCAAAACTTATGTGTCCTATTTAGGTGTTCTTTGACAAAACCTATTCTCTTAGCTTTGTTCCATTGAGAGATGAATGTTTTCTTCAGAGCAACTCGGCCATGATAGTCATACTTATTTTAAATCCCTTCGAATAGGGGTTAAAGTTACATATTTTTGGAATATCTCAGCAACATTTTCAGCTATTTGTTTGTTTCAGCTATAAACTGTGTTGTGAAACTTATCAATTGATTTGCAGTTTATTTACACTTTTTGAATCAATGAATGCATTCTATTGACAGTTTCAGCAATTGATCTAAAAATTTCTCACTTTTCTAAAGATCTATGAAGATCTTTCCATCAGTAATATATCGATTCCTTTTCTGTTATTCACCATGAAATACACAAGCATTCAGCTCTCAAATCCTAAATAAATCGTAAAATAAGATTATAATGATTTAAAAACACGATTTAGTACAATTATTTTACGATAAAATGTCTTTAAAAGATCTATTTTGCAAATGTACGCAGTCTTTTGGCGGGAGTGGCTGGTGATTATTTGAGGGTCTTTTTTTTTTCCACGTTTATGTGAATTTTTTGTAGTTGTTTGAATAAGTGAATTTTGAAGTATTTCTAAGAGGTATTTTGATTTTCTGAAGAGAGATTTCAAAAGTAATTCAATTCCTACACTATTAACTCAACACTCTCTATATATTTATTTATTTATTATTTATCTTGGTGGAATTTTCAATCGTTAAGAAAATACATTTTAAAGCGCTCAATGGAGCTGAAATTTAATATACATGATTATTTTGGATGACAATACAATACAATTATAATTAATAAAAATTAATTGGTTAAAACTAATTATTTAAAGAATTACAAATACAGCCACGTTGGCGACTTAGGGACCCTTTTGGAGATTTGTGTCAAAACTTGAAAAGGGTTTTTCTCACGTTTTAAATCATTCCGTTGAACTGAAATTTTATATACACGATTGTTTTGGATGACATTACGGTACTTTAATGATAATTAATAAAAATTAATGACCACTTAATGTTGTGATTCTGTCATATGTATATACATATTTGTATTAATTGTAACTATTTAATAAAAAGTAGCTAAAATAAATTTTTTCTTTCTTGATATAAGTAGAATTGACTTAATTTTTTTTATATTACTTGTTTTAGCGTAAGCACGTAAAATGATTATTTGTACACAGACTTTCGGAGGCAAGTGCATATAACTCTTTCAATAGAAGCATAAATTAATATTATACCAGTGTAACTTGAAAGAAAAATTACGCAAAATAGGACAAATCAACATTTTCTCGGATTTCTAAATTCTAAAGTCAGAAAAGAAACCTTTTTTGTTGTTGTCTACATTCTTAAGCTTTTTTTTTTTTTTCATTTTTCACTTTGGTTATTTTATCCTTTCTCTTCTGCTGTAGATTCCATTAGATAGTTTGACTTCAGCAAATCACAATGCGTACCTATTAGCAATAGTTTATTCTTGAGAATAAGATTTAACAATCTTTTAAAGACTGACATTCTCAGAGTTCTGAGTTCTTATGTAACTAATCCTTAAATTCCTATTTTTATTTCTTTAACCCGCGGTCACTCGCGCCTGTTTTTGCTACCTTCGTTACTCGCGGGGTGTAGAGAACACCCCAAACTTTTAACGCGTGTATTTAATTATAAAAATAAAAATTAAGTCATTATGATACATATTTATAAAGTTCAAGATGTGTTTTGTATTATACAAATAAAATTATTTAATTTATTGCACACAAATGAGACTAACATTAATTTAAACTAAATATACAAAAGTTTCATTTTAAAACACATAATTTTATATTTTTTCATAAACCAGTAAAACGTATATGCCAGTAATAAATATACTTTATAATTAATGAGATAATGATAGTAGAAAGTAGAAAAATAGTATTTTAATCATTTTCCAAGCTTTCAGAGCAGACTGTATACAAATGCTCAACTTCTCGCGTGAATTCTCAGCCCTCCAGATAAACTTTTCAAGGTCATTCCATTCCAACCGTTCCTTAAAGAGGGATTGCATCACGCCTGAAGGTTCAATGACCTAAAATGTGCAGCTACAGAAAAAATCGTGGATCTGCACATTCTTTTTAGAAATCTGGGAGGATTTTCTTGTTGCTGGGGTGTAGAGAACACCCCTCGCGAGTGATCGCGGGTTAAGTATAAACTTTATCATTTAATACTTAGATAGTAACATCTTTTAAAAAAATTTCGATAAAATCCTAAGTTCTCATTGATTGAAAAGTACTCATTCTATCATTTTTCATAAAATATCTTTTCATATAAATTTTTAAACAATGGATAAAATACGATCCCGTATTATAACGTTATAAGAAAAAATCTTACCGAGTTTCAAGATTCTGTGTAATAAATCCAATAATCCATCATTGATCGCATAATTTCTCAATGGATATTACTTCAACGATTTGAAGCATTACATTATAACTGATCAGTACTTTCACAGAAGATTATACATTTTATAAGTATCTGTTTTATTGTATAATAGTACTTTAACACACACAGAACATGGTTCAAAGGTTATAAATTTTGAAACTTATTTGCGATGAGATTTTAATTTCCTTTAAATAACTCCACACACTAGCACGTTATCGATTTTCAAACGCCAGTGATTTAATTAATAAGTTTTGTGAATAGTGATGCATGATGGTCGTTGTAGGGATTAAAGACCTCAATGAGAAGGGATGTTGCTCTTTAAATCGAAACGTCTTTCATAATAAACTGTTGCCTGGCAGTGAAAATGAAACACAATGAATGCGGCACAAAGATGTGACGGCAATCGGCAAACACACTTATAGTGAAAGCTTCATACAGTTATGTGATGGGTTTTTTCAAAACGAATACAGTGAGACAACCGAAGGGAAAACAATTGACATAATTTTCCCTCCGAGCACTTTCGGCGACAACCAAAGTAAATGATGAACAGTTTCTCAGATTATCTCGATAGGTAGGTAGATCAGAGAATGCTAGTGACCACAAATGAGCACATATACTCGTATGTACTTATTGATGGATCCGTGTACAGGTGGGTCATTATCCAGCTCATAAACAGCATAGGGTACATTTTAAGGAAAAGCAGTATTTGTGGCAGCTGCAAATTTTGTGCATATCATTGAGTCGTAGTAGTATCAACAATTTATACCAAGAGAAGATAATAGCTATCGGCTATCGTGTGTGAAGTGTGGAGTGTCGTTCCCAACTCTGTGTCATTCCGTTTTGCATTCGGGTCCAGCTTGACATAATAGCAACAAATGCATTGTTTTTAGGCAAATGGTAGTTCCTTGTTTTCTCTTGTTGACGGGCGTCATGAGGGCAAGTCACTGAGATTCAACCAGCGGATAATAACAATGGCTGATACGTAAATACCCAGGACGTTCACACTACAACACACCAGCGGAAGTGAAATGTGAAGAGTTAAGCGCGTGTCGTTTAAGAGAATGCAGCGTGTTGGTAAACTTATAAATGGCTTGAATCAAGCGAGAAGGGCACAGTTTCTCTCTCCAACTATGAGGTTAATTCCATGTGACGTCATAGTCACATGATAGTGAAAGCCACGTAGAGTCTAGCCAATCAATTCAAAAACTCATGTGACGTCATAGTCACACGATAAAAGCTATCTTGTGTTTCCAACTAATCAGTTCACGCGCTCCGGTGTTGCCAAGTTTTGCTCTTTGCAGAAACTTTCTCTTAAAAAGTACATATGTATACAAAATGCATTTTATTTAAAAGTATAAGCATAAATACGACTTTTTTTTAATTTAAAAAATCTTTTTGAAGAAATTTTTTCCCCCTACATTTAAACATCTTTACCCAAATATAAAACTTAAAATTTTATTTGATTTTTACAAATAGAACAAGTACTATTAGTTTAATGTTTGATTTAAATTCAATGGAAGACACGTGTTTGTTTTTATCATGTGACTTCATGAATCAAGCCCATTGTCGTCACAGCTGGTGCAACGGGATGCGTTAAATCAGCAATCGCCAAACTTTTTGACCTCACGGACCAGTAAAATCATAATTTAAATCCCGCGGACCACTAATAGAATTTTATAATTTGTCACGTATTGTTTTGAATTGAATTATGTTTTAATGTGCATCTTAAAACATAACTTAACGTGTGAGTATATTCCCCAATTTTTCTGAGGACCAGCGATTTTTTCACGGACCACCATTTTGGCGACCTCGGCGTTAAATGTCTGTACACTATGATACAAAAGAAGTGAGACTGTACCTTTCTTAGGACCGAACTCGTAATGCCTTGTGAACTAATCTATCTGTTGATCTGCTGAAGCTACTGTCTTCGACGGTGACCTGACATCTATATGAAGGCAATTTCCTCTGCAATTTTCTAACAATTTTTTTTAACCAAAACAACTACTCATATTTCAATTTCTTCCCTTATACCGTACTCACTGACTGTGGAACATTTCTGGGTACCGGTAATAAGTTGGCGAACTACGTCCCCTACATTTTACATCTTTTCCCAATATCCCTACCTTGGTGTTGCATTTTCACTGCTTGGATGAATTGTGATTGAACATTCGGTATTTCAAGATGGTTCGAAACTTAAGACTCCTGCAAAAGGTAGACTATTTTGCACTTGTTTGTTTTAAGAAGGATCATATATTCAAACATTTTATAAATTTTAAAAATAATAGGCTACATAATTTTATTTCCCAACTTATACAAAATCAGTACTTGAATTATCATTTCATGGATCTATAAAAAGACCTTAAATATTCGTCAGGAAATAAATTCTTTTTCCGCATCATAGTGTGATAATGTAAATAGCTTTATTCGGAGAACACATATACATGCATGCGTGTGTTATAATACTATACATATAGTATACACACAGACACACACACACATATAGACATATACCCTATATATCTTCCAATGTCTACACTTATTAATTTGATGTTTACCTAATATAACTACATAATATAATCTTCTCAGATATTCCTTTGTGTTTTAATAACAGCGTGAAAGAAAAATTGCCAAAAAGTAATTATTTGCATATTTAACGCATTATAACCAAAATAAATTGTAGAAAAAAAACTAAGCTGAGAGCAAACATTACAATTATGCTCTGAATACAAGCCACAAAATCGGAAGTAATTAAATAAAATCCCAACTTTATAAAAGATACATCAAGGAATGTTAATTTTCTAGCATAATTTTTTAACAAAGACGAGACTTTTAAGGAATTATGTAAATAGTTTTAAAATATAATTATTCAGAGTTTGTTTTTGAAAAATATTTTTTTGCACAATATTTCAGGAGGGAGCCAATATATTAGTCTTAAAAGACTAATTTCTTAGTTAAAATATTACATTGATAAAAGGAAAATATTTCCATTTTGACTTGTATGGTCTATGATGACTGATAATAAATTTTTAAATGGAATTGCAAGAAAATGTATGATTAATACATATTTTAAAATTCTCTCCCCTTAAGAAACACAACACAATATATGTTGTCAATTATTCTTATCTATATATGCCATATCATAAACTTTTTTTTCCTTTGCAGCCTAGAAAGCAATAGTGAGACTAGAAATGCAGAAATCGCGAGTAGCATAGATTGAGTAGCGGGATGAAACATTGAATTTTCTTTTTCTAGCGTACTTATTTTATTTTTTTTTCTTTAAAGAACATGAATGATTTCTGCTGTGTTTGCATTATATCCAAATAATTCATATTTAAATATAATGGTTCTTCGATTCATTATTTAGTTAAAGTGCTCCTATATACAGAAAACGATTGCTGGCCTTATTGGCTCTATGCGGTAACCCTATCAATTAAAAGTTTTATCACAAGATCATTTCATAATTATTAGTTCTTATTCTTTGATAACGGTAACGATTCCTTAGTTTTTTATCTCGTACTAAAACGTGTGGCATTTTTTCCCTGAAAGTTGCAATAAAATAGAATGTTTATATATATTTTAAAAGTTTAGTCATCAATTTACCCCAAAAAGCTTCTTTGGGAAAAGGGCAATTTATTTTTAATATATTTAATGCAGCAACAAATTAAGAATATAAAAAGGGGGAGAATCTGCATTGAAACGACATTTTTTTAATGTTTTTGTGTATACATGTGTAATTCAAGACTTGATTCATGACATTTTGTTAATAACGGCTTGGTTGCCCGGGTACAATTAAAAAAAAAACGTCTTCTTTTAAATTTCCGAAAAAAAATACTCGAAACACAAATATAAAATAAGCATCAACAAAAAGAAGGACAGTACCACAAAATGATTTTTGATGTTAATATAAACATTTTTTTTTTCCCCCTAAAAAATCTCAACCGTTTAAAAATTTTTGGGGTCAACCTGAAGCTGTTAAGTCATAGGATTACCGGAAAAAAATTTTTTTAAATTTGAGGGAAATCGGGATGATGCAAGATTGCATCATCCTGTTTTAAAAAAGGCTGAAAGTTTCAGTTTTGAAAATATAATGTTGTGATTACATATATAAATTTCCTTTAAAGGGTGGCTTTAAAAAATTACGTCAATCTTTTACAATTTTCTATTCAAGCTGAATTACCATGAAAAAATTTTTTTTCAAATCTGACATCTTAATAGCCTTATAAAATATCATATTTATCCCGTGTACCCTAACTTGGTTTGTTTTCCCGAATTTTTCCCCTTAGAATAAAACGATACGTATTTAAAAAGGTCTTTCGGCAAAAACCATTTCATTAACTCTAGCTTATTTTTTTTAAAATAACAAAATGAATATTCGCATTCAGGCTATTGCAGGTCGACTTATCGAAATAGTTCCAAAAATGGGAAAATTTTTTGCTTTTTATTTTTAAAATAGAAATCATGTTGTGATAAAAGATAAAAAAATTCGATTCTTCTGATGGAAGTTTGCTAACTGAGTTTTCATTAGTTAAATGTCCCCGTAACATCTGTTTACATTATTAAAATATTAATTTATATTTTCAGTTCTTTAATAATATTATTAAATGCCCTTCTCTACCAAATTTATATGAGAAAACATTTATTTCATTTTAGATGTCGGGGTTTAGCTGATATTTAAGTTCGACTAAATTACTCCCGAATTGCAAAGATTAAAAATTTGAACCTATAAACTTATATTTTTTGGGGTTTCCTTTTTTATAATTTAAATTTCCCAGAGAATAGTCCCTTATTTGTAAAAAAAGGGTTTAAAAAATTGTTCTTTGTTTTACTTAAGGTATCCGACTACGTTCGGAACCATGATTTTTTAAAAGCGTATTTAAAAGGATAATATTTACGATTTTAGTATCACTTAGATTAGAAAATGTATATAAAATTGATTTCAGAATAGTATTACAATAAAAAATTATTTAAGTACAATATTTTGACAAAAAAAGAACATGAATGACCCATTTTTAAAAAATTTTCCCTTTTGGGGGAAAAAAGCTTCTATTGTAATAATATTTTTTCCTTCTTAAACTCAAAACCTCTGTACAGAGGCTAACTAGGGAATTTTTTTAAATGTATAACCCAGAAGTGGGTTTATCTATGTTTACACGACAACTGGGGAGAAATTTTTTTAAAAAAAAAACGCCGATAATTATTTCAAATGGTTGTAACTCTGAAAATAATGTGAATTTTTCCAAAAAAATCCCCAGTGGAGCCTCTTTACAGAGGTCCAAAACTATAAGGAAAAATAATTTTGATACTAGACACATTTTACAAAAAGGAAAAACATCTTAAAAAAAGGGTTTTTCTAAGTTAATTGTTTGCCCCAAATTTGTATTTAAAAATTTTTGGACAAAATGTCCCCAAAACAATTTTTTACATTATTCTAATCTAAAGTGACACTAAATATCATGAAAATTATCCATTCATGCGCCTTTTTTAAAAACACGGTTCCGGGGGCGTAATCCCGGGTACCTTAAGTATATTTCTATATATGTAGTTTTCACACAAACCACTTACAAATACATTTTTACACGGAACTCTGCGATAAATATTTCTGAAAAAAGTTATCAATACATCTATCAATATTAGGCTCAAGTCAGGAGCGGTTTATTCATTGGTTGCTTGGGGCCCAGGCGACCGAAACCCGGATAAGCTGGATTTAACCAGAAAATATGGTTATAAATTTCGATCCCCCGTGCCAAAAGGGGGTTGTTTGATCTTCTGCGCCCCCGGACCCCTTAAAATATAATTATTCAGAGTTTGTTTTTGAAAAATTTTTTTTGCACAATATTTCAGGATGGAGCCAATATTAGTCTTAAAAGCCCAATTTCTTAGTTAAAATATTATATTGATAAGAGGAAAATATTTCCATTTTGACTTGTATGGTCTATGATGACTGATAAAAGATTTTTAAATGGAATTGCAAGAAAATGTATGATTAATACATATTTTAAAACTCTCTCCCCTTAAGAAACACAACACAATATATGTTGTCAATTATTCTTATCTAAATATGCCATATCATAAACTTTTTTTTATTTGCAGCCTAGAAAGCAATAGTGAGACTAGAAATGCAGAAATCGCGCGCGAGTAGCATAGGTCGAGTAGCGGGATGAAACATTGAATTTTCTTTTTCTAGCGTACTTATTTTATTTTTTTTTTCTTTACAGAACATGAATGATTTCTGCTGTGTTTGCATTATATCCCAATAATTCATATTTAAATATAATGGTTCTTCGATTCATTATTTAGTTTAGGTGATCCTATATACAGAAAACGATTGCTGGCCTTACTGGCTTTATGCGGTAACCTCTCAATTAAAAGTTTTATCACAAGATCATTTCATAATTATTAGTTCTTATTCTTTGATAACGAGTAAGGATTCCTTAGATTTTTATCTCGTTCTAAAAAGTGTGGCATTTATTCCTTAAAGTTGCAATAAAATAGAATGTTTATATATATGTTAAGTTTAGTCACGAATTTACACTGAGCCTCATTGAAAGAAGGCAATATTATTTTTAATATATTTAATGCAGCAACAAATTTAGAATATAAAAAAGATGTATTGAGAATCTGCATTCAAACGACATTCTTTAATGTTTATTGTGTATACATGTGATAATTCAAGACTTGATTCATGACATTTTGTTAATAACATCTTGTTTCTTGAGATTGTCGGGACAATTAAAGAAGAAACGTCTTCTCTTAATTACTTACGTAAAAAATACTCTCAGCACAAATATAAAATAAGCATCAACATAAAAAGTAGGACAGTACCACGAATGATTTACACGGTGTTCAATATAAACATTCTTTTTTCACTAAAGAGATCTCAACCGTTTAATAATTTTGGTCAACCTGAAGCTGTTAGAGTCATAGGATTACCGGAGAAATTTTTTGAATTGACTGAGTACGGTGTGATGCAAGATTGCATCATCCTGATTTGAAAAAGGCCGAAGTTTCAGTTTTGAAAATATAAAGTTGTGATTACATATATAATTTCCGTTAAGTGGCATTAAAATTACGTCAATCATTACAATTTTCTATTCAAGCTGAATTACCATAGACAAAAATATTAGTTTTAAAATCTGACATCTTAATAGCTTTATAGAATATCATATTTATCCCGGATATCTAACTAAGTTATATTTGAATATTTTCCTTAGAATAAAATGATAAGTACTTAAAGGTCTTTCATAAACGAAAATCATTTCATTAACTCTAGCAGTAGTTTTATAACAAAAACGAATATTAGCATTCAGGCTATTGCCGATACGACTTATCGAAATAGTTCCAAAAATGAAACTTTTAGCTTTCATTTAAACTAGAAGGTAACATGTTGTGATAAAAGATAAAATATGTACGATTCTTCTTATGGAAGTTTGCTAACTGAGTTTTCATTAGTTAAATGTCTGTAACATCTGTTTACATTATTAAAATATTAATTTATATTTACAGTTCCTTAATAATATTATTAAATGCCCTTCTCTACCAAATTTATATGAGAAAACATTTATTTCATTTTAGATGTCGGATACAGTTGATATTTAAGTCTGACTAAATTATTCTGAATTTCATAGATTAAGGTAGAACCCATAAACTTATATTTTAGGGTTCCTTTTCATATTACATTCCTAGAGAATAGTCATTATTTGTAAAAATGGTTAAATATTTTTCTAGTTTTACTTAAGGTATCCGACTACGTTCGGAACCATGATTTTGCAAAAGAGTATAAATAGATAATATTTACGATATTTAGTGTCACTTAGATTAGAAAATGTATATAAAATTGATTTAAGAATAGTATTACAATAAAAAATTATTTAAGAATAATATTTTGACAAAAAATAAACATAGAATGACCCATTTTCAAAATATTGTCCCTTTGGGAAAAATGTTTCTATTGTAATAATATTTTGCCTGTCTATAGCTCAGACCTCTGTACAGAGGCTCAAATAGAATTTTTGAAATGTATAACTTAGAAGTGGGTTTATCCATGTTTTACGACAACAGAGGGGAGAAATTTTAAGAAAAAAACGCCGATAATTATTTCAAATGGTTGTAACTCTGAAAATAATGTGAATTTTTCAAAACTCCTATTGGAGCCTCTGTACAGATGACTTTTAAGAATGTGGTTGAGCCGCATTCTTAAAAACAAGGCTCAGCCGCTTTTGAGAACCCCACCTGAAAGCAAAAAAATATGTGCGGTGCATTTTTGGAGCATCTCCAGAATGGCAAGACTTTACGTGCAGACCGCTTAGAGGGTTAATCCTGCCTTTGCTTTAGAGTGACACACCGCTCCCACAGCTGGTGTGAGGGTATGGGGTGCCATGGCTTACAATACATGGTCAGCCTTAGAATTGATCTGTTTCACCATGACATCCCAGCGGTATGTCCATGACATCCCACAACCACATGTGTTGCCACCAATGCAATGGCTCACAAGAGCCATTGCTCAACAAGACAATGCTCGGCCTCACACGGCAAGGGTGTCACAAGACTGTCTCCGCACTGTTACTACCCTTCCTTGGCCTGCTCGATCCCTAGATTTGTCTCCAATCGAGCCTATCTGGGATGATTTCTGATGGCAAGTTGGGCATCTTACGAGTTTGAGCTAACTAGAGGCAAGGTTACAGCAAATATGTAACGAAATGTCTCAAGACATCGTACAGCACTTGTATGCCTCAATGCCTGAGCTTATCGTATCGTGCATTCGCGCTATATATAGAGGGGGTTCAACAGGGTATTAAATCCTCCATTCTTTTGCCTTTTTCTCTGAAATAAATTATTATTATTTTTTATTTCCTAACTATTTACTTATATCGAAGTAGTCATTACGTATGTAAAATTTCGTTTTCTTGTTACGACTCTTTCTTGGTGCACTAATTTTTTTTTTTTTTGTCCATGAGTGCACTAAGATTAATGAGATTAACTTGTACAGTTACAAGGTGACAGCATATATTTTTTAAACAAGGACCATTATTTCAACTTTTCTTCCCAGATTTAATCTAAAGCAGTATAATACTATTGGACATCGCAGAATTTTTCCAGTCCCTCATTTTGTCACAGACAATCTGCAAGGAAGATGACGTTTTAACCTACGTGCAATATTAAATGCCCTCTATTCAGATTTTGAAAATCGGTTTGACAATTATTTGACTATGGTAATGTCACAGTAGAGACTAAGAAATCATATGATGACATTGAAGAAAATAAATGTCACATTACGAGAGGAACTGATTGGAATAGGCACTAACGAAGATTTTTAAAAAAGTTTAGAAACTGATATCAGCAACTTTGGCTATAAAAAGACATTCCTGTTATTAATCCCGAATTATGGAATATCGAGAGAGTTTTTTTTAGTTTTTCCTAGTGATCAAGAGTTTCATCACGGTTGCGAATCTCAAAAACAAATAACAAAAAATTAAATTATTTAACATGTGATTCTTAAGTTTTCAACACTATACTTCACTACAGTTAAAAATTTAAATTCTTTAAAGTAAGTAGCTCTATCCCAACTGTCAAAAAAACATTTAAGATAAAATGTGCAAAAATTTAACATTCCAAGGATCCAAGGACGATAAAACTGGCAAGGGGTCTTTGAGACAAAAAAGTTTGGGAACCTCTGTTATAGATGAACCTGCAGTAAAAAATGTGTAAAGTTCAATTTATATTATGCATATTGCCAGAGGGATATATAAAAAAGTAGCTAGAATTTAGGGGTGAAAAGTTGTGAAAATAGATGAGTTAGTGAAAAGAATATTGCGAACTTAGTGTGGATTTAAAGATTCCTATAGATTTAAAATCCAATTATTAATAATAATGGATAAATTGTAAAATTATTAAATAGGACGATAGTAATAAGTTATAAAGAAGAAATCTTGTAACGCTAGTAGAATCTCTTTATTTCACTTGAAACTTTTCTATAAGCATATTGGAAACTTCTAATGTATGTATGATGTTTTAATTCTACGGGAAAAATCAGAATGCAAAATTCTTATGATATATTATAAAGTTATTAGTTATATATTAGGAGCAATTTCTACAAAATTTTTCTGTTAATGTTAAATCGTTTTCTTAAAATCTTCATGTTTAAGGTATCCGACTACGTTCGGAACCGTGATTTTGCAAAAGCGTATAAATGGATAATATTTATGATATTTAGTATCACTTAGATTAGAAAATGTATATAAAATTGTGTTAAGAATAGTATTACAGTAAAAATTATTTCAGTACAATATTTTGACAAAAAATAATGTGAATTTTTCAAAAATCCTGGTTGAGCCTCTGTACAGAGGTCTGAGCTATATACAGGCAAAATATTATTAGAATAGAAGCATGTTTCACAAAAGGAGAACATTTTGAAAAAAGGTTATTCTAAGTTAATTTTTTGCCGAAATATTGGACTTAAATAATTTTTTTTTGACAAAATGTCCTTAAAACAATTTTATACAAATATTCTAATCTAAGTGACACTAAATATCATGAAAATTATCCTTCAAAATTCATGCGCCTTTTTAAAATCACGGTTCCGAACGTAGTCGGATACCTTAGAGTACTAAACTTTTTGTATTTTCATACGAAATGTAAAGCGGTTGGCAATGTTAAAATCATAAGGTAAGTTGTTCATTTATTTACCTATTGTAGTCACTAGCATCCTCTTCTCTCCTCCCCCAAATAATACTAAAGCAAATTTATAAACAAATTATATTTCTAATCGCTGTAGAGTTTCTTAGAGAGTATTTAAAAATGATAAATATATTAATAATTTTTCCTTTCGAAAAAATTTTAAAAACATTTGCTTTTTCGTAATATTGCATTCAGCTATTAATTCTTTACAATGTGATATTGGCTATGTAAGTAACGAATGGATTGTGTAAATTAGGCAATTCATTCTCTTAGTAGATCTAGAACATATTTTAAATACTGTCATTTAAATTCTAGGATGCAAGATTTATCATTATTTCTCATCTTTTGGATTTGCAGTTAAATTCCCTTTTCATAAGATTAGAGTTATCCTCATACATCATTTGTAATTCTAATAACAAATAATGTATTCGCATGATTACTAAATTGCATATATTTTCTTTGTATGTAAGAAAATTAAATAACTTTCTTTATATCTCTCATTGATTTAAATATAATCAGCATATCTGTTGTTCGATAAAAATGAAAATTTTTTTTATTTATTCTATAAAATTTTTGAGACAACCTCTAAAAAGTAAAAAAAAGACCTCAAGGAAACTCCCTACCTACAAAAAAAGTATTTATTTTAAGACATATAATATTGTAAGAAAATAAATGTGCTGTTTT
Organism: Trichonephila inaurata madagascariensis; assembly: GCA_019973955.1. Taxonomy (NCBI): domain Eukaryota; kingdom Metazoa; phylum Arthropoda; class Arachnida; order Araneae; family Nephilidae; genus Trichonephila; species Trichonephila inaurata. The sequence goes on from BMAV01003996.1 coordinate 304,267, forward strand.
TTTTAAAAATCATCTATCTCAGTCTTAAGAAAAAATGTTTTGTTGTTTCTTATCCCAGATGGTGTAGCTCAGTAAAGTCAAAAATTTCCAAGAAATTCTGAAATAAAATGGGATTTCTTAAAACCTCGTCAAAATTAAAACTTAAAAAAATTAAGAATATGACTCACAGGGAGGCCTGATCAACCTCGCATCTATGACACTGTGGAAAGACTTTCCAGAACTGTTCAAAAATAAGAGACTTGATGTTGCCACTAAAAAAGCGTCGTCTGCGAATCCCTAGGAATATTAAGTCGATGACACCAACGAGGTTTTCTCCCAAAATACCAAGAGTGAGCAGGGGGCACTCTCCAATGTGCATTCAATTTCATCCTTTTAATAGATGAGAGTTCAACAGAAGTTAGACATGCGTCACCTCGCAAGACGTCAGCAGTGGCAAACTTGGCTAAACTATTGACTATCTCGTTACCATTCAATTCAATAGGGAAAGGGGGCCCCATTGAAAGTAAATGGTCTAGAAGAAAGTCGAGCCACATCCAGAATATTCAGGTTTTGTTATATCCCCAACAGGGCCAAAGAAAAGGGGCTTTTGAAGCAGACTGTCAGTTAAAATAAATGTCCTGAAGACAAGGTCGGCGGCGTAAATTTCAATCCCTTTTTATATTGCAATAAGTTCCGGCCTAAAACAGAAAGTAGTTAATATTCCTAATCTTTATGTCAAATCCCTCGGGGATACAATGTGGGGCCACTTCCAGAAATACCCCCGTCCCCATGCTGCCATCAGTGTAGATTTTTAAAAGAGGGGGGATGCCGAATCTTCTAGACAATCTGTCTAGTAAATTCTGGTATATCAGATCCTTTACACACCTTGGTCAATAACTTAGTCTTAAACTGTATTCGATCAGAGTCGAACTTTAAATGGGAAAAGGGCTTTAAGGACATTACATTACTAAAGGAAAAAATACCCTATTCAATAGTCAAGAGCTGATAATATGTTAGGATAGAGATTGAGATATGCTAAATATGAGAATTTTAACCCTTAACTTCGCAATAATAATAAAAGTAATAATAAGGGAAAATATGAAAAACAAATTAAGCAGTTTAAAATTGAATTTGTTTTTTTTTTTTTTTGCAGAAGTGCAACATTGCGCAGTAGTGCTGTAAATTACAAAACTTTTTTTTATATGAGGATTTTATTATCATCATAAGATATCTAAATTTCTTACTAATTTATTTCGTCAATAAACAAAAGGAAGCATAAAATATAATGGATTCTTTTTATAGCCAAAACACAGTTCTTGAGGCATCAGAGTTTTTTTTTATAATTGTAATGATTTCTGGAAGAAATGTACTTTCTTCTAGTGACAAAATTAGCATATATTTCGTTTTCGTTGCAGTAATCTTTTTCTTCTCAGATAAGTGGTTTGTAGGTAATTAAAAAAATATTGAGTCTGTTAAATTAAAATAAATCATATGTTGCAGAAATGCAACAGTGGGAAGTTAAGGGTTAAAGCCTATAATCTAATCCTTATTTTTAATAATTTCTTATCACTAATGTTATCTGTAACTCAACATATTGTTTTTTTTCCTAGGAAGAATACGCAGTACCCCTATCTACAAGACGAAAATCATTTTCATTTTCTAGCAAGAAAGACCGAAGACTTCTGCAGAAATATAATCTATCACATACTCAACAGGATTTAAAATCTTATTTTGAGTTATCTTGTCTTTCATGATTTCAGTTTGGTTGCTGTAAAGAACCCGGTAATCGTGATTAAAATGTACTTTTTGCAAATATCTCCGACTCGAAAATACCAATTCGAACTTTTTTGGGTCGTATTTCAGCTTACTCCAGTTCTTTTTAGTCATTTTTTGGCCCAAAGCTCTTCTTTTTACCTTTAAAATAAGAGACCATTAGCACTCTCCAATTGGTAATTACCAAACGTTAGGTTAGTTTTGACGATCCTACTAACTATATAACAGCGATAATTGAGCCATTTGCATATTTTCCACGATTCTCTGTTAATTGATAATTATGTGCGAGTACTAGTTACGATTTAGAACGAATCGAATTCAAGACGACTTAGCAAGTTTTTACTTTCCCTCTTTGGAAACCAAGGGGACAAATGGAAATTATTGAATGATGCATATACGGCTTGAAACTGTAAAGTTTGAATGACCGAAATGTGAGAATGGTATGCATTTTTAAGAAAAAAAGAAAGCAATTCATTGTTATGAATGAAGATGCCTTTCGAAAGAGTATGTTTAGGTATACGAGTTAAGGAAAAGTCAGTGATTCAGCAAGTCATTTGAGTAATTTTAGGATGTTCTTAATATATTTTTAACAAGTTAAATTTTTCAGAAATTTGTTCTTAAAAGTCCTAATAATTTCCTTTTTTCTTCATAAAACATCAGCTTTTCCCTATAGCATTCTGCAGGGAAAAGCAGGAATTAATTTCATATTTTTCAGAAGTTAAATCTTTGGCGGAATTATTATTCCATTAATTTTTAAAAAGTAAAATTTTTGTCCTTCGAAAATCAATTTATTCTCTTTAGAATATTCTTAATTGCCTATTTTTAGAAATTAATTTTACAAGGATTTGATCTTAAGTTAAAAATATTTTCCCAGTTTAACCGGGTTTGATTTTGAAAAACATGCCTCGGCTCATCTTTGGCGAGGTTTGAAAAATCTTCAATAAGGAGTGGCTGTAATAGAATTTTACTTGAATTTTGTAGAACTTTTGTATGGTTGGTAGTGATGAGATGGGGAAGTAAGGATTCTCAACAGAGATAAAGAAGATTATGCTGTTTCATACTATTCTTAAAATTAATTAGATTTAATTTGCTCAAATTACTGAACGTATTTTTTAAGCCATTGATAAAACAAAACTGTTTTCTTAAAGTGTCTATTACAATCAACAATCCAGGATGCATTATTTTCAAGTGAGTTTCGCTGACAATTTTCAGTCAAAGTTTTCCAAAAATGATTAAATGAAATATTGAGACAAAACATAATACCGCTTTTAATTATAAGTTTTGTTCTGACTTATTAAAATTCCTTCTAGATCTTTAAAAATATTTAACGACTTTAATTGTTCGTTGCATGGTGGTTGTTAGGACTCGAGAAACAACTATTTTTTTCGGATTCAATATTCCTTTAATTTTTACTTCAACACGCAGGGTAAATAAGGCTACAATAAAGGATTTATGACAAAGGGGTATTTAGATAAAAGAACTATTATATACGTTAGAAACTATAATATATAATGATAAAAAACATACTATAATATAAACTATTATTAAAAAAACTTGCATTTCTTTTCTTATTGTAAGACGCCACTACATTATAAGAATATTCCAAATATTAACTTAAGTAGAATTATGTTGCTAAATTATTCTGTGAATAAACAAGTGCAATTCAAAACATTAAAACAAAAACATTTAACAGGAAACTTCGAACTTATTAGGAATTGCAACAGTGGTATTCAAATTACAGGGGTTGCTAAGCAAATCTGGTCAGGCACATATTTTCATTGCTGAATCTTCTACATACATTTGACGCAAAAACAAGTAATTCTAATCATGTGAAATTATATTTTTAAGTAAATTAACTTTTATTTTTATGCAAATATTGATGCTTAAGTACTATGCCGTCGATCAATTTCGCCAAAAATAATAATAATAACAATAACTCGGTTAGAAATTCGAAAGAGGTTACCAAAGGCTTTTTTCGTAATTGATGTTTTAGAATAAGCGCAAGAAACGGTTCTCCACTATTGGCTGCATATCTCTATTGGCGCTATCGCATTGGCGACAGCTTTTAATTTATAAAATATTTAGGTTTTGTATAATGTGTAAGAACCTAGATATTTATTTTCAACATTGACTGAAAAAGATTTGAAATATTGATGTTTTCACTTCAGTATTAAGAACGGAAGAATTAAAGAGAATACCTAGTCGTAGGAGTTTAATCCAGCCAATACTATTGGTTTCTATACATGCTAGGATCGCATCACGGCCTCACTTCAAAAATTAGAGCATTTTCATATGCGGATTTTTACATATTCCCAAGCCATTCTAATTTTATTGCTTTGCAAATATGATTTGAAATAAAAGATCAATCTAAAAACTCAGTTTGCAGAATGACTGTTCCCAAAAGTCGATAGCGGAATATTTCATGTGTCTTCAAATCAAGTTCTGACAAAAAAAATTCTAGATTAATTTAAATACAAATGTAGGGTTTTTTCAAAAAAGAAAAAGGGAATTGAGGCAGAATAAGCTTTACAATGTTTCAATCTGACAAAATAAATACATATATCATTTTTTTAAAAAAATAGAACAAAAATTCTTTATGATTGACCCAATTGGTTCACAAGAAGCTATAATTCCTTTTGAAGAGCATTGTCCAAAGACGGCCAACAAAAGGTAAAATTTTCATGACATTGAATTTTAATGAAACCGAAATATACTGAGACATAATGATTCCATACAATGGTTGAGGACTGGAATAAAGCAAGTTACTACATTTACTAATATTTTTATTTTTTTCTTGACTGGTTTGGGGAGAATTAAGTACTTTACTTCATGAATTTCAGGAATATTTCTCAGAGGCATCCAGGTTTGAAGTTCTGAGATCATGGGATTCAACTTTTAATCTCTCATTTGTTCTGCGTCTTTGGAACGCATAATCAGAAATTTCAAAATGTTATTTTGCGAATGCATTTTGTTGTTCTCCTTCTATTCTGATCTGTAAAAATATTCAGAGCTGATTTTAAATTTTTGCAATAAAAATTTTTGATTATTTATCACAGTATACGAAACGGAATAAATTATACTATTTACACACGTCCTGTAAAAACAAAATACGTATAGTTAAATTCTATATAAAAATCATTAATAGTATATATCAAGAAAAAAAGAGTCTTCTAACACTTCTTTTAACCACTGTATTTATTTATGTAGTGCTTTATTTGTAAAATCAAATGCTTAATTTTTTTTTTTATCTAAATTTTTATTTCAAGTAATTTTTTTTTAGAAATAAAATTTAAAATATTTACCATTAATATTGTAAATTCAAAACAATATTCCACAATTTGGCTTTTAAAAATTAAAAGTTAGGCTTAATTTTTACACGAAGTTAATTTCCTTTGGAACAAATTGGCGCCTTTTTGCACGATAATTTGGCAATTACAGCTTAGTAATATTATATTTATAATGGAAAAAAAAATATTTGGCAATTAAATATTTTTTTCTTCTTTGGCTGGTCCACTTAAATTTATTATTACGGATAATTTATAAAGATTAGCTAAGTAAAATGCTTCATTTTAAATATTAAATAAAGCAAACGATTTTTTGTACATAATTAAGCAATATATTTTGGTTTACAAAAACTGTCAAATATTTCCTACGAATTTTAAATTGCATACACACGTTGTGGCAACACGCGTAATAGAATATATTTTTATTTACATTTTACAAAGTATTCCAAAGTAAATATCGTTTTAATCAAATTTAGCATCAAATGTAATTATATTTCAACGTAAGAATTCCATTTTTTTATATAAAGAAATTGCATGCATAAAATTTGTACAGAGAATGGAGAATTTTAACAGAGCCACAGACTACACAACGATGTAATTTATAGAAAGTAAGTTTAGTTTCATCATATATGTATATTATTATTTACCTTAAATCGCAATTAATATGTTAATTTGTGAAAATATGGACCGGAAGTGTTGCCTTTCAAGCAATATTTACGCATAAATAAAATTTTTATTTAATTCTTTTCTTATTTTATTAATGATTTGTATGATTTAAAAGTCTAACTGAAATTTAAATAAGACATTTGTTATTAAATAGTACTGTTTACAAAAAAAATCACGCTAATGATCTAGAATAACGAAAGTATACTGGATATATGTAAGTGTGCAAGAAACATTTATGAATAGGGCTATTTTTATATTTATTTGCAAGGCATTATAACAGAGTTCTATGTTTATATATATAAATAAGTTTTTAAAACTTATGTAGTAAATTCGTGAAAAAAATAAGATTGGTGAAAATAAGCTTCTTAGTGATTAATTTTTCTTAGTGATTTTTCTCAGAATTAATTTTCTTAGTGATTAATTCGAATTATTTTCTAATTTAAAAAAATTTGAGTGTGTAATTTTTTTAAAAAACACTAGGATATAATATTTAGTACAATCTGAGTTTTTAATTAGGACATGCGTATCAACTTGAGGACAAAATCCAAAAAATATTTTTTGTATCGAAGTTGTCAATTATCAACAGTTGAATTTTTTATAAACGTCGAAGTTTTTTTCTTAAGAGCATAAGTAGATGAAGTCTTCTATTCACTTATACTTACATTTGATCTGAATATGCATGAAATGCTTGAATATATAAAACACAATATGAATGTTATTTATTTATTTATATATCGAAATTTTCCTGGTACATTTATTCTTCCACGCTTGTCAAAACACAGGAAAATTGATGTAATGTGTTCCACCTGTCGTGAATTGGAACACCTGCGCTATAACAATAATACGTCACAATACTTGTGGTAAGATGTAGCATTCGATTCCTATCTTTCTGAATTGCGTCGTATGTATTGGAATTATTTGAACATCATGTTTGCTTCAACAAGGTTTAATATTAGTCTCGTCTTTCAAAACCTATTTTCGGATAGAATTTAATGAAAGTTCAGAATTTTTGATGTAGTAATATCTTAAACAGCAAATCCGCTATATATGACTGATGAGTTTAAACTCGTTATAAAACATTAATACTCAGTTTTAAATAAACTAATTCACTCGCAATAACTTCAACTAATAGATTTGGTCAATTGTAAAAATATTTGCAATTTAATACAGTAATACATTTTACTTAAATTATTTGTCAATTAACTGTTAATTACAAGTAATATAAACTCAGAAAAATGTATTTTTTAACTACGTTTGGCCATTTTTCCTTTTTAGGTTAGTTTGAATTTTGACAAACACTATCGGAAATTTATAAATTTTTAAAATACTTGTGTATTTGATTAATATTTTTAAATAAAATAACTATAAATATGGAATGTTATTTTTTATAAATTCTCCCAAACATTTTTTTTATAAATTTTGAAATATTTCATAATTATATTACTGCTGAGGGAACTATTCAACAATAATGGTGGTATGATACAACTTAGTAATCAGAAAGTCTAATTTCATATTAGCTCTATTTTCCATTTCTTCTTACCTGCTATTCTAATTTGAAGTATTTTCTGAATAGTCGAAATATTTTAATTGATAATAGCATTTTTTTGCGAATATTAAAATTTTTGAATACAAATCCACTAATTTAGATAATATGGAACAAATATATTAATGCTCCTATAAATTGTAATAAAAGTGCCCAGATTTTATTCAATTTGCTCAGATTTAAGTAGGCATTGATATGCAAACTGAACAGTTATTTTGATTTTATGGCAATTTTTATTCAAAAATAGGATTAAGTCATGGAATGTTTTAAAAAATGTCAACAATTATGTATCAAAGCTTTATTGCATGTGTTTGGTAAAAATAATATTTGATTTTAATATTTACATTAGGAAATATGTAGGTAGTTAAAAAGTAAGTTACAATTGTTCTCCCAAAGTGATACCAGCACTTCGCAATGAGACCACTGCTAGTTAGATAAAAAGGAGGTCAAGGTCTGATGTTGTCATTTTCGCTAGATTGCTAACATTACTGACGCGCGGTACGTAAATAAAACAGCGTTTCAACTGAGAATTTCCACCAAAGTTAAGTGATTTTAGTACAGAAAAAAAAGATACTGTTTTGTGCATTTATATATATATATATCGAAATCCACCGTGAAATGTAGTCTCGGTGCAAAAATCACATGTGATATGAGGTTCAGACAAAGGAAAAAGTTTTCAGAAGTTTAAAGGAGGCCGCTAACACTTTACCGATTCGAAAAGACAATAATTGGGATCATCATTGCTACGACATAATTCGTGCAGCAGCTGAATGGTGTGTTTCTCATTAATCACACTTTGATCTTCGTAAAAATTGCGCTGGAACTGGGAATATCTTAATGGTAGAATTCATTTAATTATACTTTGGCAAGAAAATTACAGCAAATTATTTGCAAGAAGAGCTCTTCGATTATTGACTTCGAGCCAAGATGTGCAATATTTTACTCTTACCCGAAGCTCCTGAAATGGTATATTCGAGATAGCAATGACGTCCTGAGCAATAACTTTAAAAGGGATGAGAAATTAGTGCATTTCTTCACCCTTAGAAATAAAACGATCTACACTTAAAGCATTTGTAATCAGATGTGATGAAAATTTTGGAATTTCTCATTAGCAGGTAAGGTCATGATCTTTGTTTTTCTATTGCAGATAGATTGTTTATTCCTCATTTATGAGGAAGGTTCTGGATCATTAAAATTGCATCGAATGTAATGTTTCATCTTCTGTACAATCCTAAGCTGGAGTCTTGCAATGTTTATGCCTTTGGTAAATTAAGAGACTGTCTGGTACACTAATGGTAATCAGGTTAAGCAATTGTTCTAACCTGGTTGAATAACTGAGAAGCGGATTTCTATTGTCACGACATTAAACGAATGGTTCTGCATTCTGTCAAATACTTACAGTTATGTAGTTTTGTTGAGAATTTGTTTGGTATATGGATTGGTATATTGGATTGTTTGTTTCAATAATCTTTTTTTTAAACTGCAGTGCTCAAGTGTAACTTACCTATCGAATGTTCCTCATATTTACTTTATATAATTTAACTTAGAATTCACTTAAATTAAACATTATACCAAGAGTGCCTACAGAATTTGTAGCTTAAATGGTAGTACTTATAAAAGGTAATTCAAATAAATTCTTTAACTATAGTTTTTTTATTTTTTTTTCTTTCTTAAAATTGAATTCGACAAGTGTAAAACCCTAGATAATTGTTGCTGGTTCTAGTTTAATGTGGTATGTTTAACACGTTTAGCCCATCTATTCCATTATTATTCTCACACACACACTCACACACACACACATATATATATATATATGTGTGTGTGTGTGTGGGTGGGTGGGGGTGTACTGAAAAGAAACTCATAAAAATAATTTAAAGATAATGTTATACATTAACAAGGACTAGTTTATGACAATGAATAACAATCTTGTGCAGGTTATAAACTAACCGGTGCTTTCAGGATACTCTAATGATCCATCTCCATATTTAAAACTATTTCTTGTCATCTAATTTCTACTTTCTTTTTTCCTTTTTCTATCTAGCCCACAGAAACAACAATAATAATGTATGTATTTAAAAAATTATGTATTTAAAATTCTTCTCTTTTCGTTATACTAAAAATCAATTATTCCTTCTGTTAATAGTTTCAACGTTCAAAAAGTCGGCATTGTCAATCGGCCTGTGATTGTTTCTTTCCAGTTTTTTGTATTTCTCAAAAACACATTGCTGTAAGATTACAGCTGTATATAACAGATTCCTTAGGTTTTCTAATCGGATCATTGCTCTAATCATATATCCTGGGTGAGAGTTCAGTGTCGAGTGTGGAGATTCTGAGTTCATGCCTCTCTTGTTCTTGTCTCTGTTGTTGAACTCTGTGGTGGTTAAAGACATGCCAGAAAGAATACTTTACTATTCATATGGTTCCAATTTTTCTTGCACACTCATGTAAGTAAATTATTTGATATGATATTGAATATTGACCAATTTTTCACAAAGCATTCGCGTTTTTTAAATAATTTATGCACTAAGAAATGCAATATCCAACCAGCATCTTTTTGTTTTCTACAAAGAGCTTATAAACGAAGACGGTAAAGCCGAATCGTGTTAAAAGTTTGCTTTCAGAAATTATGGAATAAAAATTTGCTTTACTATCAAAATAATTTTTGTGATCTTAATTATTCCTAGATTCTCCGTAAATCTACACAAATCATCAAACCTCTGTCGTCGCATCATTTAAGATCTTGACTTGTTTACATCTCTAGAAAGGAAACACTAGAAAGATTCTCTAGTCAAAGTATAGTACAAGTTTGGTGAGCTAGAATACAGAATAAGCAACAATTTTCCAACAAAATTTGAATTTCAACCTTTAATAATTAAAGGTGGCTACCTTAATAATCAAATGAATCCATATGTTTCGCATTCTTGGTTGTTTCAAATGTCAAAGTTTAGGATATTTCACAACCATCCTTTCTCAACTAACACACTCTTGTTAGAAACCTGTTGGAAATACTCCATGAATTACAATCTGGAAATTCTAAATATATCAACTTTACAACCGTATCCATCTGATACAAAATTTTTGTCCAAAATGGGAAATACAAGTAATTAAAATTAATCAAAATATTTCCTATCTGGTAGCCCTCTTTCCCCTCCTCTACGACCTAGTACCCATTATACCATCTGAGTTTTAGATGGTATAGTAGGTACTATATAGGTAATCTATTCCCATTTCAAATAATCTCTACATTTCTGTGTATGATCGTCATTATCCGTTCTAATGTTTTCAAGTTCTAAATTCGCCACATTATTAGCTAAAACTCGGGTATCTGTTTTTGCCAATATTACCACCTTCATATCCAATTACCAATATTCTCTGTTACATCTATTGTAACTCAGAATTTAAAATACAACTCAAGAAAAAAAAAAGAATAAGAAAGCACTTTTTAAATTAAACCTCCAGAATTAAGAAAGGAAATAAACCAAAAATCGAAACTAGACATTTCACAAAACAAGATAAGTACACATTTAAAGACGAGGATATGATTCTGTATAACGTGGATGTGGACGACGTGGTATTATGTTTGGTATAATTTAGCAGGTTTTCATCATCAGCTTTCATCAGAATCATGGTAACATTTAAACCTTTTGTTACATTTTTCATGCGATTTTAAGGAATTTTACTTTTTAAATTTAACTGACTTTCTCATATTTTAATCTTTTATTTTAAAACTTTTGTCTAACATTTACTGTATTTTAAGCAATTGTTTGGCCTAGCAAAGCTTGATTCGTTCTTTCACCCCATAACTCACTAAAAGTTATATAGTACTTACTTGAAATGTTTCGAAACCTAAAAACAATTGCTGATACTCATGTATCCAATTTTCAAATGATAATTTAAAAAAAACGATTTATTAGAATTTATAAAACAAACTATTTTTAAATCTTAAAGTCATATCAAACTACATATATATATAACAGAGTCATATATGAATAAATTTATTATTAGATACTCGACTAAGAATTCTTAGAGATCAACTCAGACTTCTAATACTGTAGAATATACTCCATGCACAATCTTTAATAAATGAATTATTCAAATATCTTAAAATATTAGAATGAATATTATATAACTTGGCATCGATTTCTGTATATTTATTTATACATTCTACTTGTGTATTTCCATTTATAATTCATGATTCATATATAGTATATAGACGTATATTTCTAGAATTAAACACGCGCAAATGAAAAATACAAAAAAGATTTTTAACTATTAATTTGTTTTGAAATACATAATTTGTTTGGTTATTTTTATGACACCAGCATACTGATTATAATTTTTAGCTAAACAGCGCTTATGTTAAAGTGCTAAGTATCATTATAAATTCGCATTCAGTAATAATATATAGTCACAGATCTATGATAAATACAAGAATATTTACTATGGCATAAAACTATTAAAAATTATATTAAAAAATTATACTGCACCATTGAAATAAATGTCAGGATGGAACCTGAAGCAAGAAGATTCACAACACAATAATTACTTTAGCCAAATTGTTTTTCTAGACAGCAGTGTAGCAGAAATTAAATTGTTTATGTAGAGATGTGAAATTACAAGAAAGTACTTCAAAATTTTCAGTATTTACTTTAAAGTTTATAATTTATTTTGTTCTATTGGAACGAAAAAATCAGGGATACGAGATTCTCAACTTCTGTTAGATTCTTTAGATTTATACGTATTTTTAAAAGTGGGTAAAATCCTAGGAGAGCCCTTGGCAACCAACCGAAAAAGCACTAAGCCAGAATGAGATGGCGGCAAGTGAAATTAATGGGACATGGTTGAATGTGTATTGAAAATATATGTATGCAATACAGAAATTAATGAAATATATTTAAGATAAAAATAAAAAGAAAAAGAACTCCTACTTTCTTACTGCTGATCTTTACCGAGTGGAGGGTGCAGCGCAACAGCAGACCACGAATTTTTTCTTATACTTCTGCAAACAGCATGCACATTCACACCTTTTTTTTCGACATCTCCACTCAAATACATTCAAAATAACACTTTTTCTCTCATTCGTATAACCCCAGTCGTTCATTACATTTAGAACATTCCATCATTCGAAGCAACAAATCCTTCCTTCATACACACATTCAATCAATTCTTCCTTCCCTTTCACATTCAACAAATTAAAAAGTCTAAGGTATACTCACTCACACACGCAGACATACTACTTCCAGCCTGGTGCTCAATAACGAAATTCGAAAAGCCCGAAGAAGAAATGGCACATTACGAAAATTCCAGTAATAGTTAGGTTTACCATATCTATAGTGTAACAAAGCAGGGTTACCGAGATGCGCAAATATCGCCAACAAAATAATTCGCGTCAAGGGTGTGGGCTCTGCTAGGATCTAACCTGAAAGGGTATTTAACTGCTCACACTTCAAAGCATATTAAACTTGCGGTATTGAACATTTTTTTAATTCTATCATTCAATGAATAACTCTCTCTGCTAATAATGAAAAAAAAATCATCTGATAAAAGATTTATTATTGATAAAGATTTATTAAAGATAAATTTATTATGCATATCTATTGGTCAATTGGGCTATTTTTTGAAATATTAACTCGGCATCACTTGCGCGTAAAAAAATGACCTAAAGTTCTCGCGCAGGGTATCACGCACTCAAAGCGAGTTTACATTCTGTGTTTACCGTAAAATTTGTATACAAAAGTTAAAAAAAGGAAGAAAAGTAGGAAATACAATATGTTTATTATATTTTTCACATGTAAATTTAATTTTTCTGTACTTTTTATAAGGGTATTCAGTACATTGTTTATACACTCCTTTAGTCTCGTCGTGAGTGAATTTCCACTGGATCTTAATTTTTTTTAAATCTATATCTTATTAAAACTAAACATATAGGATTAAACTTCTCTATTTTTTAACTTCAAAAATTTTGGAATTTCTTTTTCTTTTATTCTTATTGTTCCAGCAATAGATTTTTTTTCAAAAATTCATCTGAAAGTGGATAAGATGTGTACTAGTTGCCTTCTTTAAAATTACGTTCTTCCCAAATGTTTTTGTGTTTCTATATATAAAAAAATTATTTTCGACTTGTCTCCCTCTTCTAAATCGGGATCTATTTCAGTGGAGGAATCATACTTAATGTTATACATTTCATCGTTTGATTCTTTCTGATCAGAACCCCAAAGAGATTTTTTTTTCATCTGAATATATATATATATATCTATACTTTATCTATTAAATTACTTAAGTATCACATTTTTCATCATAACTACAATAATATGCCGTAGCGTAAGGAATATTTAAAACGTGCTCATGCATTCAGAACTGTAACGACGATTCACGCGCAGGATATGACATACCCGAAGAGGCGGTATCCAAAAAATATATGTTTAGAATTCGCCTACAAGTTAAGACCCTCAAAGGGGGGAAAAGGCCTTAAAGTCAGCTACATGAGAAACTATCCATTTTCCAAAAAAGGTTTAGAAGTAGCGTTGAAAAAAATTAGACGGTGGGTATGACCCACCCTACGCAAGAACTGCCGGGTTAACAAAGTTATGTTAAAATTTTCTTCTTATATGAACATATAGACAATGTTTCAAAGGATGCACTTTCATATTTTATTATTTAGTTAATTGCATGTGTGTGGTTGAAGATCGGGAAGAAAATATACCTCATTAGATTGTGGCCTGAACAAATATCCATAAACTGCAAAAAAAATGTGTTTGATTGTTTCAACATCATATGGTGGATTTAAAAGAAAGTATTTTTGTAAGCATTCTCAAAATATTTCTATTATTTTTCGTCTAAAAAATGGATGAAGCGAATTTACATGTACACAAATGCAAAACTATTGCTGTTTTATTTTTTACTTTGATACAAATTTCTAAAAAAAAAATAAAAAAATGGAGAGGGGAACCGTACAATCCGAAATAAAAAAAAAAAAATTGGAATCAATTTCCGAAATCTGATGAAATCAAATATTTACATTTGGGAATAGAGTTTTATAACAGTCTTTTGCTGAATCGGCAGTTCCCAGTCTTGTAAAGGCATTTATTACACTATTGCAAAAATAGTAGTATCTGCTGATTTACTTTTAGAAAATTTTTAATTTGTTAAATGGATCTAAGAGGGATTAATAAGCATCATGAAAGTATCTTTTTTTTCACATTTCAGAAAACATTTTATCAGAATTCCTCAAAATTACTTTCAAATCTCTCAACAAAGTTTTAGTATAATGGTATCAGTGTATGGAATAATTAATCTATTTATTTAAAGATATGTGAATGTTGTAATAAAATTATTAACTCAAAAGTAATCACGTAAAATGTTTCTATAGAAGATAATTAATTTTGCGCTTATTTTTAAACAGAGTTTGATGAAATATTTTTTAAAGTACTTAAAATTGCTCAGAACTGCTATTCGTTTTAGTAAACTCAACACAGTAGAAGCTTTTCAGATATTAAAAAAAAACTATTGGTTTTAAAAATCAAAATAAATAAAAAGTACAGTATTTTTTTTCAAAATTTCCATTATAAATTATAGCAATATCATCAGAAATAAAAAAAAAGTAATAAATAAATAAACTGACATTTTCCAGTTCTTTCCCCTTTAAAAATACTGCAATATTCAAACATGGTAAAATTTTGATGCAGCCAATTTCTCTCGGAGTATATCAAAGAACGTTTAAGTGCAACAATTATCCTCAAAGATATAAAGTGTAAACTCTTAAGATTTATCATAGTAAAATCAACGTAATATTATAATCATCAAACTATTATTCCATTATAATTATGAAATTTTGCATGTGTGTTATTTTATACATTTAGTACAATATTTTTAGATATTTAAATAAAATAAATTCATCTTAACAGTAAAAGTATAGGCACAGACGGATAGCAGATATAGTAGTAAAGGCACTACGTGAATACAGGTAACTAAAATTTAAAAGCACTTAATTTAAAAAAAAATTTAATGTAGACAATTTTTAAGACTATGATTTAGGATATAAAATGTACAAGTAAAAAGGAAGGATTTAAGACAACCCATTAAACCGAATATTATCTGTAATGTTGAACGAAAAATAAGAGTTTTGTAATGCACTTATTTCAAAGAGGCAAAAATTTCCAAATGCAGTAAAAATTAAAGAAGAGGAAAAGCTTTAACATAGTATTAGAATAAAAAGAAAAATATAGATAAGAAACAGGTAATTAAATTTGAATAAATAAATAAATATTATTTCTTTAAGATTCTTTTACAAACAGAAATGAAATTATTGATTTTTAAAGCATTAATTTTGAAGAGTAACATTAACAGCCATAAAATATAAATTTTAATAAAATATACAAGAAAGTCTTGAATATATTTTTAAATATGTAACCAAGAATGTTGAGCCAAGTTTAATTCTATTGATAGTCGTGGAAATGAAAGGAATTTAAAAATTAAAGTTAAAGTATGGAAAATAAAATTAGAAAAACGAACATTGAATTCAAGTTTTGTATAAAACTAGAGAGAAATATTTTTGGTAACAGATAAAGAGGTAAGATTTTTTAGATGAGTATATAGTAAAAAAAGTTTTCATTTTAACAATTTATTTCTTTATATATTGTTGTAACCGAATACCCTCCTACAGCTTAAAAATGAGATGACAATCAATCAACTTAAAAATGTAACTAAGTAAAGGGCGCATGCATTTAATAAAGATTTTATTATCATATTCAAATTTATTTTCATATTCTGCCTCATTAGTTTATATGTAATCAATTCATGTTTCAAACTAATTCTTATGTCAAAAAGTAAATAGACAAATTTTTTCAAAGTACAATATTCTATGCTGGTATATGAAAATTTTGAAAAAATTCTCTTGATTTTAGTAATTTTGTCAAAAATAAAATACGAAATTTTTTTCTTGGGGTTTTTTAAAAAAAATTCAATATTGATGGCTTTGAGAGTATCAAATATATTATTTAGAATATTTGTAAGAGTATTTTTTTAAGTAGTTGTTACACAGTTTTAAGAAACAACTTTTTGCCTACTAACCTTGAACAAATATAACAATGTAGTATTTTTATCTCTAAACATATTTCTCACTATGACAACGAAAAATAATATAATTCATAATATACATTGCTCATTTTAAAATACCTCCCTTGTTTAAGAGATTCATTATAAAAGTACTCTAAATGTAATTAACAAGAGTCCACTTTGTTAACAATTAAATATATGTACAGCAAACAAAAGGTGAGACTTATTATGTGAAGTATTTTTTCTGACTTTACTCAATTAATGCCGCCTTTAAAAACTGCACAACATGTCTGAGAAAAATTAATACTTATAATAATTACTAATCATTTCAAAAACTTAAATAAAAATAATTTTTTAGAAAATATGTATTTTTTTTTCTCACATTGTGAAAAATTAGATAAACTGATTTCTTCTGTAGAAAAAAGAAATTAAAAAGAGGAAAGAAATGGTTTTGTAAAATGTTATCCATTATTTAAAGAAGTTAATATTTGTTGAAAACAGTGTGAATATGAATTTTGAGCAATGGAAATTTTTTACATATAAATGCACACTTAAAACATCTTATATTAAATTATTGGAGAATGGCTAGAGACTATTTTCCGAAGCAATATATATATCTTTGTGTGTGTGTGTGTGTGTGTGTGTGTAAGGATAATTAAATTAGATTAAAAATTAAATTCCCTATCTAGCACTTAACTTTTATTTTTTTCCCTTACCTCTTCAAGTATGAAACTAATCACCCATTTATTTCTTCAGAACATATGGTCTAGCCAATAAACATGTCTAATTCCAAATCGTTATATTTAATAGCCATATATGTCAGCATTAACTTTAAAATACACTCATAAAATCAGAGGTACTTCTCACATCTGGGTTTAAGTGGTAAAACATTTAGATTTCACTTTGGCGTTCTTTTTTCTCTCTGCCTCTTTGAGTCAGATGATGTCTAACTTTGATTAAATAAAGTTCCTTTTTAAAAACTAAGTCTGTTTCTGACTCATAAATCATGTCAGAAATAAAGCCGGCAGGATTTACCTGATAATGGATTTCAAATTTAACATAAAGCTATTCTTAGTAGTAAAATAATTTTAAAATAAAAATGAACTTCCAATATGCCAACTTTTGTAAGAAGTGCTATAGAGAATTTGATGGAACATAGACGGCTCTCTACATATCTTTGCTGAAGACGTAGGGTTGCCGGAATTAAAATGAACTCTATGGTACGGAAGGAGAAGATTTAATTATTAATTAAATCTTCTCCTTCTATTAATTATTCTATTAATCCCCGTAGAACATCGCTCTTACCTTCAAGGAAATAGAATCAACGTCTTCTAACAAAATTTCAGAAATTTATATTTCAAAAATGGAGGCAAAGAAAGAAAATAAAAGTTAAGTTCTAGATAGGAAATTTAATTTTTTATCTAATTTAATATATATATATATATATATATATATATATATATATATATATATATATAATTCTATCGCTAGCTATTCAAAAAGCATCTTGAATAAAAATCCGAAATCATGTGAAATTTTCACCATACGTATACCAGAATAGGATTTACAAATTATTAGCATCATTTTCCCAGATGCACATCATGGGCGCTTGTAGCGTCACCTACAAGTCCTATATAAAGAGAAAAAATTCCGTTCTGAAGTACAAAAGCTGCTTATATCTTGCTTGTTTTTTGTGTAAAAACTTCAGATTATGTATCGTAGACCATTATTCGATCAGGCTTCTGAGTTCGAAAGGTAAAGTGTTGTTGTTTGTAAAAAATCTGGATTATTTTGAGAAATCGGTTATCATGTCAGATGTAACCAGACAATGATGATGTGGGTCTGTTATCAATAAATGCAGGAGGAAATGATGGAGCGATTACACCAGCTTCATAACTAAAATTAATGTCAGACATATTGTGGTATTGCAGTGATAGATCACTCTGCCAAATCAGAAGCAAAATTAAGAAAAACACGGTCTCTTTCACAACAATTACTATATTTACATGGGTTTCTCAATAACATCTGCAATTACAAAAATACCCACAGTGCAGTGGATGTTCAATTGATACAATTATAAATATCTCAATACCACAGGCTTTTGCTTCTGCAATGGTGCATTGGCAATCGAATAACTCGAAATTGTTTTTACAGATGAATCATATTTTTACATTGCAACACTACGATAATCGAGTATAATGTGGAAACAGTAGTTGAGACAGGTCACTGTTTCTTTATGTATAGTCACACTGATCCAGCAACTGGCATGATGTCTTGGAATGGTATGGATTCCCTCCTGTCCCCTTTTATGCATTTCCAATGCAATTCCTGTAAAATATATAGCTACATGTCCTAAATGTCTGAGTTCTAGGAATCTTCTCTTACCTTTTTATATATATATGTAACGTACTTGCCGAGTGTGGTATTTTGTCGAGTGTTAGTAGGTTTTCATTAAACCAACATCTTCAGTGGACGTTCATATTTTTTATTGTGACGCACACATCAGAAGCTTAGGACAAAAAAGCGACGATTATAAAGCAAAGCGGACAAGAGACAAGAGCAGCAGCGACATCTTGGAGGACACAACACAAAGACAAAAGGAGAGCGATTACACAAGATTTTCGCTTTTTATACTGGCAGCGGCAAGCGCGTGATTACTATGTAATAGTTGTTCTGATTGGATTGAATGGGCGGGACAGAGATTTTGGACTGGCCGATTACGATTAAGATTAAAATGTTAATTTCGAACGAAAGAATTAAAGCTTGTTTAAATATTAGTAAAAAGAGTTAACAAAAAGGATACTAGAAGGAATTATTACATATATATATATATATGTGTGTGTTGTGTGTGTGTGTGTGTGTGTGTGTGTGTGTGTGTGTGTGTGTGTGTGTGTGTGTGTGTGTGTGTGTGTGTGTGTGTACATATAATACAACTTATAGTGTGGCATAATTTGTCGTGGCTATAGAAGATTACTGTAATATCGAACAGGCAGTCTTGTAATTTATTAACTCTAATTTATTGCATTTGCATTCAAAACACATAGGCATATTACAAATATAAAGCATGAACGAGCGGTACAACACAAAAAAGAAACTACAACACAAAGCAGCCGGCTACAGGACGAAAGGACTAACGAGAAGATCGAAGATAGCTGGCTTTCCAGAGTCTCGCTATTTATATGCAGCGGGATATCACGTGGTTTTGGAGGTGGATGGATATAGTTTCAACAGTCCCCGGTAGGCGAGTAGCCAATTAAAATAATTGCACTGTTGTCCTGAAGGACTGGACATTAAATAGTTCAAGAGCTATTATAGATTAAATTATTGGAATTTTACATATATATATATATATATATATATATATATATATATATATATATACAGAGAGAGAGAGATACATACATACATGCATACATCTATTTGTGTGTGTAAATAATAGAGATTGTCTTCAGTCACATTTCTGAAGGACAATACTCAACGTAATAATCGAGACTATTTCCCTCACCAGATTTCTTTGCTGCATTAACCCGTTTATTCTCCAGAACGCCTTCTAAAGACTTTTGATCGATGATTAGAGAATAACTGATCTAGTATACACTATCCGTTTCTACACTAGATCAACTATTGGAGATATGTGGAGGAAATAGGATCCACCAAATCCCAACAAAAAATTTAAACAAGGTTTATTTAGTGTAGTGAAACGTAAATCAGTGGTTATTATTAGTCGGAGAGACTACACTCAGTACCAATCTCTTCTGTTCATCAATTCGCAGAAGACTGCATTTTTAATCGTTCCCTTTCAATTTAAATTGTTAGAAGATTTTTATCTCTTTGTAAAATTTTGTTGTATATAAATCTTGATCTTTTTGTTTTATTTTGGATGGATAATAGTATATCACTTTTTGTGTCCATCAGCTCATTTTTTTTAATATAGTGACATAGAATAATTTGTTATTGCGTGAAATAAAAATCTATGCTATGTATTGTTTATTTGTAATAGTTTTTGTGTAGCTTTTAAACTCCCGTGCGACAACAGTAAACAATCAAAAATAATTTTTTTATCCTTACAATTATATGGTACCTTGTGTCACTGATATTTTTGTTTTTCTGGTTTCTGTTGTACAAAATGATTTTTTAAGTACTATTTTTTAGATTCAAATTTCTGTACTAATTTTTTTTTTAATTTCAAATTTATGCTTTTTTATACGTTTTTTCATTAGTTCAAATATTTTTCTCTATTTTTATATTTTTTATTATTCCAATTAGTTTTACTTTTAATATTTTTTTTATTTTATTTTTATTGTTTCAATATAATGTTTTCGACTACATTCGGAACGTAATTTTGAAAAAGCGTAGAAATGGATAATTCGTTTTGACATTTATTACCAACAGTATTAGAAAATACATATAAAACTGTCTTACGAATATTATTGCAAGAAAAAATTATATAAATGCAACTTTTCGCAAAAAAGGAAGAAACATATTTTAAAAACCTCTTTTTATGGGAAGTGCTTTAATAATAATAATGTTTTGTTTATACATAGATAAAGCTTCTATACATAGTCTGAAATAGAATTTTGGAAATATATTAATTAGAAGTGGATTTATTCATATTTTAATACACAAAAATAGAGAAATTTAACAAAAAAACTTAATTGTTCCAGCAATTGATCGAACTCTGAAAATAGTGTAAATTTTTTAAAAATCCTATTTCAAGCTCCGTGATGTCTTATCTATATATAAGAAAAATATTATTATTATAAAGTATTCTTCATAAAAGGAGAATCTTTTAAAAACATACCATCCTTTCTTAATTTTTGCCAAAATAATTACATTTAAGTAATTTTTTGTTGTAGTGATATTGTTAAGACAGTTTTACATGCTTATCCTAATTTAAGTGACACTAAATATAGAAAAAAAAATATGTATGCTCATTTTCCAAATCACCGTTTCGAACATACTAGGATACCTTAATGATTAAATCTCGCCATTACATTTTTTTATATTACATTTTCTTGAAAGCACAATGTGATCAAAAATTGATAAGTTAACAAAATCTAAATTTATACGTCTATATTCATGGAGTTTAGTTTGTAGTAGCTAGTCTGTTTGAAAGACATATAGGATCCCTTCTACCGATATACATTTAAATAAATGATTATTTTCGAACAAATTCAATAGCTATAAAGTACAAAGGGAATGTAAAAACTTTTAAAACCCAAATATAATTTTTTTATTATTATTTGTTCTAAAAAAGATATACTTAGCAGAATTTTTTAGCCTGTACTCATTACTTACCAAGAATTCAATTCGTTTTTCAATTCCTGCACTATTAGCTCACTCTCTCCCTCTCTATTTATATATATATTTCCCTTGTTCTAATTTTCAATCGTTAATAAAATACTTTCTATTCATCCAATCAAGTTCAAATAATTTTTTTAAACTTGTACTGGATGACACTTGATGTTAATACATATTTTAAAAATATTAATTAATTAATTAAATTAATTTAAGTTAATTACCAGTTTCCGACACCAACTTAGATTCGTCTATATTGTTGTTACAATGTAACTGTTGAAACAATGACAAAAGTTGGCATCGAAAACCGGTTTTTTTATCTTACTAGCCAAATTGTTAGGGTGTGCATTGTTACAACAATGTAGAAAATCATGCTCTTTTTTCAATTCCTACTATTAGTTCACTCTCTCCCTATATTTGTATTAGAATGGGGAAAAAGAAATCCATTATTATTTCGGAAGATGGCTGTAGTGTTGATATCTCGTGAAGTGTTCAATAAACAATTTCAAATTTATGTTCGTTGTCAAAGTGACACTTCACAAAAAAAAAAAAACTTTTTTTTTTGCTCTATTTAGTTGTGAGTTTCAGGTGTTAAAAATGGAAATCATAACAAAGAGAAAATTTATATTTTACACTTTTTTTATAAGAGTGAAAATGTAAGTCACGTGGCTGAAATTGTGAATGGTGTTTATGGTGCCGATACTGTAACAGCTAATTACGTGCAATTTTGGTTTCGTCGATTCCGTCCAGGCATTTTTGATGTTAAAAAGTCACCTCGCACAGGATGGCCCGTCGAAGAAAATGTCGATAAAATCACAGAAATAATCTTTGATCCGCATGTTAGTAGTCGTAGCATTGCCCAGGAGCTAAAGATCGACCATAAAACAATTTTAAACCATTTGCTCAAAGTTGGATTCAAAAAGAAGCTCGATATTTGGAAGCCACACCAATTAACACCAAAAACATGATGGATCGAATTTCCATCTGCAAAGCCTTGGCCAAACGGAAAGAAATCGACTCATTTCTTAAATGGATGGTGACTGGGGATGAGAAATGAGTCACATACGACAATATTGTACGAAAACGATCGTGGTCAAAGAGCAGTGAAGCAGCTCAAACGGTGGCCAAACCAGCACTAGCGGCCAGGAAGGTTCTATTGTGTATTTGGTGGGACTGGAAAGGAATACTTTATTATGAGTTGCTTCCGCATGGCCAAACACTAAATTCAGATCTCTAGTGTCAACAACTGGACCGTTTATAGCTAGAGATTGACCAGAAATGGTCAGAATTTGCCAACAGAAGAGCTGTTGTGCTCCATTAGGTCAACGCCAAACCACACGCATCTGTAGTGATTGTCCCAGAAACTCTGGGAGCATCATTGGGAATTTTTAATGCCTCCACCATATAGTCCAGACCTGGCACCAAGCGATAACCAACTTTTTCTCCCATTGAAAAACTTCCTGGGTGATAATAAATTGTGATTTCTATTCATCCATATTCAAAGAAGGAATCGACTTATTTTTTTTTTATATTGCTTATTATAATTACAAATGTTTTACATCTTTGTGTATTATTTCTGTATATTTCTATAAATGGAGGTTATTTTTTTTTTACTTATCATTATGCCCGACACAACAGAGACACTGTTTTGGCAACAAAAAACTAAAACGAAGGGCACATATTCGTTTGAAAGTAAAAATTATTTCTGTTCTTATTATAAACACACTACACTAATTCTCATTCTATAGCTTTTAACAAAAGCGATATGCTTTACCTCTTCAATGTACGTCTTTAAACCTGAAGGCCAAAATATTTATAGGGATTAATGTTTTTCTTAAGGGATAAATCCTTGAAATCATTTTTCGAAAATATATATCGAAATCTACCTTACATTTTAAGCACATATCATGAGCAAAATTGAAATCAAATAAGTGCCTGAACTATGACTTTTACATATTTCTAAGAAAAAATTTTCAGCAGCGTAATTTTTAGAGCACTGTTTTATAAAATTGTTATAAATGTTTTTTTTAAATGTATTGTTATAGTAAGCCTGGTGGCTGAGTGGAAGTTCATTGCGCTTCCACGCCACAGGTTCTGGCTGGAATCCCAGGATGGGCAAGGTCAACTCAGCCTTTCATCCCTTCAGTGGATCGATAAATGAGTATCAAGCTTGCTTTGGAAATAAACCCTGGGGTTTCGCGTCAGATTGACCACCTGACCGGAACATCTGCTCATGCACCTCAGCGCCCAAGGTCTCATGTATTGAAATGGGCACAGTACGCCTTGGCCCTCATGGGCTGTTGCGCCACAGAGTTTAGTTTATTGTTATAGTATAAAACGTATGGAGTTTAGGAAAGGTAAAATTATTTAATTTGATGTGAGAAAGAAAATAACTAGCAAAACCTAATATCTTTGGAATTTTTTACCGTTAAATTTAAGTTTTTCTCTTATGTCTATCTATGGTGCATAATATGTCGTGGCGACCGGACGATTATACCGTAACGAACGAAAGGATAGGGCATGGTCATTAGAAGTGATTACAGTGTGTAAGATGCACTTTCTATGCTGGTTGATATTTCGTATTCACTGTTATTGATGAGGCAGTCTTGTGATTAGTACATCCGTTAATTACCTTGAACATATAGAGACACACAAACATATATTGACGACATCACAAAGAAAACACACACAACAAAAGTACACACATTCAAGCTGCGGCCGATTTCAGGGTTAAGGACAAAGACAGAAGAAAGAAGAGAGCGGGATTTCCAATGATCTCGGTGTTTATACCTAGGGGGATATCACATGATTTAGGGGTGGATGGATGTAGTTCCAGAAGTCCCCGTTAGGCGGTTAACTAATTAAAATAATTAAATGGTTGCCCTGAAGGACTGGAGCATAAATAAGAGCTAGTAAAGATTAAATTACTGTGAATTATTACATATATATATATATATATATTTTAAAAGACTCCTATATCCTATAGTTTGCTGTGGAATAGTAGAAGAATTTTAGAACACTACTTTTAGATTTAATAGATCTATTTACTGTTCTGTTCTACTTTTCTCTAAACAATGAGTGTTTAAAAATTTAGTGATACATTTTATTTGGTAACCGCGTTCTTAATTATTTTATAAGCTATATAAAGTGGGAACTTATAGTTAGAAATAGGTGTAATACTGTATGTAATTTAATTGAATGTACTATTTGTTGTGTATTATTAAAACCAAGTTTTGAAATTACGTGTAGTCATAAATGTAATCAAAGTTTATAAATTCCGTAATATTTATTTCTGCTGTAATATATGTAACTGACTTTAAATTATGATTAAAACTTGTTCTATTAAGAGACAGCAAAGTATATAATTAGATTCGATATTGTGTGTTTTCATTACGATGAAATATTGAATCGAATAGAGCCTTATCTCTAGTTCTTATTTATGTTAAGATGTAGAGTAGCTTTGATAGTATTAGAGTAATATTTATTTGTTCCTTAAGAAACTGTACTAAAAGTTTAAACTAATATCTTTATTTAATTTTTTCCTTAAATAGATTTTCATTTACAAAAATATTATAATACTGTAACTATCAATTGGATAAAATTTTTCAAAAAATAAATTTTAAAATTGTTTTAATAACTTCATTTGAATATATAGAAGTAAATAGGTAAACAAAACATCTTAAGTGTTGATAGATTTAATTAATTTGCGAAAAAAAAAATCCAGTTGATAAGGAATGCATTTTTAAATTAAGCAAATGATACAAATACGAAAACATCTATTTTTGCCAAAACAGCTGCTCAAAACACTTTGCATAGGAAACTTTAACGCCGTTTTAATACGTCTACTATCTCAAAAATCGAATTTACTTCCTGAACTTCTTAAAAATTCATTTTTATGTTCCACTATTATGAAATTTCCGACGCGGAATATTGTAAAATCTATATCTATCCATTTTGATCGAATATAAATTGATATTTCGATTCACAATTAATAAGTTAAACAAAGAACTCTTTGCACAAAGCGGCGGAGTACAGCCCAACAGCTCAGTTGACGAACAGCTGTGCGCCGGCGGAGTCACACATCGGAAAGTGATCAGGCTCGCTATATGAAGACGGAGAGAGTCGACGAAGAGCGCTTTTGCTTTGCGAAGTGTTCTCGCTCGGAAGAGCTCTTTCCAAGATCTGAACATTTCCGGGGATACTTGCTGAGGAAATAGTTTGTGGAACTCTTCGTAACAGGAAAGGCGGAACCGAGAAACAAGAAACATCCAATTCAATTTTTTTTTCCTCTTTTTCTTTTATATTTTTTATACCTTTTATATTAATCGGTGAACTATTTTAAACTTCATCAAACTATTTATAACTTCATCATCGCAAAATTTTTAAAAAACAAGGGAATTGTTTTTAATCGGAAGACTGGAGTAGAAAGAAAAAAGATAGGAATTTTAGAAAAAAAACGATCAAACTGGATGAATGCATCAGGTAAGTGGTTTCAATTGATTTCCCATGTGATTTTCTCTTTTCGTGTTTTGGTGGAGTTTGTAAACAGATGTTCCATTTTTGAGAAGGGGGAAACGTAGATCGGCTTTCTCAAAACAGGTGATTGCCAGATGGTTGAATGACGGATATGATCTTTCTAGAAAGAATTATGTGGCATATTTTTTTCATCATATTCTTTAATTAAATTATTTCCTGAAAAGAGACCTTGTATAATACTTTACATTCGGCAAGACATATTTATATTTGATATAGATTCGTATTCCCGGTGAACGTAATTTAGAGTGCTTGGATTAACGTATAATTTTTTTTTTAAATTAAGGACATTATTGAATTGCTGCAGTTGATCTCATGATATTTTAAAATTTATTTTCGATTAATTATTTTTCGTTCTTCGAGTAGATTCGCCCTACTGATATGATATGTTGATAAATGCATTTTGTTAATTATTATCAATTCATTAATCTTTATATAAATTTCTAATCTAGATGATATGTTTATGATGTGTTTTTAAGAATACTATTGAATTATTTTTAAGTTTTTTTTTCATCACTTATATTTCTTCGATATTTCAACAGATATATATTTTAATTTTATGTGAAATATCTGGAAAGGATTAGACAATGGAATTAAGATTATGCGATTTATTTTCATCATGAAGTAAAATCGAATTAATATTAATTTAAACTAAAAAGCTAATTGTTATAATTACAAGGTTATATGAGCGAGAAAACGAATTGCATGCTGTAAACTCTCCCGGCAGCACTTTTTTTTGAGTTTCCTTTTTTTTTTGTATTAAAACAAAATATTTCGTAATGTTTCATAGTAATTATTATCCTATATACTTGCTCTAAAATTAAACTAGCTTGCGAAGAATAGAACAGTTTATTTTTAATTCCCTTTAACGTGTGACTGAAATTTATTCTAAAATTCTTAAAATCGTTCTCTATTTATTACACGTTGCATACCTGAGAAAATTAATATCATTTCGAAATTATTTCAAAAATAGAGAGGAATAAATTCTAAGAAGGTTTAATGATAAAACTCTATAGTTGGAAACTTATTTATTCCACAAGTGGATATTCTTATGGGTTTCGAAACAAGAATCGTCAGTAAATTGTGAAATTTTTCGTCAAATTATTCAAAACGATCTTTTCCTCTTTTGTTTTCCACCACAGAAATTATTTAAAAATATAATTTAATATTTTTTTAATATTGAAAGCTTATAAATGTAATTTATATATTGTTCTTTCCATTGACAAATATGTTATTGTTTTCGATGCGCAAATGAAATTATCTCCTTCCGGAATTCGTTTCTCCTTTGATGACATTCAAAGTATTACATTACCATAAAAAAATCGTGAAGGCATTAATGCATCTGCTGACCTCTGTTCTGATTTTAATATTCATATAAAATAATTTTTATTTTTCATGTTGGACTGACTGCTTTTTAAGCAAATTATATGAATGAATGAAAAAGTTTTCGGTGACGTATAATTTTAACACATTTATTATATGATCTTCCGTTATTTACGAGTTCATTCTAAATACAATGAAGATAAATTGTGAAATTAAAACCTTCAAAATAATTCTTCTAACTATGTTATTTGCAGTAGCAATTAAAGATGAAAAGTTTTTTCCAGATTTTCAAATCGGCGAACAGTGAATTTTAGTTATTAATTTGAACAACGAAGTAATTCTTGTATTACTTTTAAATTTGTATTTTATTTTCCAAACACATTGTAAAACTGCATACTATTTCTTATGACACTAAAGTTAAGGATTAATAATTATAGTAAAATGTTTAAGAGAACATTTTGACTTGCTTTTTACAAAATTATGTTTTATTTTCTATTAAAGTTTGTTTTATTTTCATGTTAATTTGCATTCTGAAGCTAAAAAAATAAATAAATAAAAAAAATTCAAAGCCTATAATTATATAATTTATTTTGAAATGTAAGCTTTGTGGAAATCTGAATTCGAATATAAAAAAATTGTGTTTTGCTTTCTTTTTATTTCTATTTCCGTTTAAATTTTATTTGAAAGATATTGAAAATGAAATCCATAATGAAACACTTATAGTTCATTAATAATGTTTTATTCAATAGTTTTGTTTTAGTTTGAAAATTTAGTACGAGATCGTTAATTTTAAAACATTTAGACAGTGTTATTGAAAAAGAAGAAAAGTTGAGTCCTTGAAATAAATTATGTCCTCTAAAAATTTCTTTATATTACGCCATGAAACAGAAAATATGCGTTTCTTTATGTGCTATTGTTCATTGTCTAAGATTTCATGTGAAATTCTAGTTTTATGGACTCTTCTTTTTTGTAATTGCACAACACGTTTATGATGCGTTTTCAAGCTTGCGAAATGAATTTGTTCTTTTCATATTAGAAATCAAATTACACAGTTTTTAATACATGTTATTGTTCTGTGCAATTTAAAAAAATTATATTTTTCCGAGAATTTTCTAGATGTTATTTTGTTTATGAATTGATAAAACTTTCGATTAGTTTTAAAAATATCCAAGTTTACGTAATTTTATGTGCAATTAATATCTAAATGATTAATTGTAGGAAATATTTTGGTTGTGAGAGTTTTCATCATAATTATATTTCCGCAATATTTTACAAATACGTGAAAGAACCCGGAAACCGTGTTATATAACGCATATTTTTGTCATGTAACGCATATGGAAAAGATTTTAAGATCCTTATTCTGTAAAAAAATGCGTACGGGTAAGCTAAGAAAATATATCAATCTCATAAAAAATAGTAATTAATGTTAAACATTTTGTTAAATTTCCTTTTATATTGACGCTTATATATACACATACAGCAAATGAAATATCCTATGAAGAACACATTTAATTATTTTCATTCCTCTTATCATAATTTTTTCCATTTATTTGAAGAATTTTTCAAAAATTTTACCCAAAAGATATTTATTTATATATATTAAATATATATCCATACTTTAATTTAAAACTTTTAGGAATGTTATTCCTTCACTTTTGTCTCATATTTTTAACGGTGTTTTAATTATGATATATCGAGGTTCTTAACCTTTAACATAAAATATCAAGTTATTTATAAGTACATCATGCATTTTTAGTTTTTAAAATTGCCGTATTTTTTATTGAAATATTATTACTAAGCATTACTTTTCTGTGAAATAAAACCAATTCTAGGTTATACTATTGTCTACGAATAGACTTTACACAAAGTTGCATATCTGCGTATGGTGTGTATGCTTCATAAATGTCGCTTCCTTTATGTATCAAAATTTTGCTGGAGAATAACACATATTAAATTAATTAATTGCATTTGATTTACTTTTTGATGTTAAAAAGGAAATTGTTATCATCTTTTTTAAACAAAAACTATTGTAACCTCTCCTTTCTAAACTTGTACAAGTTTTTATTTTCAAATGTAAATGTCAGGACAAAAAGGTCTTATGACTTATTTTCTGAACTTTATGTACCAATTTAATGAAATTGTATGCATTCCCTCTTTATTACGATTTAAAATCATTCTGAAATGTGAAATCACTTTTGTATTAGTTTAGACCGAGTTTATACGATATAATTCTAGAAAGTGTGCGAGCATTTATATCCAGAATTAAGCAGTTATCATAGTAAAAGTTATTGTTTTATTTAGATAAATAAGTTATATGATAACTAATTTATTTATCTCTGTAGAAATTAAATATGATCCAAGTATCTGTTTATATAAAAAAGGTTGGTACATTTCTTTCGTCCCTATCAGTTCTAAGTATTTTGAAAACATTTTGAACATATAGAGAAAGTATTGAACAATAATATTTCTCTATTCTTGAATGTGGTATTCGGCTTTCTCATAGTAAGAGCAGGTTTTTAGTATTTCCACACCATACATGATTCTTCTCTTTCCTTAAAATTGTAATTTAGTGGATGCATTGATGTGCTAACCAAATTACACAAAACACTTAAAAGATCAATAAAGTTGATGTAGAGAGGTAGGAAATATTGAAAAGAAATATAATGATGTATAGGTGTTTGTGTGTGTGAAGACGCCGTTTTATCCATTTTATCGCTATTGACGTTTCTATGTTGATGATGGGAGCAGCCATCTCCTACATGGAAGGCGGGACCATGCGCAGCCTTTACTTTGGCGACCCAGTCAAGGGCAAATGTGGGTCATTTAGTTTTGTTCCGCTTTTATTCTAGATTCTGTTTATTTTCTAATCGGAAGCCAGACACTTATTGGGCTTCTTTTTTCTCTTTCTCGTTTACTCACAAAACCTTTTCCGTAGTTTCTTGATAAATATAGATGTAGAAATTCGTATCAAATTAATTTGGTTTTTGTTTTGGTTCTGGTAATTCACAGCTCAGGGATATTTAGGTATCGGTTTATTGTAATCTTAAGCTTAATTTCCATTAAAATATTCCGTATGTCTTAACTGCATTTGCATACATTTCTCGTAAGAAAGTTCAGAATTATGTCTAAGGACAATACTTTATGACAGGAAAATTTTGCTTTTTCGTTGTAACTGTTCTTAACTCGGTAGAAGATCTTTAAAGAATCGTAAACTATATCCATTCGAAATTTGTTATAAATTTCACATTAATAAATGATGCATCAGTATGGAGTTTGTTATGTTTTTTTAAAGTAACAAAAATATTGTTTCTTAAAAATGTATTTATATTGAGTAATCATTAGTTCTAAGGTTGAAATGTTTTGATTCCGAAAGACCAGTAAAATCATTTGAAGTTGTTAGGCACACTGAATAATTATAATGAATGTTTAGTTTATCCATTTAGCTATTCATGTTAAAAAAACATTTAAATATTAATTGCATTAATGAAAAGGAATATACGTCATTTTAATTTAATTAACAAAATGTTTTGAAATATAAATAATTTCTTGGCTCTTTGTGAACGAATGTGAATTACTTCTGGCAATTTTTTAAGTGTACAGAAATCTGCTTTGGAACAGAAAAAAAAAGTATCTTAAAAACTCTATGAATGAACAGATAATAAAATCTATTTTCAATTTTTTCGTGATACTGAAATATGCGGTACATGCTGAAGATTTTTTTTAAAAAAAATATTCTGTATGCATTAAGCTCAAATTATGTTTAATTATAATTATAATAATGTTAAATTATTGTAATGTTATATAATTACAATAACATAAAAATTATGCGAAATCGATTGTTTTGTAGATAACTACAAACTAACTTTCTTAAAGCAAACAGTTCCAATGGAAAACTTAAAACTGCATTTGCAATCCATTTAGGATTCATACCCAGTTTTCTCAAGAAGAGAAAATTACTTTTTCATTTGTGCCGGTATCCAATTTCAACACCTACCTGCCGATGCTATTTAAACTCAAAGCTGAGTCCGATATGATAGGGGTGAACTATCAAGTTTAAACCCTTCTCATCCTTGTCCCTAAGCTTTCAAGGGTGTAACCAGTGCCAAATGCCGTTGCGAAAAATGTGATAAAGGACACCTGCAAAACAAAGTCAAAATTAGATACTGGAGTAGTATATTTTAAGCGAAGTGCGTCTTTGCGAGGAAAGGACGTGATGTAGGACACGACTTGGCGGCTACCATCCAGTTGCAGATTTAAGATAAATTGAATGATGTTTGTCATCAAAGAAGAAAAATTGATCATTTTGTTGTGAAACGAGAAGATAGAATTATCATAGAATAAACAGGTCTCGGTTATAAAGGTTATATGAAAAAGCACAGGTAGTTGCATGCAATAGTCCTTTGAAAGGTTTTAACAAATTTCAGCTGTTAATAATTAATAGTTGTCTTTTAGAAGTGGGAATTTTAGCGTTTTAAGTAAATATAAGTTTGAAAAACAACCATGTGAATAATACTGTACATGAATTTTACCTCTGTCTCTTTTGAAAATGTTTAGCTTTTCCGATGTCCTTATCTTGGATTATTTTAGTACGCGACATTGACTTTCTAAATCTTATCTAATTTATAAAAACTTTATAACAGAGTAGGATTAAAGATAGTGCTAGTTATTTTCTCAATCATATTTAAAATTACTATGCCCACTCTGAAAAAAACATATACAGCATATTAAAACGAACATTATAGCGTACATATCAGATATAATCATTTTTCGTGTTGAGCTTTATTTACTTATATGCTACGAAAATTTTTATCAGATAAAAATTATTATAATAATCTTGGGGTATCAAGCTATTATACATTTATTTACAATCTTGTGTGATAAAAAGAAATATAAGCAGTTTTTTATCTTTATACATAGATAAGGCTTATTTTACTTCTGTTAAAATCGTTTAATGTAGTACTAAAAAAAATTACTGTCAACTGGTGATTACGAATTTTTTATTTATTGTACTTAAGGTATCCGACTACCCTAAAATCATGATTTTTTCCAATATTTGACAATTTTTTTTTATGATTTTATTTTATAGACCATCTTATTAGCTTAATAAAAATACCAGGCTTTTTATTTTCCATTCACTAGAACAAAAACTACAAGTGTTTTAATAAAAGAAATTGCCATAACTTTACTCAAGATGTCAGACTTTAAAATGCTTTTTACTCGAAATGAGTTTTTTTCGAAAAACTCAAACGGGGACAGCGATTGCTCAAGAAGTTTTGAAAGTAATTTGCTGAAATTTTTTGTGAATATTTCGTATAACAGTAGAAGTGTTTTGACCTTCAGATTTATCTATCACCGTTTTATTTCAAAATTTATAGTTCGTTATGTGAATATAATCACCGTTTTGTTAAGCAATTTCATATAGTCACTAAGGTAAAGTGCTCTAGTTTTTGTAAAAATTAAAATATCTATTATCCTGAAGGTCATTTCAAACATGAATAACAAAGTAACACTTTAAAATTGAAAACTTTTCAAAACATTTTTGTACAGAGCGGGCCCTGTTTATATAAATTTTGTACATTTTCACCAGTTTTTTCCCATTTTAATAAGCATAAATGTTTTTCCTGTTTTCAATTTTACGATTTTTTCCTTAAAACATACTAAATATATCTAAAAATCCCCCCAAAATCCCCATTTTTTCAAAAAAATTTGTCGCGAGTAGTCGGATACCTTAAATAGCTAAAGATTGAATTCTAAATAAACTTTAGTAATACATTTAATTGTTTTTAAATATTGTAATATCCGTGTTTGATAATTATGAGTATTTATTTCAAACTGTTTTTTTAATTTGGTTAACCAGAAGAATATTTTTTCTGTAGCTTTGAATATACAATACATATAGTCTTATGAAAATAATTATGGGTAAATTTTGAAGGATATTTTATTATGTTGAATTGAGTTTAAATTTCGAGGATAAAATTAATGTACTCGAAGTTCAAAAACACTTCATTTCAACGTTTATATAAATAAAATGCATGAATCTTATGAATTTTAATATTTGTCTGATTTTATATATTTGATTCTCTTATTTATGTCCATGTGCTATCTAAATGATGTGACTAAAAAGTGTTCTATCCGATGGTTTAATATAGTATTTATAATTTAATAACCATTGTTTTTATGTAAACGGATTACTTAATAATAATAACGGATATATTGTAAATTTTAAGTGACGAGAAGTTATAATTCTTAAAATCTACATCATACTTTTTCTGCAAATAATTGAGTAATAGTATTTTTACACACACAGAGATTGTTTATATCTTAAATAATTAAATTACTGTAAATATGTCATAGTGTAATGATAGTGGTCACTTACACATTTGTGTTACAAATAATATTCGTGGTCTTTGTATATATACCTTCATGCAGAGGAATATATATTGCCAATTCATCATGGGGAAGTGTTCTCCCACGTGAACTCGTGTTAATTTTTTTTCTGAAAAGTAGGTGTAAAAAAATTTTGTTTTGTTAGTTTTTTGTTTCAATTCATTCAATAAATCTCTATATACCCCCATTACTACGCTACTATATATTGCTATGATTTATCTCACTGTTTGTAGAATTTTTTCTATTTGCTTCTTTAAACTATGCCATGATCTTATTATTTGTTGCCCGTGTTGAAAAAATAGCTATCATATTTTATGGACGTCTACTGGTTGTAATATGCTCTGATGATTAGACATCTAGCGTAGCATCGTAATAAATTAAGTCGTTCGAAATTTGAATCATACGTCACGTACTTTGTCTTGAGACAAAGAAACAATACCCTTTTTTTAAACACGACCATTCATCTTCTTCCATCCAGCATTTTAGCTTAAGTTGCTAACAAATAACGAAAACAAAAGAGAACAATAGTTACTGCAATGTCCTTGCCGACGAAGAGATAAATGTCGTCATAAGCATATTTTATCTCGAGCGAATTTTCTAAAAAAGCTACACACATCAACGGAGAAATCAGACAAACAATAGAAAAATGCTCTTAACGGTGCTTGGGATTTGCTTCCTCATATATTGGTGTGACATAAGTAAAGATGGCGTCTTGGCTATTTTTGATTTTAAGTTTTTTCTTTTTGATTTTGGAAACAAATGGTCAGTATTTTTCTGTTGTTTATCAGTCAATCTCTTATTATTTGCCATTGTTTTTGTGTATGTTATGTATAAATTATTTCATGTCATAATATATCAAAGAATAATGTTTCTCGAATCAATTTCTTTTGAGTTAAGATGCTTGATACTTCAGCAGATTTTTTTTTTTGACAAAATGCGTAGATTTAGCTGATATTAATTTGAAATTATAAACAAAGTAGGTGGCATGTTTCACAAGAATTTGGGAAAATAAAATGCCTCAAATGTAAAAACTGAGCAATTAAATTCATTTTTAAAAAAGAAAGAAATTACATTTTTTGAAAAGAACTCATTCTAATAAAACGAGTTAGTTGCGATTTTGTTCATTGAAAGGATTACTCTGCAAATTACTAGATTTTACAACATTTTGTTTTAGGAACCACCTTTTTGTGTTAATGTTCATCTTCCCTTACATATAATGAAGTAATATTCCAGCAAAATCATAAATTGTATAGCTTGAGTCGCCTATCGAATGCAGCTCGTTCTAACGTTTTAATATATTTTGCTGATGTTTGACTTTTAATCTTCAAGTTATTCGATCTCTAAAATGAATTCAATTGCAACATTATGTCTTTTTTAAAAATATATTGCGAGTGTATTGTAAAATTTTATTCTGAAATAAATATTAGTAAAGTTATATTCTTCATCTAAAATCTTTTAAACATTTTCTTTTTACATTGGAATAATTATTTCAATATATGTTGAAAAATGTTATTTTCATTTGTAATTGTAATATATATGTATTGCATCGCTGATATTGTTTGATATAAAAAATAATGATATAAATAATAAACTTTTACACAGCAATTACAAAATATCCAATAGAAAAACTATATTGTGGAACGTTTTCATGCTATTTGTTAAATTATAAAATTCATCTTTAACTTGTGGTTTGCTAATGGTATATACAAGATTTTTCAAATCATTTTCCATTATTATAAATTTTATATGGCTACATTTATAAGGTGAAATCCTCAAACTATGAGACTCTTATTTTACGTTTCCCAGATATTCCTCTTTCCTTTCTTTTGCTGTTTGTGATCTCAATCTCTTTTCACAGTTCTTCATTAAATAATTGTTAATGTTTTTTAGAAGCAATTTACGTAGTATGATCCAAACATTCGGGGACTGCAGCCGTTGAGGACAACGAAAGTACTTACCCAAATTTAAATAATTTAAAATGGATTCTTCCAACCCTCCCTTACCTGGCCAGATTGGTTTAGTTCGTGTCATATGGCAGAACCGCACGTACAGCTTTTAGCTTTGTTCTGCGATGTAAGAAAGAAAAATTCTGTCAATGCTTAGGTAAAACACCAATGGAGACTTTGGAAATTTTAAGTAAGGTATATGGTGAATCTACCATAGCGAAATCCAAGGTTTACGAATGGTATCGACGTTTTAAAGAGAGCCAATAATCCATCGAAGGCGATGAACACGTTGGAGGACCGACCGACTTCACGAAACGCGGAAAACGTTGCGTTGATGTCTGAATGTGTTCAAAAAGATCGTTGTCAAACACTTGCACAAATCGCTGAAGATACACACTTCTCGAAGATGTTGTTTGAGGCAATCCATTCGTCGTAAACGCCCTCAGTTCTGGAAGAGTGGCGACTGATATCTTCTGCATGACAGCGCACCAGCACTTCGATCCTAATTGGTAAAAGAGTTCCTCGCCAAACTCTCACGGACGTGCTTCCATATCCTCCCCCCCCTATTCACCAGACTTAATCCCGTGGGACTTTAACCTGTTCTCATCAATGAAAAAGCATTTACAGAGACGCCGTTTTGTGTTATCAGATGAGGTGAAAGGAGCATCGCAGGAGCCCTTACAGGTGGCTGAGAAAAATGGCTTCCAGTTGTGCCTCCAGAATTATACGAATGCTGTCAGAAGTGCATCGTCGTCCAAGGGGACTACTTAGAAGGTGGATGTGATTCAGTGCTGTGAGTTATTTAGGGTAAGGCTTTCTACACCTTGTACTCGAACTTTTGGATCATACTACTTAAGAACTGCAGAAGAGGAGCAATTTGAGCATTTCGGAGCTTTGTGTTTCATCTATAGCCTATACAGAATCTGATGAAGTTTTAAAAAGTATTTTTATCCTGCATGAGCTTTGTTTCTAATACTTT
This sequence comes from Trichonephila inaurata madagascariensis, assembly GCA_019973955.1. Lineage (NCBI taxonomy): Eukaryota > Metazoa > Arthropoda > Arachnida > Araneae > Nephilidae > Trichonephila > Trichonephila inaurata. The sequence continues at coordinate 341,032 of BMAV01003996.1, forward strand.
TTTTCTAGCCATATGTTCCCCTGGTATATTATATATATACATGCACCAAAGTCGGGAATTTGTAAAAATTATAGCTTAAAAATATTCTTACGAATACGTATAAATATATATATTTTTTAAAGAACATGCAACTCTTTTTAACTTACCAGTATTCTTGTTATTGCTATTAATGCCACCTTATCAGCATGTGCCAGATCGAGGCCCACGAAATTCATCATGGGTAAGGTGCTGGATTGTGTGGGTTTAGTTAGCCGAAGCCTTGAGCATCATGCAGGTGACTCTACGTTTTGGCGCTTTTCTACCCTTCTTTTAAGAGAGAACTCTCTGGGTGAGATCAGGGGCCTCCCACCTCTCTTTCCCTTCCACCAAACTCACGAGAAGATTTGCGGTTCGACGGTTATTTAGAGTAGCGGTAGCCAAAGTGGTGGTCCACGAGAAAATTTCGCTGATCCCCAGAAAAATGTGGAATGCACTAACACGTTAAGTTATGTTTTAAGATGCATTGAAACATAATTCATAACAATACAGGAAAAGTTATAAAAACCTACTTCATACAATAACGCCACTGTAAATGTCATACTGCTGTAACTGCATTGTGTTTAGTTCTCGTTTTGTTAGTGTCTCGTCTCGTTTCGCACACTTCTAATGTTTCACTCTCATGTAATGTCACACATATATATTAGTTGAATCATTTAAAGGGGGGCTTCAGGGCATATTGAGTTCAATATAAAATATATTCAACATATTAGCTGGGTTATTAAGGAAGTTTTTGAGAGAGAGAGTATTTTTTGTTGTACATTGGTGTTTTTAAGACATGCATGATCTTAAATCTTAACCATGTGCATTTTTTAGTTGATATTTATTGGGATAAAATTAGTTTGACTTCCCTAAATTTCTTCTCTTTTTTTTTTTTTACTATTTGATTACAATTACAGTTTCATTTTAGTAACTTAGGTTCATTTTATGTGTTCTGGATCACAATTTTTTTTATAAATATATTTTAACATTTAAAAAATCCTTTTAATGTGGTCGCGGTATTTAAATTATAAATGTACTGGTCTGTGAGGTCAAAAGGTTTGGCGACCGCTGACTTAAAGTACCTCCATGCCGCGACGGCACTTTCATTTTCAAGCATCCGTGCAATCTTCGAATTCGAACCACGGTCCTATAGCATAGCAGACAGCTTTGCTAACCAGTATACAGTATTCCTAATAGTATTTATAAAGAAAAAATAATTATATATAAAACGTAATGATTAAATGAAAGGTAATTCATACATTTTTATATAATGCACATAATATGCAAGAAATATAACATTCATGCATTATATTATACAGTTAACAATGTTAACGAAAAAAGTAATTTTAAGAATAATTGCTTTATTTTATATTCACGTATGTTTTCTGTTTTACTTTTCTTTTTATGGATGGAAAAGGAAGGAAAAGAGCATTAAAAGTTTACATAAATTAAAGGGTTATAATCACGAAAACAATGTTGTTGTTTTTAGATATTAATAAGTTTTATGCTTTCAAGTTTAATTGAAAAAAATGTAATCCCTTTTCAAATCTTCTTTATTTAATATAAATAATTTCTCCCTATTATTTTCTAACTGATAAAGCTGAAAATACACTTAAAACTGTTTATTTTGTTTTATTATTTTTCTTATCTAAACCGATTACGCCCGAGATACTTTTTATCATTATGTCTTTTGAAAAGGAAGATAACGGATGATTTAGAGACTTATTCTTTTTGAGATTTTTGCAAATAAGTTTCGTTTACTGTAAGAAGACATAAATTTTTGGACAAGCGATTATAAAGAATATCCAAGAAAAATGAAAGGGATTAAGAGATATACAAATTGCAAATGCAGTTGATTTTATATAAGTACACAAACATTTTGATTTTATATGTTGTCACAAAATGATTTGACATAGTTACTTCTTTTTTATTTATTAAACAAGTTTTTTTATCTGATATTTTCCTGATTCTTAATGTTCATAAATTAATTTATTATTTGCCTAATATGGAAACAAATATCTCTTCTAAACGAAGCATATGTTGTTTATATTATAAATATATCTTAATTTTTATGTAATTCTAACTTTTTCAAAGCATTGTCTTAAAAGTTTCATTTCACAATCTTCACGTATTTCCTAAGAAATGTGAACACAAAATATACGTAAGATTTTTTTAAAGAAACTACGATGTTATCTGATTTTTTGTACTATTTAATTATTTTTAGCCTCTGATTCACTTTAAGATGTTTAAAAACTAATTATTTTAACTTAAACGTGTTCTCTCTAAAATAGAGCATCAGTGTTTTTTTCTTGCATAATAATCACATGATGTGTTACGTATAAGATAATTTAAATTTTATACTCTATGTCAGATATGCGGATAATACGATTATTGTGTTATTTTATGTAAAATCTTTTAAATGTTTTTACAAATAAAAAGTAGTTTGCATCTATATGAAAAAAAGGACTATATGAATCATATTTATTCAGATGAAAAGTATGTATGATGCTCAAAAATTTGGCAAAGATATTGATTTCTGTTTTCCTAACATTACTTTTTAAACTAATATTTTATGGTGGAATTGTAACTACAGAAAATGCTCATATTAAGAGTTCTTATTCACAATCGACTACTTGACTTTAAAAAATAAATGCATTTTTATGTAATTGACAAATGTTATATATTTGATTCATTTTAAATTATGTGGGACAATTGTTTTGCGCGGAGCTTAAAAAATTCATATGAATATAAATTCAATTTTCTAATTTAAATCATTTTCCTCAAACAGTAATAAGAAATCAAATGAAACATACACGAAACCTGTTTTTGAAACTCATATCCCATTTTCTTTCAGTTTTTGTTGTATTAGTTGAAAACAATTAAGATTTCTCAGCGTCATCTTCTTCACACTAACAGCGCTTATTCTCTAATCTTGTTAAGAGCACATTTTCTTCTCAGTGAAACAAAAAAAGAAACGAAAACAACTGCACACGTCACGTAGGTGAAGCAAAAGTACGTACCTTAGTCGTTTGAGTTTTTGTGGAAAGGAGCCAAGATGTCTCATCGTGCCGTTTTAGTTAGGAATAAAAAAAGCAGGCTCTATTCCTTACAAGGAGGCTGACGAGGCACTACGCGCTTGTTTACAACCACGACGAAATTTGGAGGTATTATTTTTAGGAAAAAAATCGTCGAGTGAACGGGAAATACACTGTAAGCATTTATTTCCGAAAAGAAAGCAGTCTGTATTTATATTTGTTGTTACGTGTGATGGAAATTATGTAGACAGTTAAGCGTTAACCTTGTAAGTACACTTTTATCTTTGATTTTATCATTGCTTCAAAAACATGTACGCGATTCTTTTTTTTCTTTCTACCTGACATTTGAAAATTCGCTTTACTAATATCATAGCTCACATAATATAAACACATTTTTTATAGTTAATACTTTTCTTTTAATTTTGAATCTTATTTGAAAAATCATTTTCAAAACAAACCTATAACTTCAGAAGCTTAGATAGTTTTAATATATTAAGCGATTACTTATAAAATACTTTTTGAATGATTTCTTTGTCAGAATTTAAAATTGCTCCCAGAATTCGGGGTATTTTATTTTTAATGCCCAAGTATAAAATTTGTATTGTTTTATTTCTTGAGAAATTTATTTATTTTAATTAGTTCTAATTATTTTGTCTGTGTAACTTAATAAACTTCTATAATGCAAACGTATATGAATAATATTGTTAAACAATTTAATCTAAACGAATCTAATTACATTCAAATGTTATGATTTTCTTATATTCGTCATTATGTACGAAATAGCAGTTTATTCGTATGTAAGTTATTTAATGTTATATGAAAGCAATTCATTTTAAAGTAAGAAATAAGCTTGAAAGATGTTTGAAAAATATCTTTATTAATGTATTACATTAAGTTTGTGTTTTGTATTCGGTTCTCTATGGTAAATACTATGTCTGTATCAGTAGTTATTTTATTTACGTTAAAGCTATTATTTAATATATGGTTTGATAGTTTTTTGAAAATAAGTTTTGAGTAATTCAACAATAATAAAGGCTCTACTGAAAGTATTTTCTTGGTGAATTGTCTATCAAACCATATGCAATTAGTCTTCAACATGAAAATGACATTTTTTTCCCTTTCTTTTTCAAGTTTGACGTCAGGATTTTTTTTTTACCATTCTCTGCGAAAAGACATTTATCTTTTAGTTCATCTTTCGCATTGATTTATAGATATGTGCCAAGTAGCAGCAAAATCCTTTTCGCCAGCACATTCTATTCTTACGTCATTTAGTCTCAGTATGTATAAATGGTGGTATTTCGCAATATGCAACCTAAAAGTAATTTATTTTTCGATTGTTAAAAATAACACAGAATAAACAAAAAAAAAAGTGCTAAGCTTTCATTTAATAATTATCTCTCAAATTAAAAAACAAACAGTTACTTTAACCCCTGCAACATTATGAAAACTTGAATGAATATATGAAGTAATATTATATTTTGTAACGATTAAGCATCTTTAAAAGTTATTCATTTTTTAAATAAGGTTAGTGAATGAGATTAAAAGAAATTTTGATTAAAATTCATTTTCTCTTTTAAATAGCATACGTATTGTATTTTATTAATATTTTACAAAGAATATAAAACTATATATCTATAATTTTATCCTGCACCTTGTCAATTATAACTGAATACATAAAATGAAAACAGAAAATAAACTATTTATCGTATATAAATATTTTAGGAAATTTTACAATGATAAAATGTCATGCATTTAACTCTATAAAAAATTAAAATTATTGATGTAAAAAATTTTAAAAATTAAACATGCCTTATTTCAATTCAGCTATAAGTAGTAATTTGAGGAATGTTTTAACTTTTAAATAAGCTTCATCTTTAATCGACATTTAAGTAATCGTCGTTATTCAAAGGCTTAAAGAGTTTAAAAGAGATGTGATTATGCTTATTAACAACACTGTAATTTTACTCCTAAGTAATCCATATTGGTTGAAATAAATTACAAGATTCTGTGAAATAATATGCTTTCGTATTTGAAGAATATGTTTTTTTAATTCTTAACTCTCTATTTTTATCTGAGTTGCTTTTATTTTTTGTGACGATCTTTTTAAGTTTTCAATTCTGTACATTTTTAATTTAAAATGAAAAATTGTTTTGTGAAATAGTTTCATTTTCAATTATTTTGAGATCTTTGTAATAACTAACTGAGAATTTTATGGGATGTACTCACAAAAAATGTGAGTTCGAAACTTTTATTCTTATCGAAATAATTTTTTTAAAAATCTTGTTTAAAAAAATTTTTTAAGCTTCCAAAATTTTTATTTTAATCTTATTTTTCGTTTGCACCGAATGCATGTGATGGAATTGGATTCTAAGGAAGAAGTTTTTTTAATTCTGAGTAAAATTATATAAATATATTGTCACCTGTGAATGAAATTCCGTTATCTGTCAGATAAAGTTTTGATCAGAGAAAATGAGAAATATTTGAGGATGAAAGATTGTGTGAGAAACGGAGCTTATATATTAGATAACAAATAAAATGATATATCCGGAGGGAATTACGTACTTCTTTATTGAGTTTTATTTCAGTTCTGAGAAAAATATTCATTTTTGTCAAAAGTCATCTTTCGATTGAGATGTATTGTTTTATTTATTTATTTATTTCAAATTTTAGTTCGTAAATTTGAATTAAAGCTCACAAATATTTGTTCAAATTATTTTTTTAATAAAAGCTTTTTGGTACATTCTTAATTAAATGTGTTATTTTATTATTTGAACACTGGTGCTACAACTTTTTAAAATTACGATTCTCCAAAGTTATTTTATTTTCAATTTTCCAATGTTTACTTTGCCATGTTATTGTAAACCGCATATTCTTAATTCTCTAGTAAACTATTTATAGTTTTTTTGGTGCATTTAATTGAATACATATATGTGTGCTTAGTGAATTTATAAAAACCGATTCATGCGATTGTATTTCGGGAGCATTTTAAGAACAGATTTTGCAAAAAGCCAACCCACGTGCTTTTTTCTAAAATAAAGCCATGTGGAACAACAAAAAATGCACCGGAAAAAAAAAAGAACACAGCTGATCGAGATCTTGGCAAAACCTCTTCGCAAATATGTATGTTCTGCGCCTGTTTAAGGAAGTAAATAAGGGAAAAATTTTTTTGGAAAAGTGCCAAACACTCTCGCGTGTCAACATCGTGATGAATGTACTTACCTCCTTCGCACGCCTTAGCTCTGTCTAATCAACCAGTGCTTATTTCTAATAAGATAAAATATCCAATTTCGAAGAAAATATCCAATTTCGAAAAATGATACCTAGTAAAGTTCTGTACGAGAATCATATATATCGATATAAAACGAAACGTTGTTCTTCCAGTTCTGTTGAATATTGCTTTAATATAGTTCATACATGTAGTGTTAGTAATACTGCCGTAAATATCTAAACATTTTCAGAGAAAGTTTATAAGTGAAATTTATAATTAATTTTATCTCTATTTGATGAAACTTGCAACTATCATTTGTTAAACTTTAACATTGTGTGTGTTAATATTTTCTATATATTAAAAGTTAACAATGTTTCATCTTCGTAACATTTTTGTTAAACATTGAAAGCTCCACTTTTTGATGAAAATGTCCACTTATTATGCACAAGCTAAATATTATTTAAACGATTCAAATGCCTTACAATTCAGCGAGATTTTGTTTATTTTTTTTTCTTCTACTTATTCTTATAAGCGTTTTATTACTTTAAAAGTATTGTCACAATATGAATTGAATCTAATACCATCAGTAACGGATTCATTTTTGAATGTTAAAACTTTGTTAGTGTAAAAAATGCTCCTTATATCTAAGTAACAAAGTGTAGAATTGGAATTGGAAAATACTGGGTAAGTCATTTCTGCAATAATAACAATTGTGGCATTTTTGAGAAAAAAACTTCTCGAGACTGTGAATACCTATGCACGGAATTAAAATAAACATTCGAATTATAAAAGAAATTACTCTAAGCAAAAAGTCTATAATTTACTACAATAAAAATGGGAAGGTTTCGCTCAAATTTGTATCATCTTTCAGGTTTCTCTAGTATCTTGTGCAAAGTTTATTTAGTAAAGCAAAACATGAACATATCCTTCAGCATTTCTAACATTACGGTTTTCCTAGAATGTAGCAATCGGAGAAAACATTGTTTCTATTTATTTCGTAAATGGTTTCATTTAATATTATGTGAAAAATTGTTAAATAATTACTTTAGGAATCAATATTTTCAAAATTGTTTGCTACTTTTTAAAATTTATTTTAGTATAAAGAGAGTGAACTAGTCGTGTGTAATGATTACTTTCTATGGGTTTCTTTTTTTTTTATTTCTTCTAGTGAATTGACTATTTTATTTCTTCTTTAGTTTTTTTTAGGGGAAGGGTTGAGAAACATACATTCGTTGTTTTTTTATTGATCAATATTATTTTATTAATGTATTATTTTACATAATTATTTTTAGTATAAATAAATGTTTATTGAGAAAATTCTGATTTGATTATAAATTTTCATACATTAAACATAAGGAAAGTATATTACTATCCTAGAATTAGTATGTGTGTGTTTTTGAATCTGCTCTGAAGCAATTCAAAAAAGCAAAATTGAAAAGTATTTTTTTCTATCTGTTCATTCTAAAGGAAATCTTTTTTTTTTTAGAGCCGTTGATTTTTTCGAAATTTATTATATGAAATGGTTAAAAAGCTGCAAAAAATAGCACTTACATGTTGCTCTAAAACAAGATTGAACTGTAAAATCTTTCATTACTTTTTTTTAGCGAACATAATTAAGTTTGTTAGCTTATTCGATATTTTTAAAGATTAACATTCATCAATGTTATATTTACTCATGGTATAATGTAGTTTAAATATTGCATTATATTTTTTCCTAAATAATTTATGAATGATTTTCATTAAGAAGTAAACTTTTAACTGGGTATTTTCTCTTGTTTGCAGAAAACTGTTCAAAAGAGTAAAAACTAGTTGGAAAAAACTTAGCTTTAATAGCTCAGTTCGTGGATAAATTCTTGTATATGATGGTGGTATGGTGGAAATCAATGCTATTGTGGTGAAAAGAAGTTGTGGAATATATAAGGGCTAAACTATTTGTTCTAGTCAATTGGGTTAGAAAAAAGCAAACACACTACCCAGTTTTCCCTTTTTATAAACGCGGCACTCTGAATGAATCGATAGTGGAATTCGGTAAATCTATTAATAGATGATTGATCCCGTAGTGGATGATGGGATTGTATTGACTGAGCACATGTTGGTAAGGTTTTAAGGTACTTCATGGAAATATTTTAGTCATTTTTTTTTTTAAATGCAAAAAAATGTAGTTTGAATATAACCTTAGAGAATTATTCGTTAAATTTTCTTGCAATGATTCTATTTTTTATATTTATTGAGACGGCAAATAATTTGACCTAAAAGATCAGTAAAAAAATTTCATTCTATGCAAATTTAAGAAAATTTGAATGAAAGAAAAGATTGTGATTATTTTTCATTAATATAATATGATGGGGTGTCATCCTTCTTTCTTTTCTTTTCTTTTCTTTTTTTACAAAGACTATCGGCATTAAATAAATGTTATTTAAAATTAATTATAAACTCTGTTGATAATTTTTTGATATAGGTTCCTGAATAAAAAGAACAATTCCACTGTTTTTGGTGTGTTTTATTTTAACATATTAAACTTAACGCATCTAAAGATTTCCACTAAATTTTCATATTCAATTTTAAAGTTGAAAATTAAATAAATCTATATCACACTAAAGTCTTGTGTCGTTTTGAAAAGTGAATTCCTTAATTTTGAAAAACAATGTCATAACCTTTTTGTAAAAATATTTATTCTTTTTTTATCTTAATTAGTTGCCTGTATAAAAGCAGGAATGTTGTATTTTTGTAATGTGTTTATTCTTAATGCATTGCGAAAAATCGACACACATTTCAATAAATTAAGTTATCGATTTCCTTTATTTATTTTAGCCATATCTAAGTCACCAAAAGACTACCTATTTCATATTGACTATTTTTAAACATTTCTTGACGAGTTCTTACTATCGTAAACTGATTCTTGTATCTATCTTTTGATGTTTGTTTCCAGCGAGAATATAGTTTCAGTTCAAGAGTTAGATTCAGAATACATGAAAAAATACTAATCCTCCAGATTGACCAGCATGTTGGATTAGACAATAGTCTTAGAATTTTATGAGTTTTTGTACGTTACGAAAGATAAATAAGACGAATCTTGCTTTCTTAGTTTGTTTCTGGAAGACGATGTTTTTTGCCATTACGAGTTGTAAATCTGGTTTAAGAAGGATATTGTTTTCATATTGTAGAAATCACATGATTTCTGAAATATTTTTGAATATTTTAGATCTGAATTTTATTAATTCGATAATATTAGTATAGGTTAATTATATATATTAGGTTTCTTTGTATTATATTTATAAAAAAATATGATAATACAGTCTCGTATGATGGTTTATAGATTTTGTTCTAAACTGGTTCTAATTTCCTACATTAATGGTGCATATGGACCAGAAATACGAATCTATTGAATTTTTTCATAATATCAGGTTAGTTTATAGAAATATTATGGCATTGAGATGTATCATAAAATACCAAATACAAATATGATCAAAGAAAATTATTTGTTCTATTACGCTTATTCAAAGGGAAGCACAACTATTTTGAACGCAATTAGATCTGAAGTTGAAAATAATAGCGACCTGTTTCGAAATATCAATTTTGCTTTCAATGTTTTGGATATTATTAGTCTTTAAGCTAAGAAAGTATCGTATTTTATTTTTAACTACTAAATGTATTGCTTATTCTGAAAATTGTATTTATATGCGATATAAAATAAATGATTTGAAACTAAGTTTAAACTCCCCCTGGTCTGATATTTGTATTGTGATAATAATTTTAAAACCATGGGAAAACTTTCAATTTATGCTAATCCTCAAAAAATAAAATCATATAAAGTAAGGCAAACGCAAGTTTAATTTCAATAGAGAAAACATAATTATCTAAGGATTTTTTTTTTAATATTGACAACCATATTTAGTTATTTAGCTTATATATAACCATACTCTCATTTTATAATTAATAATGAATTTCTTATATATCTAATAAAACGAAAGTCTATTAGTAGTATGCATTAATTAGTTACTCTCAATAAAAATATTTTCTATCTGTAGAACTAATAATTTCTAGCAACTGTAAATAAAAATTGTAAAATGTGTTATGTTGTAAATCACACTAACTTATATTTTTCTTTTTCTTTTCAGGTTGTATTCCTCACATTTTATATAGACACAAACATATTCTTTTAAAAACATAACATATACATATATTTAGTGATATACTAATTTTTATTTAGTAACTTATTTTCGTTTCAATTGGATGATAGTTTTAAATCATCTCGTTCTCATTATTCCACACCTCACCAATAGATTTGTGGCATTTGATGATTAAATTAATTGAATTCTCGAAATCTGTCCTGTCCTGCGCTAACACGTGACAATCCAGAACGGCTGATTTTCTGTCCTTTTAAAACATATTTATAATCTATCGGCAGCTTCACTCTTTGTTCTACACCATGCACGTTGAGATACAAGTGGCTTTAAATTTTTTCATTTCTTTTCTGTACAACAAACTACCAAGACGCCGAGTTAATCAGTTTGGAGAAGAGTTAGAAAAATCTCTTAAACAGAAATTTGTTGGACATTGGTACCCTGAGAAACCTTTTAAAGGTTCGGCTTTTCGGTGTCTGAAGACAGCTTTACCACTGGATCCTGTGTTCGACATTGCTGCTCAAGAAAGCGGTATGGCATTGGTAGACATTCAAGAGAACTTGCCTGAAGAGCTCAGCATATGGATTGATCCCGGAGAAGTTTCATACAGGTAAGAAAGACTAACATATTTAAGTATATTCTTTATGATTGAGATTTAATTGCAGACTGCGTGACATTGAAAATGCAAAACCTAAAAGGAGTGGTCAGAAAACTATGCAGAATTCAGAATAGAGCACCTCACCGAATATTGCAAAGGTGTGGAATGCACAACTCTTTTGAACACGTTGAATGCGATATAAGGAAAGGAATTTGCAGATTGTGCAAACTGTGTAGGTAACTTCTATTTTTGGCAGAAAAATCATTGTGGATTTTTTTTTGTCTTAGAGGGCATGTGTAATAACACAAAATAGCATTCTGTGCCACCATAATCACCACGAAGGTGATTTCAGCAGACAGAAGAATTAACGAGATTTATGGCTCAAAAACACATTCACGATGCACCGGTTGTGGCAAAACTATTTGGAAAACGGAAACGTGTCTCACCCCGATGTAGCCAGAGAGAATCAGCACACTCGAATCCAACCATCAGCTGTAGCGATCACTTCATTGCCATTTTGCAACCTATACAGAATACCTTTGAAAACTCTAGAAGACTATTAAAACCATTATACATCGATTTTGTGCTAATGTTTTGCACTGATTGCTTCTGAAACCTGGCATTTTCCGAAAGCATAGACACCTCCGTCTGCAACGGTTTCTGGCTAGAACGCGATGGAGCCGTCGAAATGGCATGATCCGTATTCTCAAGCGAGTAATAAATCTTTTCGTTCAAGGTAGTCAACATGTACTAGTGTGATGCCGAAGTGGCCACACCTATGAAAATTTCCACAACTCCATCATTTGGGGAACAAGTCACAACAGGTTCATATTCAGGACAACTATTTTTGGAGGACGTGCTGCGTCTTCAATGAGGGCTTCTCTATGCGCTCAGCCTACAAGAAAACATCCGACCTGACACTACACGTATCAGTCATCGGTATCTGAGTAATATGCTTATGCTTTCTTGACCATCATCATAAACCTTACATCAGTGCTTCTCAAACTTTCAGTACTTGCGTACCAATTTTCAATTATAATTTACTTTGCCTTCCCCCCATGCAATAATAATACATTGATTGCAATAATAATGTACTTCGACGCTAAAGCTACATTACGACCTTAATTATTAACCGCACAAATAACCAGGAGAAGTATTAAATTTTTTATGTTACTTTTGAGTAATATGGTAAGTATTATGTTTCTTTTCTTTTCTAATTTTTAAATTGGAACAGATTGCAATAAGAATACAACGCGTATTTTATTGTTTATCGAGCAGAATGTATTTTGTTTGCTTCCTCTCAGCAAATGAATAATTCTTTTAAAATAATCTTTTATTTTCGATATGCTCGTGACTCTCATGTTGGATTATCACGCCCCCCTAGGGGGCGAGCCTCACTGTTTGAGAATCATTTCACTACATTAACCCCTGACCTATCACCAATCTGATTCGTCTGCTACCTCATATAACGCCGCTTTCATGCACTGTCACTGTTATGTTCAGATGATGAGCTGCGGTGTTATGTTGATAGAATTGGAGAGCCATATCTCTCATAGTCAACCATGTCATCATTGACTCTGTACTTGAACGTGTTCCGTCGTGATCCTGCAGCTCAATGAGCTGATGCTGTGCTCACTTTGTATTACGAACATCGTTTCAAAATAAATATAGATTATTGTTCATTACGGCTTTTTCTATTTTCTGGGGCGTTGTACTTTCTTGTCATTCTTTTGTGCTGCATTTTCTATGTCAGGTGGGAGGATCCGAGTTTCTAATTAACGGTGCTTTCTAGTATTCGATTTTTCCTTCTTATCGATAATGATATGCTCAATAAAGTAATGAATTATGCAAAATGAAAACGAAGAGTAGGTAATTATTTTTAGTTAACTTTTGCTTAAATACTCATATTTCGTTGTAAGTAGTTTGATGATATTTTTAAAGCAAAATTTACTTTTCTAACTAAATGTATAAATATCAATAGTTAAAATTTACAACATATGTCTATATTTTTACTCTTCCCCCTTAACCTACAAGAAAGAAAAATCTTACAAATGAATTAATTTAAAATGGGTTTATATAAAGAAAATGTGTGATTGAAAAAAATTTAACTTCTGATAGAATTTCAATTTCATACTACTCTTTGTTTTAAAAAGAAAGAATAATATATGAATTGTGGTAGAAATGGAAAAAAATAATGGCAATTCTTTTCTAGAAAAAGTAATCATAAATTACCAAAAATTACACATACATAAATTAATTGCTTTATTTGTACAGATTAAATTGTTATGGAATTTCAAATTTATATAAAAGTAACTGAATCAACCGAAATGATTGTTTTTTGTAACATTAAAAACATTTTCAATGGTAAACAAAGGAAAAGTATTTTAAAAATAATTGTTGAAATAAAAAAAAATTAAAAATTCATTAAAAAAAAACAACAAAAATAAAAATTTTGCAGCGTATTTTTCTAAGCTAACAAAGGTCGTATAATTTTTTGTGATTAATTACCCATTGAGTAACGTTTTTGGAATTATATTTTAGACTAGGAGAAAAGGGTGTTGTCAAGATCCTGTATTCTGAATCTGACAATTCTGAAGATCGAGCTGATCGTGAAATCTACAGAACTTTCAACCCCGAAGCTCAGTGTTTCAAACCAATCGACTCAGTCGCTTCTCAGCTCGGTTCTATGTCACTTTCATCTGGATCTTCCTCTTCGAGCAGCCCTTACGGCAACTCGCCCTCACCAACCTACAAGTCATCATCCAGTCCCATCAATGGCTTCCTGCCAAAGGTAGATATTAATAAAAAATAAATAAATAACTTATGTTTATTAATTGACGAATGTGTCTGATAGTCTCTATCGATGAATGCCTTCCAATTTAACCAAGATTTTCTCTGTATTTTACATTTAGTTATTCCTTCTTTCAGGTCACTACTCCGCTCACTTTTACAACAGCAACATTTGCTCAGACAAAATTCGGCTCTACGAAGCTTAAAAGCAATGGCAAAAGATCTCATCGTATGTCTCCGACAGAATTCAGTAGCTACATCAAGACACGAGCCATCATCCAACAACAGCAACAGCAATCTCAGATGTCTCAGATGTTTGGTTCCGTTAGCCAGCAGCAGAGGCCTAGATCTTTGTCTCCAACCCCACCTAACAATAGCTCACAGCAGCAACAGATTGATGCCAATAACTTCATGCTTCTAGCTTCGTCGGCCAACATGCACCAACAAGCTCATTCTTCAAATTTCCCAACAACACCGCAATCACATTTCTCTCCCAACCAGAGATCGAGTCTTTATGACGGAGGATACCTCAATGATATTTTCTCTACCGCTTCAAACGGTCTTGGAGAGCAGCTCAATAGTGGTGGGCTTTTGACACCCAATAGCAATAATGCACCTTCGAAGCCCACTTCAAATGCTCGTCTGACAAATACAAATGCATTGTCACTCTTCCTTGATAAGGGCCCATTCAATAGCCCTGCATCTTCTGTCACTGGAGGTCCTTCTGGGCAAATCAGTTATAAAAATACATCTATTGGAGACAATAGTAGCAAGAGTTATGGAAGCAGTATCGATAATTTCACTGTGGGTGGAATGTCTTATCCAAACCAGCATCTACTAATGGCAAATTAATTCCTTCAATGTAAACATAATGATATCTGGTACCGTCTCGCTTATTCATGTATTAAAATAGCCCTTTAAACAGTGTTTAATATACTTTAATAAGATTTAATTCATAAACTGTAGCAAAAACAGTTTATATTGCTTTATAATTAAGGAATTTTGAGTTCCAGAAAATGATCCCTTTAATAAAAATATGTTAGAATATCAGTTAGGATGATAATTAAAACTAAACTAATTGATGTATTATCAATTTTTGAGACATTTTCTTATGATTATTATAATATTATCGAATTATTTATTAAATTTTAAAAGAATGAAATTAATTTAAAAACAGCATGAAACTGAATTCAATTTATTAAAAAAATATATATTAATGTTACAGTTTTGCTTTGTAAGTCAGACAGTTCCAGATAGCATTTTATAATAGACTTGCCAAGTTGGTTTATTTCAATGATCTTGAACATAACTATGACCTTGAATCTGTGATGGGAAAAATAAGTCTCTTTCGAAGATACAACAGTCTTTCAGATATGAAGCCAACCCATAATTACATTAGTCGAAACGAAGTTTGATTCAGGAGGTTATTCACTGTCCACAATCATGATGTAAAAGGTAAAGACTCTTCGGGAAGCACAACTCATTGATCATTTACTGCTGTCCAGAGATGTCTTAGTCTTTCCTTCAATAGGCATTCAACCTGTTTAATTGTATAAATTCGCACATTTTATTAATTACCATTAAGAATGCCAGTCAGGGGCAAATCAGACAGATTTATAACTGTTAACAATATTCTAGTGTAAAGAAGCAGATGCAAAAATTCTGGATGGATCGATATTTACAGTACTCTCAAATCGGTAAAAGGTTGGTTTCAGTATATTATGAGAGAAAGCACTTTACAAAATCGATGTGATTTACTGTAATACCAGCTGGTCCACAGCTTTAGGCAGCTATATAAGGGCTCGTGAATCAGCGGCAGAAAGTGAAAATTATTTTCTGGTGAGTTTAGAAGGCGAAACTTTTTTAAATTTTATAAGTATTCAGGATTAAAAAAAAAAAGTACATAATTGGACTCGATGCCACAAACATGGGAAGTCTAACAGAAGTAACTGAAGCAATGCAATTAGATACCGAAATAAATATTTACTATGCAACTTTGTTGTAGAATTATGTTGCATGTGTCATCAAACACTTAGTGAGATTACTCGGACTTCCTGTATAAAATATTTTTTTGTGATGAATTAGTACAAAATCTGCATTTTGTTTATTTCTAGTTTGAATACTTTATTGCTTAATATACAGTAGTTATTTTTTGTACTATCCCGTTGTTTTGCAACTACTATGTTTCTCAGAATGGAGTATTTGATTTTGTTATGATAATCTGAATGTTGTTTAATCTCTTTTTTATATTTTTATAGTTTGTTGATTGTACATTAAGAAATATTTTAAAGATTTCATTTTGTGTTGATTTTCATTTGCTACGCTCATTATGCCATCGTATTGTGATTGGAACTTTGACATAAATATTTATTTTTCAAACAACGATTTCTGAAAAGTTGTGAAGAAAATTCTCCCTTTATTTTTACTAACATTAAATTAATGTGGTGCTAAATTTATGCTGATAACAACTGAATTATCTTCAACAACACGTCCTACTTAAGTCAAAAACTTTTGCGTTCGACGAATTTATGTAAACAGATTTAAAGTCTATTTTTAAAAATAAGATTCCAATGTGATGTAAGTTTCAATGTGATTCTTGTGAAAGCGTTAAAATTATTGAAGAATTTGTATGTTTTATCAGCATCAATAACAGTACTGTATATTTTTTTAGCTTAAGCATTGGAGTATCTATGTTTTACAGAGATGCTTTTATACAAAGATGATTTTATTTAAAATGTTTTATTTTAATGGACATTGTGTATATGTAATACAACAGAGAGTTATTTGAAAATGAAATCTGTGTAACAAGAACAGGATTTCAATAGATTGGTATGATTTATGTGTATTTTAAAATATTACGCATCAGTATTTTCATACTCAAATTGATTATCGGAAAATGAATAAAAAGTTACGAATGCGCCAATATTTTTAACCGCTTCTTTCATATTTCGTTAGGTAATATTTATATAGATTTGATTACTTATAAATGGATTAAAATATATATTATAATGTGATTTTCGAACATATCTATTTTTTTAATTCGTTTCTATTATGAAAGAAAGAAACTATACCTGAATGCATCAAAAATATTAATTAATATCTTAACAAACATAATGTATTTTATTTAATAAATTTTTCTTGCCCATAAAATCGATATATGTTATTGCATTTAAAAAAAGATTAATAATTCTATTTTTTTGAAAAGCTAAAAATATTTTTAACTCAGCACAGTAACTTAAAAAAATCAGCAATTACAAAAGATTTATCAAAATTTATTCTTAATATTCTTTTAAAAAACTAATAAAATTTCTAAGTAAAATTATCTAGTAATTTATCTGCGTTACTTAAATCTTTCTCTATGCTTGCTAAAAGTTGTAAACTCTTTAAAGTCGATTCTTCCCAGTGGAATAATATATATTGAATGTTCTTCAAGTAATAATAAGACTTATTCATGTTTGAAGACTCAATGTTTAGTACCTCAATAAAATATCTTTTTTCAGATTTTTATCTTAGTCTTAAGTGTCGAAGGTGATATCTCTTAAGGAATCACCAGTGTTCAACTTTTCTATTGTTTTTAAACAAATGTAAGCTTTTCGTGCTCATTGTATGTATAATAATAAAGCTGCTCACTTATAACTAAGTCCAATAACAGTTTAACCAGTGTGATGATGTCGACTCCATTATAGTGCATTTTCAATACTTTCCAAAATGTAGTAGTGTGAAATGCCTTGCATGGAAACGATTGAGATACATAATTATACTATTTGAAAGTTCTGGAGATATAAAAGTAAAAAGTAATTCATGCTTAACTACTTTATTATAACCCTGAAACTTATTCCAGTAGGAGTACTCGAGACTTTCAATATTCGAAATGCAATAAAGAACTGATTATAGTTGTTAATAATTGTTACTTGTTTAATAGAAAAAAAAAATAATGGGAAAAAATTAAGCTCAAATGTTGATTGATATTAACACATTTGGATATGTGAGAAGTTAGATTTTCATTCTTTTACAAATATAATTAAGAATTTATAATATATTCTCTAATATGTAGTAATTGATGTTTGAATGAAATTTAAATATATTTAAATAGAAAATGGAGAATTGTTTTAGTCGGAGAGAAATTTACAATATATATAAAAGAAATTTGTACATATTGAAATGAAGGAATTTAAAAAGGAGACAAGTGTAGTGTCTTCTTCGAACCGCGTCCATGCCAGTATTTTATCTTCTCTTTTTGACCCAAATTATACTTATCGGCCAATAAAAAAGGGAGGCTGATAATTTCCTTCAAATTGGTTTTGGGTCAAATTGCTACAAAAAAGTCTATTTTTCTCTATGCGAATGTACTTACGTGACACTAAAAAGAGTCATGAGCACGGTTTGAAGCAAGTCATAATCAGAATTTGTTATGTGTACTTAAAACTACTAAAATAAACTCCCTTTTCTGTAGGAACTTGTAGAAAATAAGCATGTTTTCTAATAAATGATTGTTCTTTCTGGTTAAGTACTTATAACTAATGCACGTTTAAATCGAGTGTGTTTAATATCTAGCCGTTTCTCATACCGGCTGGTATATTTTCTTACTCAATCTGGTGTCTGTTGTGTTAGTAAACAAATATATATAAATATATATTATATATCATTGTGTGTAAAAATGTTGGAAAATGTTATGATAATAAGAGAAAAAAGTTATATATATATATATTTCAATATTCTTTCTAAGTAATATAAATCGATGGGGGAATTGGAGAGATGAAATGGTATTTTATATTTTCTACTTGCAAGTTGTCCTGCTATTAGCTTACTTTTATATGTAATGGTACAAAAAAAACGAAGTACAACGCTGGATAAGCTGGACTGTGTATTCTTTGTGAAACGTTTTTTTCATAGAGTGTGATTTGTACGTAATATAGATTCTACTTCAATTATGTGTGATTGTAACTCTCGAGAATGTGTGATATTCAATAATGCTTGAAATGCCAGGAATAGAAACAAATAGAGGCTCATTCAAATTAATCTATGAAAAACCAAGCACACAACTATAAGGAACTACTATCTATCTATAAATATTCCTCGACAGAATTTACTGTCGTCTGAAGCTCTACAGATCCTTAAAAAATCAGGTGTTCTTTTGAGTGTTTTTCAATGTTATGTGTTATATGGTATTTTCGAAACTTCAATAAATCATGAACGTGCAAAATGTTTGGACAATAAGCTGTAGTAAAGCTTCGCAAACTCCGATCCGTAGTTAACAAGTGGCTTTCTATGTGTAAATTCAAGAAACGAATTTCAAATAACACTGCAAAAATCAGTTAAGTGGTGTTAGATTTGAACTTTATTTCCATTTACTACATAGTTTTTATGTAAGCTTCCTAAATTGTGTTGCAGTTTTCTTTCTGGCAGAACAGTTAGCAATTATTCCTATGTTTCAAGACATTTTTTACATAAATAAGATCAAACTACGTAGTGAGCAACCGTTTTAGATATTAAAAGAATATGCTTTAATTCTACTGGTATGTATGTTTCCCATTTATTGAGATGTCTGAAATATTATTCCAATATATTGTAATAACTTTTCTTAAATTCAATATCTGTTCTCATAGCAGAGGTAACCCTATTTATTGTTCTTAAGGAGAAGAATTTTTCTCACTACACGGAGTCATTGATTTACCATTTTTAGAGTCTCATTGTCGTTCATGATACATTTTTTCTAGACATTTTTATTCACCTTTTGAGAACTTTTTCATTGTTTTTTTAAATGATGAAGAAGAAATAAATCAAAATGGTGTGGGATTTTTTAAGCTCTTCGTATTTATGATGTTGTGATCATGAACTGATGGAATTTTTTTGTTTCTTTTTTTTTCTGAGTTTTAAACTAAGCAATGTCACCGTTCATCCGACATTCGTGTCTTTTTGGGATTTGTAGCAATTTGTTGTTGCTGCTATATTGATGAGTATGATAATCTTTGTAGCATTTTGCTAATGCAGATTTATAATTACTGTTCCACGTGCGTTCGTTCCTCTAATGTGATGTGCACATATAATATCTTAGTCGTAAGATTTTCATACGTTCTTATATTTTTAAGTTTGTAATAAACGTTTGAGCATTATTTCTATAAAATTACTGTGTTTGTGTCTTATTTCATCACCGTTGCATACACTCCACACACTAAATGGTGTCTATAACATACCAACTATTTTAAAACAAACAGCATATCCATTTTACAAAATCAAAATGCAAGGTTAGATTAAAAAGTATTGAATCTACAATTACCAATCTCAATATGGAAAAGCGGTCTTTTTTTAAATTGGCAAAAAATAATTAAATTAAGATTTTATTTATTTTTTATTTAAAAGGATAAAGTATGTCCCATTCCTGATCTTTTAATGGGCTTAAATCATGATGGTCACGTGATAAAGATAAACACGTGTCCACGCCTTAATTTAAACGTTACATTAAACTAACTTGCACTTTTCGTTCTATTTGTAAAATTTAGATAAAAATTTCATAATCGGGTAAAAAAAACTCAAATATAACAACAACAAAAATCAAAAAGATTTTAAAACTGCAAAAAAATCTTATTTTATTCGAGTATTTTTAAAATTAAGTATATTTTGCTAAATTATGTACGTTATTATTACGGACAAATATGTGCTTTTTAAAAGAAGGTTTCTGTAAAGAAAAAAAGTTGGCAACAACAAAGCGCCTGAACTTATTAGCTGGAAGCACATGTCGTCTGGTTATGACGTCACATGAATTTATGAACTAATTATCTAGAAACATGTGTTTGTCATTATCATGTGACGGTGATGTCATATGAATTTAACTCATAACACTTGTTGTACTTTTACTTATTCCAAAAGTAGTACAGTGCCGTTAATAAATGTCTTACAATAGAAGTTGGAAATTTTTTTCTCTAAAAGTGAAAGCTTTCTAGAGATGAGGTAAACTTTTTACAACTCAATAGAATTAAATTAAATTGGTATTAAATGCGTGGCAAATAATTTCTACTTTATACGAGTACAATACTTTTGTAATATTCTGCTTATTAAAAATGATTTAAATCTCTTTAAATTTTGCACTTAGGCAATTATTCATATCAATTTAAAAATTCTTTTCATTTTTCGGATTAAAGAGTCATGAATTAATTTTTTAGCTTCATAAATCTGTTACTAAATATTTAATGTAAGGATTCAATAGATAAGTCATATAAATACTATTCGTTGTTCTTATTAATTAGAAACTGAGAGTTGAAAATTTAAATAATAAAAAAAAGAAACTAAATAGTATTTAATATTAATCAATATATTTTAGGTTTCAGTTGAATTGGTAGATTTGTCGCAGGAAAGTTATGAAATTAAGGCTTTCATCAAATTCTTAAGGGAGATGACAAATTCACGCAAGATGTTAAAATAACGTCCCTTTGAGGTCATTTTCCTGATGTAAAAAAGTGATTTGATAAAATTTTCGAACTGTTTTAATGAAATGATGACATGAACATGTCAGCATTTGTAGAGCCCTGTTTTCATTTGTTACCACACTCCCTCTTACCTCCCCCTCTCCTCGTCCGTGACAGGCAGCACTGGGCTTTTGACGTGACGCACCAAAACAAAATGACCTAGTTATCATTTATTAGTTTTATTTAGTTATATTTTTTGCATTTTTATATTTCGATTGATGTATGACTGAAAATTAGAAACTGGATAAAACTTCAGTTGAAAAATGTAAACACACAAATTAGGGAATTCGACCACGCCCTCTTTTTAGATAAAAAAGTTTTTGGATAGTAAAAAAAAGTTATTTATAAAAGGGAAATAGTAACTAAAAAAGGCGATACAAATAAAGCAGGATATTTCTAAAGTACTACATTAATGTATAATTTTAAAAAAATATGTTTGAAGTTCTATTACAAATATCATTTAAAAAAAATACCAGGTTTATTATCTAATTATATTGTTAATTAATGTAGGATAAATAACTTGTAATTCAAAGATTATTGTTGTATTAATTTATTTACTTTTAATAATGCACCATATTTGCTAAATAAACACTTTTGAACTCATGACAATATTATTTTATTTCACTGAAACAGGTTAAGGATTTGATCAAATCACCTACTTTTCTCGGGGAAATCACCTTACAGAATTCTTATTTTAACATCTTGTGTGAATTGATCATTTCCCTTAGGAATCTGATGAAATCCTAATTTAATCATTTCCCTGCGACAGATTGATCGATGCATTTTAATTAACTTTTATAACACAGATATGTTTAAACATGTTTTGCAGAACATGTTGAAACATTCGATGATACGTATGAATGAGAATAACGTTTTCTAAATTCACAATTATTGCAGTTATTAAACCATTTATTAAATTTATTTTATATCTAAAACATTCTGCACTGCCAATAATGGAAAGTTTTTAAGATAGTAATTCCTCTGTGATCAAGAAATTAATATGTGCATATTTAAAAAACAACAAAAGAGTGTTTTTTATTCTGTCTCTCTCTTTTTCTATATATATAATTAGGAAACAATGACTAAGAGATGGAAATTTAGATTTATAACACCTCACTTTTAGTGCACCAAATATTTCAAGACACTATTTTTCAGCAAACTGAAACGTTAAATTTTCTGAAAATAACAAAAATATGGTATAAATGATCACCACATCTATATTTTTCTACGAGGCATGTCGGGAAATTAAGTACCATTTTCGAAAAACTCGCACAAAAAATCTTTTTTTAAAACAAAATTCATTTTAAATGGAAAAGCATGTCGGAAACTATTTTTCAATTCCTACTATTGCTCACACTCTTTATATATTTATTTATTTGTCTTGGTGGAATTTTCAACCGTTAAAAAAATACATTTTAAAGAGCTTAATTGAGCTGAAATTTTATATACACGATTATTTGGGATGACAGTACAATAATTTAATTATAATTAATAAAAATTAATTGATTAAAACTAATTATTTAAAGTATTAAAAAAACTGCCAAGTTGGCATCATTTTTGGTGACTTAGCGACCACTTTGGTGACTTGTATCAAAACTTGAAAAGGTATTTTTCTCACGTTTTAAAGCATTCAGTTGAACTGAAATTTTATATACACGATTGTTTTGGATGACAATACGATACTTTAAGGATAATTAATAAAAAATAATTACCACTTAATGTTGTGATTCCGTCATATGTATATAAATACTCATATTAATTGTAACTATTTAATAAAAAGTAGCTAAAATAAAAAATTTTCTTTGTTGATCTAAGTAAGAATTGACTTTGTGGAAACTCATGACAAAGCAATTTTATTGTGAATCGTCTGTTTTCACGAGTTTTTCCATTATCTCTTTCAACCAATCCATCAGTGACAACAGATAGCTGTCCACTCCGTGCGTAGTGGTGAGCCTTGATGCACCCATCATTGAATTGTCATACCCACTTATTCGTCTTTTCATCATTCATTACATTTTCACTATAAATCTCTACAAGTTGACGACGAATTTCAATTGGCTTACTGTTCCTTACGTTAAGAAATGGAATCATAGTCGGCGGTATTGGCAATTGTATTAAACACTTTGAACTCTCACTAACACCTGTAAAAACAACACAATCCAGCTATAATGGCGTCACTGTGCTGCAATCAACCACGTTTCTTCATGTCAGAGGGATATGGATCTGCAATAGATCCTCCATCCCTGCAATCAACCAGAAACGTGCTTGCACAAGTATTGAAGTCCGATCTACCACTGAAGCTTGTGGTTCAACGAAACGGTATATAGTTTCCGTGCACACATCTTAAATAAGCAATTGATTTGTTATTCTAAAACTCATCATTTCTTATGTAATTCAAAAGGAAAATAATCATTTTATTTTAATATGATTATTTAAATCTTGCAATCTTTCAATTTTAAGCTCTAGTATTGCGACAGAAGAAATAAACAAAACAAATATTATTTTTTTTCTTGCGAACAATTAATGTTTAATTTAGTATAATGATTTTATGAACTTAAAAATTAATTCCACCAATAAAAATTTGATATAAACAACTGTTTGAAAAAAAAATCTTTCTGTATTTTATAATTTATGTACATACCAATTATTAATAATATCAGTGTTAAGACTAAAATTTGATTAAAACAACCTTATTGGTTACGTGCAGGAAAGGAGGTTATTCTAATTTGCTTGAATTTCAAACAAATATGGGTGATTTAAGCATATACATCCCTTAAGGTTAATGTTAGATAATAAACCCTAGAAGATGTTAAGATACAAATTTAACATCATTTTTCAACTATGTGTGTAAATACACGAACTATTTAGTAATTTTCAATCATTGTTTTCAGTTATACGGACATGAAAAAAGAGTTTCGAAAGAGTTTCTGACTGACATAGTTTCTTGCAAAATACGGCCAATTTACACTTACCAGTTCTTTCAACATTTTCCTTTATATAATTAAGCAATCAATTGAATAATACGTAAAACGTTTACCTTTTCCTAGTAAAAACTTTTTTTCCCTTTTAATTGCGTTTTCAAAGGAAACTTATTCAGCACTTTCAATTCAAATAAAAAATAAAAGTAATTAAATAGATTTCGCATATAAATGGTACGATTTTTTCAAAAGAACACTCTCAAACATTCTCATTGAAACTCTAGAAATGTTGAAATTTTGATACTACTAATGCAGACATTTGTGCCTTGTTGAACATAAGGTTGTCTTAAATCAGTGTGTGGCTAAATATAATGTAAATCATTATGTAATTTTATATCAATCCATTGCAAATCTTTCAAACATAAGCAGTGAGATAAACATTTTTTTAGAACCCTTGCCTGGTATTCGACTGCGTTCGGAACCGTGATTTTGAAAAAGCGTATAAATGGATAATAATTATGATATTTAGTGTCACTTAGATTAGAAAATGTAAATAAAATTGTTTTAAGAATAGTACTACAATAAAAAATTATTTAATTACAATATTTTGACAAAAAATGGACATAGAATGACCCATTTTCAAAATATTCTCCTTTTGTGAAAATGCTTCTATTATAATAATGTTTTGCCTGTATATAGCTCAGACCTCTGTACAGAGGCTCAACTAGAATTTTTGAAATATATAACTTAGAAGTGGGTTTATCCATGTTTTACGACAACAGAGGGGAAATTTTAAGAAAAGAACGCCGATCATTATTTTAATGGCTGTAACTGAAAATAATGCGAATTTTACAAAAATCATAGTTGAGCCTCTGTGCAGATATCTGAGCTATATACAGGCAAAATATTATTATAATAGAAGCATTTTTCACAAAAGGAGAACATTTTGGAAATAAGTTATTCTAAATTAGTTTTGTGCCAAAATAATGTTTTTAAATAATTTTGTTTGTCAAAATTTTCTTAAAGCAATTTTATACATGTACTCTAATCTAAGTGACACTAAATATCATGAGAATTATCCATTTATGCGCCTTTTTAAAATCATGGTTCCGAACGTAGTCGGATACCTTAAGTACATCAATTTATTCAAGATTGTCAAATGATTCGATATTGTTCACAGCATTTTTATGCCTTTTCCCAAGCTGATTTAATATTTTAACACAATTTGAATGCGCTTTTAACATAGATGTAACAAAAACTCCAGTTCATAGTCTGAAGAAAAATTTTTTGTTTTAGAAAGATACACAACCTATAGGGTAGCTCATTGAGATACGGAGGGTGACCTTGAGTATTATCAAGCAGGAGGGTAACTTTAAATGGAAACCATTTCTTACAAATGATAATGTAGGAATTATGTTATTAGGCGTTACAAAAAAAATAATCTTCAAATAAATATTTGCGTCTTCTGCACTGTTTTACTTCAGCAAAAGTGAACAGGCAGACATATTTTTACTATCAATTTTCATGCGCATTGGGTTTTCGGCACAACAGGCAAGGAAATATTTTAACACAGTGACATTTTCTCCCAACAATCTTTGAAAAGCTTGGTATTATCTCTGACCTTTTTCCCGCATTTCTAACCTTTCAGGCATTTTTACCTCAAATACCCAGTTCCGTCTACTTTGAAATCCTGTTTCCAAGCAGCCGGTTCCTTTAATTAACTATCCTATCCAATTCGTCAAAAATGCTTTCTGCTGCTGCAATATCAGCGCTTGCCGCACCATTGCTAATTCTCAAAATGTACAGGTTCAATTTCCGCTTAAGCCGTTGAAATCAACAATGGTTTATTGTAAATAATTCTGTCGATTTTTCGTGTCACGTGGCTTCGAAGTTTCAAAAATATTGCGTGCCTCAGTTTGAGTTATTAAAAGGCGTATCTCGGCACATTATATTGCAACTGGTTGTCAAACCAGATCGCCCCAATAATTTCTCCATTTCACGAAAACATTTTTGCGGTGCAGTTAGGGCTTTAAATCCTGTCGATAACTTCGACGCTTCTTTCACTCACTGTAACTTGATTCTTTAACCCGTCGTCACACGTGACGCTGTAAATTCTACCCCAACTGTTTCATTTTGTTCGGGGACTCGAGATTGGGGGAGGGGGTATTCGTAAATAATCATTCTGATGTTTATGGCACCTTTCAAGAATTCAAGGTCTTGAAGGAGTGGCTAAAGGATTTGAGCCTGCATTACAAGAATTCGTCTATTTTGTTGAAACAGTGTGAGAAAAGAAGGATATCCCGAGTGTGTTGCAACGTTTCATTTCAGTCTAAAATTGAGTGAGTGATAAGGCGGTGGTCGAAATAGCTATATTTCGTGTTATTTATTTTTATGTTAACTATTTTGAAATAATACAAAATTAATATATAATAAAACCGTCATCTCCTAACGTTACATACATTGACACGATAATCGATTTTTTTTCAAATGTTACCTACTATGTGGCATTCTGAATTATATAGGTAGATTGATTTGGTACACCCCAGAAACAAAGTTACCACCCCCGTTCTGTATATCGTTTTAAGCTTCATTCAGAGATAAGGTATTCGACTATTACCTGAACTGTGATTTTAAAGTGCATGTAAATGATAATTGTTTGCTGATGTTTATGTCACTCCTTAGATTAGAATACATAGCCTCAGCTTTATGTATCATTTTGACGTAACATTAAATACACATTTAGGCAGTACCAACTTAGAATAACAACTCTTTTTCAGGGTCAGCTCGCCTTTGCAGTGGGCCGGTTTCTTGTTATGGGTTTGCTTCAGTATTTTCACAGGCTCAACTAAAATTCTTTGAAAAATCTCACATTATTTTCAGTTACCACCAATTTAAATAATTATTGGCGTTTCTTTTTCTTTAAAATTGCTCCCCTCTCTATTGTCGTAAAAAATGTGAATAAAACCCACTTCTAAGTTATATATTTCAGACATTCTAGTTGAGCCTCTGTACAGAGGTCTGAGCTATATACAGGCAAAATATTATTATAACGGAAGCATTTTTCACAAAAGGAGAACATTTGGAAAAATGATTATTCTAAGTTCATTTTTTGCCAAAATATTGTATTTAAATAAATTTTTTTGTCAAAACGTCCTTAAAACAATTTTATATGCATTTTCTAATCTAAGTGACACTAAATATCATGAAAATTATCCATTTATGCACTTTTTTAAAATCACGGTTCCGAACGTAGTCGGATACCTTAAGATATTCATAGACACGAACTTTCTTAATCACAGTGTAGAAATTTTCCCATCATCTACCCTGTTTACACAATAATATAAAGAAACTTACGATATACTCATGACGAAGAATTCTTTATTGGTTTGTGTGTGAAGAAAGTTAGCGATTTTAAAAAGCTAACCAAAGCTGAAACATCTATGTTCGTAAATAAGTAAAAATTATATTCTCAAAAATGAAGACCTGCTGCATTTGAAATTAATTATTCTTTAATAAATAGAATGAGCCTTATAATTTTTCAACACCGAAAAAATGGGGATAATTTCAATATATTTGCGTACATCTTACTAAGAAAAAACTAGAAATGTATTAATTTAAATCCATGCGTCGACAAAATATTTGATACTCTAAATTCTTTGATGTATGAATTAAAGTTTAATAAAATAAAATATTGTTACGAATTTTGTGTAAAGAATACTTAAAATAGTGTAGATAATTTATATCTAGATGTCTAATACTCTTATATTACTATAATTTATGTCTAGATGTGTGTCTAATAATTTTATATTACTCTATGTTGTACTTATTTTATGTTAAAATTATAATCGCAAGCAAAGTTGTTCCTTTCATTATAACGGTGATTCAATGGAACTTTGGCGAAATCTTGGCGATAGAGGTAAGTTGAAATCCTTTTCGGTGGCTACTTTGGCGACCATTTCGGCGGAGTTCGTGAACACATGAATTCTTCTGGAAATTAGTGGAGAAATCTACAAATATCGCGATCTATGACGCAAGCAGAATTTTGAGAAAATTCCGTGAGGCCTATAAATAGGAAGTCACTCACCGAAACTGAATTAGTCTTGTTTTGACCGTTGAAGATTAGTATTGATCTGAACGTGAAGAGTCGACTAGTGGTTAGATATTACCTCGGCTGTTGTGAAGGATGAGCGAATGATTGTGAATAATATTTAGCATACTTGGAACTTAGACACTGAAAGTTGTGTCTGAACACTGTAGAAGGTGTGAAGGCCTTCTGAGATTCATTCTATAAAGATAGCTGCTGTATCTTGTCTTGTCTTTCAACAATAAATTTCCCTTGCTCTTTGCGATTGATTGCATAAAATCCTTCAGCCCTAATCTACGTAACAATATATACCACATATATAATGATGTTTTGATACATCCTACTTGTTTGTTAATAAATGAAATAGTTTGCGTGTGTGTGCCCGTGGGCGACGAACCGTAAAAACTAAAAGGCTCTTTACGTATGAAACGTTGCTTCGCAAAAATTCTTAGAGGCAACTATAAATATTTGATAACGCTTTTTCTCAAACTTCACCCAATTTTTTAAACTCAACTTTCAAGCGGTTTTGTGTGCATTTTAGATATACTATTCGAAAATTCTTAAGCGAAATGAAGTAAAGAAATCCAAGGCTTTTCAGAAGACTGATTCTGTTGCGGGCACGTAAGCCGATTTTTGTTTAGTTTTTAAAGTGTTGAAAAGAGAGCGTCGCGGAAAGTTTTTGCTTTACGGCATCACTTGACGTCATGGTGTATCTGCAACCAACAAGGTTTTTGAAGATATTTATACATATTCATTTTTTAAAAATAATTTATAGCAGATTTACAATTGTTTTCCGAATGATTAGTAGAATACTGTTTTAAAAAAATAAAACTATTCATGGTTTTCCTTTAAAAAAAATATTTTGATTGCTTAGATATAGCATCCTGAACCAGGTTGAACGTAAGATTTTCTTAAAAGAATTTTGTTTACTTGATGGCGAACGTTGACTTTCATTTTTAAAAAAGTCCCCCGTGCGAAAAAATGGACATTTTTTGGCCAGTATACGATATAACTATCCAAACATATAATGAATTCTATTATGTAACTACCGTTTAAAAGCAAGGGGTGAATAGTAGTATTATTCACTCTTACTTCTTGATGGTAATGTTTCCATTTTTTAATTCCTACTATTAGCTCGCACTGTCTATATATTTATTTATATATTTGTATATTTATCTTAGTGGAATTTTCATACGTTAATAAAATACATTTTAAAGCGCTGAATTGAGCTGAAATTTCATATACAGGATCATTTTGGATGACAATACAATAATTTAATTATGATTAATAAAATTAATTTAATAAAACTAATTATTTAAAGAATTACAAAATACAGCCACGTTGGCGACTTGGCGACCCTTTTGGCGACTCTTGCGTCAAAACTTGAAAAAGGTTTTTTTCTCACGTGTTAGCTACGTACAGTTGACTGAAATTAAAAGGACAATACGATACTTTAATGATAATTAAAAACTTATTAACACCTCTAATGTTGTGATTCTGTCCTATGTATATACATATTTATATTAATTGTAACTATTTAATAAAAAGTAGCTAAAAAATAAAATTTTTCATTGTTGATATAAGTTGGAATTGACTTAAAAACTATTTTTTTATATTACTTGTTCCTTTTTCTTTCTTTTTTCTGAAAATATCATCTTTATTGAGGTTATTTTTTTACTAAGAATACGGCTACAAAGTACGAGAAGTTAAAGCATATCTCCGAGAAGTGATTAATCGTGATAGCTAACGAAATTCACGGCTATAAAATTTCTGAAATAATAACTATAGATATTTTTAACACTCTCTCTCGATATTGTTTTTTAAATCAGTTTAGATCCATCAATATGATTATTATTATTCTAAGTCATTTTCGATAGATAAAGTATTTTTAATGAGTGAGCAAACATTAATTTTCTAGAAATTCTAATATTAATATTTTCAATAACTTGACACTTGCAAATATTAAAATCAGCAATACGGAAAAACTGAGAGACACATTACAAATTGTGATTAACCTTATAACAAAAGGAAATAATTTTCAAACTTTTAATATCAAGTTACAAGTGAATAGAAAAAATTATTAGAAAAATACAAACCTTAAGATTTGCCTGAACATTTCATTGAATGTTTGACTCATTACTGTTAAATTCCATAAGATGGTAATAGTTAAACGAAAATCATTAAAAAAATTCAGCATTAAGAAAATTACTAATTTATTACTTAAGTCCTTGGTGAATTTAATTAGCGTAATTTTTTTTTTTAAATATTTGACATTAGAGTTCATGTAGTAATTTTAGGATACAGGTCAAACAGTCAAAATGGTATCAATCAGCAATTAATTTTTTCTCATTATGTCCGGGAAGTCTGAACACCCTTAAGATTTTTTAATGACATAAAAAAAAAAATAATAAATAGAAAAATAAAAAAAAAATAAAACCACTCAAAAGGGAAAAAAAACCGAAAAAAAATTTTTTCTTTATATATAACATGTCTCTGAAATAAACCTTTTTAAATTTAATTTTCTCAAATCAAAAAAAGTTAAATTTTCAAAATAAATAAATATACAGTGAAATACGTTTAACTCGAAAACTCTTAAGGCGAAATAATACAATGGTCCTGACAAAGTTATATGTATTGGCATGGCAGTTTTTCTCTTAATACGAAAAAGAAAAAAACGCAACCCCAAAAAAATTTCCTTGAAAAAAACAAAATACGGAAAACATCAGCCGGATTGATTATCTTATTGAACTTTGGGAAAAATTCATTGCGTAGGGATGTAATCCGTGTACGCCAATTTTAAAGACAAAATTTTGGAAGTTTTTCAAAACTAAAAAAAAAATCATTGATACACAAATTCCGACGATGACAAGAAAATAAATAATGCAACTCCTGTTCTATTCCCACGTCATCTGAAATGGGGACTGTCATGAAAAGGCGCAGTTATTTAGACGTATATTTTAGTGGTGAAATCAACAACAAAACGAACAATATCAAACAATTTGTCGACAATTTAATGCTAAAAACACAAAAAAAAATATAATTATTTTCAAAAAATCAAAAAATTTTTTTTTTCAAAAATTTGAACATTTGAATTAAATTTATTTTTGTGAATGTTTTTGCTCCATTTTTTTTTAAATGTGGTCATACATACATGTCCATGTAAATAAAAAAAAAACTCGAATAAGCTTGGTTTTGTTGTTTT